>CM035789.1:31031224-31413724 GCA_020466265.1 Siphamia tubifer
CTCTACGAACTGACAGACTCATATTCCCCTGCTCTGATTCACTGCTGCTGCTCTCCCTGATGATGAAGATGAAGATGATTCCATCAAATCTAAATGTCTTGCTGCATCTACATGAACAACCACTGCAAGCTTCATCACTTAACCTCTGTCCAGCCTCCCTGTCAGAGCTCTTATCTAACGTTTAAGTCTGCTCACAGTGCTGAAGCTGCAAGGCGGTGCCCACACATTTGTACGGCTTATCTGGAGAAAACGCATCCCACTGCCCATAAACATTTATCAAACTAGTATCAAGTCTGTAATCAGACGACAAAACGTGTATTGGATTTCCCCTAAAACTGGGATCATTGGACTTGATGGTGTTTGAATGTTTATCTAAAAAACATTATTAGTTGTAAAGTGCCTAAAAAAGTGTCGGACCTAACCTTGAACCTTGGGGGACACCACAGTCAACTTCATGATGTTCATCTATTGTACCTTCAATAGAAGCTGCACAATATACTTTCATTGTAAAGACCATGGGCACAAGAGTCACATCACAGGTCCACAAATCTTATTTTACGTTTTCAAATGTCTACACAATCTTGTTTCACCTTTTTTTCTTTTTTTTTTTTTTGTGGTTAGACATTCAAGCTCCAGCAGAACAAGAACACATTCTGACTGTATGGTCAACATGTCGAGAACCTCATTTGGCATTTGTTGCCAACTCATTTACAATTAAAAGACAAATGTCAACCTCTTCAACAAAGGCATTAAAGGCTGGGTAAAATCCCACCAGCAATGTCAACATCTGGAGTATATGTTGGTTGTGATCACAGACCTCGTTCTCCATTTATAATTTATTTACAAACTGTATTGAATTTGTCATTTTAATTGACTTATAAATGTTTTGGAATACATGACCGATTTTAGCTACCTATGGACTGGTGTTGAGAATTAGCAGTTGTGCTGTACACACCTATGCAGAACACCTGGTCTCTCCTTGTGATTGTACTAATGTGATTTGTTATGTCCATATTAAATCAAGTTTACCTACCTACCTACCTACCACACCCTGCACACAGCGATCCACCAATCACAATCAGTCTTAATCACTTTGCCAAAGTACACCACGCCCCCTGCACATGGAGTGAGTCACTGATGACAAGATTTACGACAGGTCAAACAAATCAAGAAGTGCACTAAACACTGCTCCTGAAGTATCTGCTTCAGACATTAAAAGTGCTAAATCTTACATAGCTTAATAAGATGAATCAGAAAACAAGTCACCAAACTACTGGTTAGTTCATGTTTTTAATATATATGATGGTGTGTTATTCCACATATAAGGTGGTTTATGTACATGTATACAATGGATTTGTAAATATTCCACTAGAAATAACCTGTAAAGTGAATGGATCATAATGTACAGACAGTGTTTTGAAGTAGATCTGAGACCAATATTCCTTTGAACTAAAACCTATTCTCTTGTTCATTTTAACAATTTCACATTTTGACCCGAGACTTCTCTTGGAAATGAGCCAAACAGCATTTAAGACTTGAGTTTTCTTTATCAGTAACACACATGTGGTAACATTTCATTAGTTTTATTCCAGAAGCCTTTGACTTGTAAACCAGTGTAATCTCTGAACACATGTACTATATAAACAGCTGTGGATAGTTTTATTCACATTTCTAACTCTCATTTTAACTTTCACCTTCTTCTGTCTGTATGCAATTGTACTGTTGGCATATTTGTCTATTAATTAATGCATATTAGAGCTGGGCAAAAAATCGATTTAGATTTAAAATCGAGTTTTATGGCAAAATCAATTCATATTTTAGGAAAATCGTGCAATCCGATCGCCCCCCCCCCCCCCCCCCCCCCCGTATATTGTTTTAGTTGTGCATCTGTCTTGAGATTTAATTTGTGATTGTTATGTTCCAGCACTGTTTTTTTATGAGTCCTAATTTATTTAATTGTGGACAATTATTGACTGTTTTGTTGTGTGCAATAGCCTACACATAAGTTTCTTTTCAGGTCGCTGATTGGTTTCCACCGCAGCGACTATATAAAATGGACCTGCGGGTCTAGAGGAAGGACGCCTTTCCTGAGAGTGCCTCACTTCCACCTGGGACGCCGGTTCTGGAGCGCGCACGCCTGCGCGCTCTCAGGTGAAGCTGTTTCCGGCTGCGAGATGCCGGTTGGCTGATGACCTTCTGCTTCTTAGGTTTTTTTTTCGTATTATTTTGCCCGGTGAGTTTGGACGTCTTGTTTTCGTTTAATTTCATTTAAAGGGTTTAGTTTGCGGGCTGTGTTCATAGGACAGGGGTAGCGGTAGGTGAGCAGGTTCTACGGCCCTGTATAGGGTTGGTTTGCTCTATCTACCGTCCTTTTCCTCACCTGGGTCCGACTTTCTTTTGTACTTTTGGGGATTGTTTTTTTTTGGGCACGGGAACGTGGGGTTTTACCTTCAATACCTTTGCTTAATAAAATTGTGTGGCAAAGTTGAACCTCTTGTCTCCTTTGCTCTCTCTCAAATATGTTACAACCTCCGGGTCATAACAGTGATCATTAGGTTCCTTGTGTCAAGTGTTGAATTTCAGATTGTCCAACAGGGTTGTAAAACCTTCACGTTTGGATCAGATTGGAAAAAGTGCAAAAGAAATGTCTCAAAATTACACAAGTGGAAGCAGGGATTTATGCACATGTTGCCAGAGAGTTGTCTTAAGTAGAAGTACAGCTACTTGTGTGGAAAATATACTCTGGTAAAAGTAGAAGTACTGATTAAATTCCTTTATTTAAGTAAAAGTAAAAAAGTACAACTTGTAAATTGTCCCGGTCAAGTCCCCCCCATTTGTCGTAAATGTATCAATGTGGAGATAAAACTGCCCAATTCATTGTGATATTAATTTCAAGTCATATCACCTAACTATAGTGGCAAAAAGAAAAGCAACATCAGTATCTGGATTTATTTCAGCAACAAAAAGGATGAAACTGAAACGTGTGTTCTGTGTCGATGCAACGAGAGTTAACACAACTAATTAGTTTGACCACTTACGTTGGCACCATACAGTTATTATATCCTCCTGAGTACTTTTTCATATCGTAATATATGTATCTAAAAATATAGCAGGGTTTTAAAAATTAACATGCTGTTTTTTTGCAACATTGTGCAGCCCTAAAACATGAGCACTTAACACATAACTACTGCTCCATATGTATTACATCCCAATCCCCTCCACAGTTTATTAAAGACTCCGCCTCCTTGAGACATTATGCCAACCCCCCCCCCCCCCCCAAAAAAAAAACAAAAACACAAACACTAATCGTCCTTTTCTATTATCTCTGACATTTCTCACATGATCTTGGAAATTCTATTTGTTTTGTGTTTAACTCACTTCATAATTAATTTCATTTTGTCACACATGATTACACCTGGTTGTGTTAGAAAATGAATTTGTTTTGGTTTGAGTCTTGACCTTTTTTCTGTGACGCGTGTACTTATTCAAGTCTCCATTAGAAAGCACCTTTTCAGTTAAGTGCTCTTACTTCTTCATTTTCGGGTCAGTTTTCGGGCTGCTTGGATATATTTGAAGAACATGAGGGCAAAAGCTTTCTACCAAACAAAGTGCACAGATATTTGTCATTGTAATTGACAAAACCATGAAGTTGCCAAGGTGATGGATGGTAAAATGTCTGATGCAGGTTTGTCTTGAGTACCTACCTGTATTTTACCAATGCTGTCTGACCTCTGACTGACTGTACATAAGAAAGTTACATAACACTTTACATTACGGATCGCTAATAAGGTGGTAATTCTATGGTAATTTTGATGTAATTTGTGATAAGATACTAAAATTGTATCAAATGTGCCTGTTGTACCACCTATCTTTAACACACTGGCTAACTGTATGGTAACATAGCTGCTACTGCTAGCTTTTAGCACTTTTTAGCATGGTTTTAGTGATGACTATCACAACTGGTTATTTATTATTATATTTTTTATTACTATCATTATTCATTATTATTTAATGCCGGGCCTGAGGAACAAATATCGTCCTTCATGTTTGTTTTTAACATGTTGAATGACAATAAAGCTACCTTGAAACTTGAACCTAAGTCCAGTAGGTTGATATATAACAGCCAACTTCTGCTTTTCCATTGTTTAAACATAAACTGTATATTTTACAAACATGTTTCCGATCCTTCAGTGTTCTAAGGCAGATTACAAACACAATTATTGAGTCCAATTAGAAATGTGGTTTCATAGCATCCATACGTTTTAGAAACTTTTCCTCTTTACCTTTTTGGAGCTTCACTGAAAAATTACCACAAAGAATTACCACCTTATTAGTGATCCATTACGTGTAATAAACGGTTACAAAGGTATTATTACCATGAAAAAACATCAAAATAACCATAGAATTACCGCCTTATTAGCAATCTGTGATGTAAAGTGTCACCAAAAGTTAAATGTTAAGGAAAGGCATCGAAAACACAGCTCCGTTACCTGGCGATGCTCCAGTCAGGTTCAATCCGTAGGACGGTGGGGTCCTCAGTGTAGTTAAACTTGACCTCTGGGTTTCTGAGCTCAGCGTCATCGATGTCCACTAACACTGATGAGCTTCCTGGGGTCAGTCCAGCTGGAGTCACACACACTATCTCACGGGCGTTTCTCCTGGACAGACACAATAACAGAAGAGGAGGCAATGTGTGACATCTGACAAATATACTGTACATTCACAGGACCAGTGTGACATCCACTAGACATCCACTGTCCTCAATGAGAAATCCATCTGGAATCCAAGTATGAAGGCGGGACCAACAGTCGCCGAGTAAAACCAATGACAGATAAAACATAGAAAGGTGTAATCTGTAATTCAGTCTTTACTTTTAAATCAAACTCTCCTTTTTTTTCCCCAAAATGTAATGACATCTACTTTGGCTCATTGTCCATCTATAAACTAAATTTAATATGAATCCAACCAATACTTTTACTGTTATAGACATGTACATTTTCACCCATTATAAGTGAATGGATGAGAAAAAAGATATTTAAAACTTCATACTATTTTTCAGAAAATGTAATGACATCTACTTTGGCTTACTGGCCATCTGTAAACCAAATATGACAGGAATTGAACCAATAGTTTGGCTGCTACAGACATGTGACATGTAAGCCCATTGTTAGTAGGGAAAAAGTATAAAAAAAAAAGAAGAATATATATATATATATATATAAATAAATACAAAAAATGCACTACATTTGTAAATGTCACCTATTTTTCCAAAGAAAAGAAAGGAAAAGAAAACTGTTTCAGTTAAAAAACATAATTTTGTGATATCTATTGTGGGTCGCCTGCAATCTAAATAATACGTATTTTAATTACCTATTTTTCCCAAAATATAACAAGATCTATTTTGGCTTACTGGCCATCTGTAAAACAAATCTGACATGAATACAACAAATAGTTATGCTCCTATACACATGTGCACATTTAGCCCATTCTAAGTAAATAGGGAAAAAAATGCATTAAACATGTAAACCTTGACCTATGTTTTTTTCTCCCAAAATATAATGACATCTATTGTGAGTGACCTGCAATCTATAAACCCCATTTGGCATGAATTCAATCAGGAGTTTTGCTGCTAGAGTGTTAACAAACAAAGAAACTAAATGAACCAGAAACAATAGCCCTTGCTTCCCCTTAAAGAACCTGTCTAGTGCTCATAAGACAAAATTATAATAATCACACGACAGACACTACTTATTTGTTCTGTAATACTGAGAGTAAAGCTAAATACTTGACAGATAATTGCTTGTTCTTGTTCATTGTGGTTGTAATTACTAGTACCAACAGCCGAAAACCAATTTGTCTCATTGTCAGTCTTAAAATTATGTTGTCGATTTACTGGATAAAACTTTTTTTAAACAGAAAACATATTGTTCTTACTGGATCCAGGACATCACACACAATGGTACATCTGGCTTTTGTGTAGCAGAGCTGAGTTACACAAGCCAGACTGACCTTACATGACACCAGTGTGTGGGTGCAGGATCAAAGGTCCGTGACCCGGCTCCAGCACAACAAGCACAAGGGTAATGAGATAATCATTATAATAAAAGACTGCATATATAATAAAGGTTTTGGCTGAACAGCTTGTTGGCTGTGTTTGGAAGTAAAAACCAAATCTTCAGTCCTCTGCAAAACATTAACACTTCTTTTAATACATAGATGATTTGATGCATGTTTCTGTTCCCGAAGCCTAATCATCTGATTTAAAAATAATGTTGAGTGATAATTAGGACGATATTCTTTTAGGCCAATTCGATTTGGGTGCTGATTCAATTTAAATTGCGATTCTTCAATATTCCCGATTTTTGAAAAAGTTGAATGATGATGCCTACAGATCATATCAGGAGCCATATTTCCCCCCAAAAAATGCACATCATATGTGAGTCACTTCAGATTTATTCAGCAGTAATATATTTGAACCAGACTTTGGGAAGTAAACTGCTACATATATCTGCACACAACACAAATAGGAGCCTTTAAATTAACATATTTCATAATAAAAGTGTACTTAAAGTGTCTTCCCTTCTGTTAGAAAGCCCACACACTTTAATTGTTGTTGATTGTTTAAATATATTTATTCAGGAACAACTCATTTTCTCTAGATTTTCAGATATCCCACACTGTTGAACACACCAGAGATGTTATGAGGGTCCTGAACGCACCACCTCCGTGTTTAGAATTGGCCACTGTGTTGTTGCTAAGCACCCTCTTTTTCCCAACTGTACTTCATATACTACTGTGTGTAAATGCCACAAGGTGAGATTAATAACACATTACAGTTGGAATAGATATTAGCATAGTGTATTTTTTATCTGTATATACAAGCGGTAATGTTTTCCTACCTGGCTTAAAATGACTCATTTACTGTAAATATGAGAAAAATCGATTTTTGAAAAAAAAAAAAAATCTATTTAAAAATCATAAAACAAAAATAATCCAGATACATACGCGAACCTATTTTTTTCTCCCACCCCTAGTGATAATCTTTGAACACTGGTTTTCTCTGAGCAACATTTACTCATCAATTTTGTTATTTGTCACCAGATTACCTACATTTTTCTCAAAATTGATGTAGAGTAATCCATCATCATGATTAATCTGATTAAAAGATTGAACGATAAAAAATTAAAGTGTTGAAGGTGTTTAATAAACATGTTAAATGCATGTACATTCATATTTTTTTGCATATGTTTTGGATATTTTATCAAAATTGATGGTGTTATTTTTGATGTTTTTGTGATAGGTTTTTTTTCTCAATTTTAACACTTTTTAGCATGTTTTGTATATTTTTCCTCCTCTTACTTGTATGTATTGCATGGGAAAGATCAGTACAAAAATAAAAACCTGAGACAGAACAGTCGAGCGACATTAAGGGCTTTGATCACGATTAATCCAAATTATTTCCTGTGATTAATCTGATTCAAATTTGTAATCTTTTGAAAGCCCTATTTTTTTGGTGATTTTTATTTTATTTTTCAACCAAACATCCAAAAAACTCAAAGAATAACTTGGATAAGGAATCATTTGAAATTTGCTCTTGCAGGAATCATATTTAGAAATTCAGAAATAACACATTTATAGATATGTTTTTATTTATTTCTTCAGATATGGATTTCAACAAATTGCTTGAGGCAGAGAAACAGTGGCGTCTATATTTACTGCTATGACAAAGATCAATGCCAATATTCACAAACACGGGGGGGATAGAGATGTGTGTCGTCATGTGTGTATATATGTACATGTATGTGCGTGTGTGTGCGCACATGCTAGCGAGTCCCATAGGCAAAATAAAACTTCATTTGCAGTCTTGAGTGCAGTCCCCAGTAGCTCTATTATCTAATATGTATTTAGCACAGTTGAGTGGTGGCTGCTTTTCTGGGCCATGACTTCACAGGACCGTGTGTGTGTGTGTGTGTGTGTGTGTGTGTGTGTGTGTGTGTGCTTGCTTTTATTCCTATCTTTATGGGGACATGTTTACACAGTCACACCACAGGGACCTCAGACATTATGGGAACCAAAATTCAGGTCTCCACGAGGGTTAAATATAAATAAAGGTCTCCACTAGTAAAATAGAAATGATGTGGCCCTATGAATACATTAATTGCTTTTTTCAGGAAGCCCCCATAAAGCATGAGGGAAACAGGTGTAAACATGTGTTCTTCAAAGGTTTGAAGATGCGTTCCCTCTTTTGTCTTTTTTAATGTATCTATTATTTTATTATTATTTATTGATGTTTAATTAATTGTTTCAAAATTTTTAATTTCTCTATTATTATTATTATTATTATTATTATTATTAATTTATTTATTTAATTTTATATTTAAAAGAAAAACACTCACTTCCCAATGGCTACTTGATTATAAACTTGGTCCTCATGAGACACATAAACCAGTATGTGTGTGTGTGTGTGTGTGTGTGTGTGTGTGTGTGTCTATACCACATCAGCCTCACAGAAAGGCGGTGGTGGGGTGAGAGAAAATCTACAATTTCTACACTCTCCTGTCCCTCAGTTTGTTACCATGACAACCGCATTCACTAGGAACACACGTCCTGGCAAATTGACACCGCAAACACAGTCACATGGCTGCGATAGTGGGGGGAGAGGGAGGGGGGTGGTGGTGTAGTGGAGGGGGGGGTTGTATACCAGATATAAACAGAGTAGAGGTAAGGGTACAGTTGTGCAGAAGAGGAATCTAGTTGGATTAATGTGAGAAGAAATGTCTGCTGGGACATCAAAGCTAGCATACAGTCGCTTTAACAGAGATTAGCTACGAGAGGCTAATCCATTCATTTGACATGCACCACAACTGCAGTAATGTGATATTTGGCTTCTTTTTTATTTTTTCTTCTTCTTCTTCTATATGCAAAAGATTAGGAAAAGCCTGTGTGGGGGCAGACAAGGAGATACTGTACTTATGCAAGCAATAAATACCTGCACAAACACAAATCCTAACCTGACACAGTGATTACATGCTCATACACTATGTTATATCTGAACAAAGTGAAGATATTACCAAATACATAAGAACAAATGGAATGACTTTATCTATATTTATGCATTTCCAGTATTATCTCCAGTGCTCCAGTGGCTGTCATTACCCATTCACTTTATTATCTTAAGTATTCTTTATTTGTTTTATTCTTATCTAAATCCTGTTCTCTGCTGCTGCGATGCTCCAGCTCCCCCAAAGGGATCATTAAAATTTAATTTACACTGTGGTTAAAGGGAAAAAAAAAAAAAAAAAAAAAAAAAAGAACCTGCTTACTTTTTGAAGTAGCACGGCTGCGGCCCTATGCTGACAGACACGTAGCTGCCGGCGTTCAGGTAACTTCCCTCGATGGTGACTCGGGTCCCGCCGGAAATAGGCCCCTGAGACGGCTGGATACGAGTGAAGAATGGAGTCTGGATAAAAGAGGACATACAGGAGGGATTTACACACATGAAAGGGTTGATTTGGATGCAATACAAGACTTACTGTAGTTACCGGAGATCTGATGTCATGTGAGTCGTTAACCCTTAAACGTCCAAAGTATATTTTTTATTGTCTTTTTCCAATTATTTAAAGCTGTCATTCCATGGTTATTTCATTAATATTACTGTGTTCTCCATTGTTATTTAATACATTGTGTGTTGGTTCTATTGAAAAAAACGTCCGGATTGCTTTGTTTCCAGCTGTTTTTACACAATAGAAAAATTACTTGTGGTCGAACAACAGAGTTTACCGGTACTTTCACATACATATCCATAACGTGATCACAAGGCGTTTCTGATTGGCTTAAAATGCGTGAAGGGACACCCCCCCCTACCCTCTCGCTGTGTATGTGTTTAACTTTACCCAACTAGCATCCCGCTAGGTTTCGTGCCGTTGCTTGTTCTGAAAACGTGCAGGGAAAAAACTGTTTTCCAGTTTGTGCAGCAGCTACTGTGGCTCCGTCTTCTCTTGTAGATGCTAATGCTAATGCTACTTCAGATTTGCTGCCGGGGACAGGGTTTAACCCCACGTGGGTGACGCTAAAGTCCACCTGACGTCAGATGGACCGGCTTTTTCTGAGTCCCTTGTCCCTCTTGTTGTTTTCTGTGAATGCAGTATGCAGCCAGTGGAGGTCACAAACCACTGTCAAAGGCAGCATGTGTTGGTAAGTCTGGGTGACACATCAGATTCCCAAAGGAGCGTGGAAAAGTGGTTTTCAGCGGAATGACACCTTTAACACCTTTTATTATAACATCAATATATCATATTTCAATGAAAAGCAGGTATTTTCTCATATTTTTCCCATTATTCGTGTAGATATTCATAAAAGTCAGGATAATCTACATGATCTGATTACAAATATTTGCATTTGTCAGTTTTAATCAGGTATTTTCCTTTGTTTAATTTACTGACAATGTTGATATTAAAGCTGAGATGAATGCTGTGTTCCAGTTAGCGCCTACTTTTCTGACCTTCAAACAACAACTTGCAGACTTTGTAGCGTTCCAGGCAAGTCATGCCAAACTACCGGAGCGCAAGGAATTGTGGGTCCTAGATGCTCATGCTTATACTCAATTACAGTCATTTCTATACCAGAGGTGTTTGTTCTTTGTTTATTCGAGGGAAACACGGGAGAAAAAAAATATTTTTCTCAGCTTTTTTTTTTAAATTGAATTTGAGGAACCTCCATAAGAAGAATTGGTAGATTATTCCATATTTTGGGTCCTCTGTATAAAACACTGAAATGAGTCTGACTGGTATGAGCAAAAGAAGCTTTGAAAAATCAGCTACTATGAGTTGAATTTTTGTGGATTTCAGTGTTAAAGGAAAAAATATTATTGAAATGTTGAGGCTGAATATAAAAAAAAAAAGAATATTAATGTTCAAGTCCTCATAGAACCAATAATGAAACTGAAGCTCCGTGCTGTTGGATCTTACCACGAAGGTGAAGGGCCTGGGTGACAGAGCTCTGTAGTCATTGACACAGTCCCTCACACAGACTTCCACCTGAGCTTCCTGGACTCTGTAGCCAGTCGCATCATTTAGCAGACACACAATTCTGTAGAGGAAGAGAAGGAAGGTGGGGTGGTCAGTTTACAGTTGGACTATAAGCACTTATTCTCACTGGTCTTTCAAACAGGTGAAGCTCATTGTCGGCTTACATCATAAAATGTGTCAATTTATTTAATTGTAAATTCAGTCTCACAGGCTGTTTATATGAGGACAATTGCAGCTAAAAATGATACAGTATTTTATCAGATATACTTTTTCTTTACAAGTGAACTGAGTTTTTACAGGTTGAAAATGCCAAAAATCTGAAGACACATTCGAGAGTGCAAGTCTTGAAAACTATCCACTGCTGCGTTTCCATCTCATGGTCAAAAATGGAAAAATATTGTTGTTACACATGCACATTGACGAGGCAGTGTTCTATCACAGCACCATCTACAGTAGCAGCCTGGCATGAAAATCCAATTCAATTCCACACATGGGCGGCTGTGGCTCAGTTGGTACAGCGGGTCGTCCAATGACTGAAGGGTTGGTGGTTCGTGTTCCGGCTCTGGCTGTCAACGTATCGAAGTGTCCTTGAGCAAGACACTTAGGCTCCCAGTAGGACTGACAGAACCTTAGAAACCTACTGGTGTGTGAGTGAATGTGAGGCTAATGTAAAGCACTTTGAGCACCATGAAGGTGGAAAAGCACTACATAAGTGCAGTCCATTTACAGTTTTGCATCCACGTATGCATGGAGACTTCTTAATGACTTGTGTAAATGCGGATAAAAAGGTTAAGATGCCAGTTTTGCGTCTTCTCTTCAGATCCTCTCTGTGTAAACGTAGCCTCAGTTGTTTTTCCGAGAAAATTCTCTATAATCAAGTTTTCCATTAACTTCAGCAAGGAAATGTTGAAATTATGTTAAGGAAATACTATGAGTCTGTTTCATTTACAATGTAAGAAATGAATTAAGTCATTTCCATAATTAAGTCATTTGTCTGAGCAAATTCCGGTTATAGTTTGTCTTTTATCAATCAAAACAGTGTTCAACCTTTCGACTGATCCTCCAGTCATCATGCAGAAGCTTAGTGTCCAGGCTAGTGGAGGCCCCACCCACAGTTTCATTCACCCTCAGAAACATTGAGCATCCGGGGGCGGGACAAACTCATGGCATTTATCCAATGACCATTGACTTTTGAGGCAATGAAAAGAACTGTTCCATTTGAAGTGCATGGAGCCTCAGCTTGAATGTGAAAACACATTGACTATAGACTGCAGAAGAAAATATTGCTATGAAAAGTAATAATAATAATAATAAATATAGTAATAATAATCATTAATAATAGATAGATTTCTATAGCACTTTTCAAGGTACCCAAAGCAATAAATATTATGGTTTCACAGTATGTGTTTTGTGTCAGGTATTATTTAATACATGTAAAATTGACCTGTCTATCATTTCAACAGACATTTTTTATTATTGTTACAGTCTAGCATGTCAGGCATTCATGGTGAAGGTCTTCCCAGTAGAACATATGGCACTAAAGAAATAATGTAAATGTACATTATGGTGATTAGAGTTCAATGTCTCCACTCATGCTGAGATTCAAAACCCACAGTCGTCCACATTGAAGATAATAGCGTTTCTCACCGAGCTATTTTCTCACACATGCAGCTCAGTTATTTTACCTACAGACATATTCACTGATTCCATTTCTGAGGAAGGTCTTGGGGGTTTTTTTTGTCAATTTTTGCCCCAAACAGGAACACATGACATGACTGTTCACTAAATATTGCCAACAGTCTTCGCTCACCTGCCTTGACTATCATATGAACTTGACATCCCATTCTTAATTCATACAGTTTAATATGAAATTACACTGTTCTACAACTGTGTGTGTGTGTATGAAATATACAGTGTGGTGGCAAATACTTAGCCACAGCACAGTTTTTCCACAGCTAAACATCTTACCAGTGGAAAGGTAAGATGTTTTGGACAAAAATATTTTGGACATTTCCATGTTCTCAAGTTTGTAGGAACAGTTTGGGGATGTCCCCTTCTTGTTCCAACATGGCTTTGCATCAGTGCACAAAGTAAGATCCATAAAGACATGGATGAGAGAGTTTGATGTGGATTAACTGGACTGACCTGACCTTTAACCCCATAGAATGAATTCGAGTGCAGACTGACAAACCAGGGTTAGGGTTAGAGCCAGGCCTTCTGTCAAACATCAGTGTGTAATTTTGCAAATGCTTCTGGGGAGAATGGTTCAAAAAAACACACTCCTAAACCTTGTGGAAAACCTACCCAGAAGAGTTGAAGCCGTTATAGCTGCAAAGGCTGAACCCACACCAGATGAAACCCTAGTGAGTCAAGGCAGGTAAGGGAATATCTTTTGGAAATATAGTATAACGTGTACATGGTACACATGGTTTCTATCAAGTATAGGTTAGTTATTTATATTTGGGCTGTCAAATGATTTAAATATTTAATCAGATTAATCACAAGTTTGCTTTGCATTCATTAAGATTAATCAGGATTAAAACAATATGTCAGTTGACTGTTCTTGTCTCCCACAAAATACACTCAGAAACACAAAAAAATGTGGAGAAAAAAATATACAAAACATGCTAAAAATCCAGTAAAATTCACAAAAATAACAACAGAATCACAGAAAAGCAATGGAAATATCAAAACATATTCAAACATTCTTTGAAAATACAGGAAAAAAACACCCACAAATATGATCAAATATCCAAAACATATGCAAAAATATTAATATGTATATTTCTGTTCAACCGTTCCATTCAATTAACATTCTGATGATGGATTAATCGAAGTTAATGTGTTAATTTTAGCAGCCCTAATTTAAATATGAATGCTTTTATAAGAGCATCTTAGGTGGTTCCTATGGTGTTCTTCTTCATGTGAGACAAGTGGAGTGGCACCCTAGTGCCCTCTATTGACGAGCCAATCACTGGGCTGAGCTTTTTGCTGCTTCAAACAGTCATTTTTCCAACAGGAATTTCGGATTATTCTGCTAAAATGGGAACATTTGAACAACCAACCATATTTGCTAAGCAGCTCTTCTTAACTAACTACCATGCATTTATTTATCGATAGCATGTGATGCAAATACATGGAAGCATTAGTGAAAATTAAGCACAAACGAGGGACTTTGATATGCAAATGCGGCCGTTTACGTTGGTGTTGAACTGTGGGCTCTACATTTTTCCATCTGCAGTCCCTATAGTCTTTACTGTGTGCTTTAGAGTCAGCAAGATGAAATCAATGGTCAGTCACGTGACCACCTTTGTATTGTACACTGCAGCAAAATACTTGACACAATAGAAGTGACTTCATGGGAGTGGAAAAGGTAGAACATAAAAGATCCAGAATAAAAAGGAATGAATACTACCCCACACCCCCCCACCCCCAACAAAAGAAAAAGAAAAAAAGTTGCAATGGCTGAAATGACGCATTGATAATGTATGGAGGAACTGATGTATGTTTAATATTTGCATAGAGATGCCCTTCATCTCAACACGCGTCACTTCACCACTAAATGCACTACAGAGAGATTGTTTGATCTGTGTGAACTCAATTCCTCTGCTGTGGATGACCCTGCAGAGCAGTAAATGTCAGGATGAAGGGAGGGGGGAAATAAAGGAAAGAGCCTATGTAGGTAGTAATGGACAAGAACCACAGATGGAATTTACATACATACACACACACACACACACACACACAATAAATACAAAAACATAGATGTAGAAATCATATCCTATATTTGAGTGGGTCACTTTCTATGTTGGTTCTGTGTGTATCCTTAGATCTGTGAGTGGGTTCTAATCACAGAGGATGTTTGTGGTAGCTTTACCCACTACCCACCAATGATGGGAAATGTAAGATAAGGTGTGGCTCAGTTGGTGGACTGGGTCGTCCAATAACCAAAGGGTCAGTGGTTTGAATCCCGCTCTGTTCTAGTCAGTCTGTAGTGTCCTTGGGCAAGACACTTCACCTTCCTTGCCTCCACTGTCACTCATACTGGATGTGAAACTGAATGTTCGGTGGTGGTCAGAGGCGCAAAATGGCTGCCACGCTTCTGTCAGTCTGCCCCAGGGCAAGTGTGGATACATATGTAGTTTACCACCACCAGAGGGAGCATGTGAGAGTGAATGAATAATGGATCAATAATGTAAAGTGCTTTGAGTGGACAAATAAGTGCTATATAAATCTAATCTAAATATGATTAACCTCAGGTAACATAAGATGTGATAAAAAATGTAGGATAAGATAAGAAATATAAGATAAGAAAAGGGTAACTTAAGGAAAGATAAAGGAAGATAAGATAACGTCTTATCTTATCTTACCTTATCTTATAAGGTAAGATAAGAGAAGATATAAGAGAAATTCAGATAGGATGATTTAAAGTAAGGTAAAGTAAAGCAAGATAAGATAAGATAAGATAAGATAAGATAAGATAAGATAAGATAAGATAAGATAAGATAAGTAGCAAATGTTAACAGCAACAACATACAACAAGAGAAAAAGACAGTGATGAGTGAATTAAATATAAGAAATCTGGTATTTATATAAATATTTCTATAATTACAGAATTAAGTTCCATCTGTATAGTTTTTATTGGCTACACTTGTGTCAGATAAAGTCACTGGAAAACAAGATGATGAGATAATATAGTATCCTGAGTTTTTTAGACTGTCAGACTTCAAGTTCACCACCAAGGTTGTGTATAATCATGGAGAAGTTACACAACAAAGTTATTGAGCAGCCACCAGCTGGTAACATGTCTGTCAGCACAGAGTCAGCAGGGGGCTGGAATTAGGTCAATAAGCTCTGATTATAATTTGTGACATTCTGTTTGCTATTATACTCTCACTTTAAATTTAATGACACGGTTGGTAGAGAATGATAAATACCAACACAAACTTAAGCCACAAACTGCAAATAACATTGTCTCTTCCCATAGTTTAACCCTGGGGTTTTCCTCCCAGAAAGGTTCTTACTAAACACCAAGTATACGAAAAAAGCTAAGTTGTGGAATAATGTAAAAAATAAATAAACTAAAAATCATACACTTTGGAATTTTTATTTACAGCTCAACTTGATAAAATAGAGGAAAAAAAGGAGGAGTTAAAAACAAATACTGAATAATAGTAACATTTTTAACCCTTTAAATGCTGGGTTTGTATAATTATATAAACAAGACATATTTGGATGTAAATACGATCTCTGTTAATCATGATATTTTACTATATTTAAGTTTTTTCTAAGTTTGAGTCTTTATCTTAGATTTTGAACTTTTTAATCTCACAATTTTTACTTTTTTTATTTCATTCAGACTTTTTATGTCAGTTATGCATTTTTTATCTCATATTTATGATTATTTTTTTATATCATGATGACTTTTTATCAAAATTGTGACTTTTTAAATTATTTTTTCAAAAATGCCCTGTCCGTACCCACAAAACTGAGTACTGTGACCCAATCAAACACTGTTTTCCACACAGTAACTCACTTTTAAAAGCTTGATTTTTACACATTTTTTAAACTTTTCTTATTGTTTCTGGTTAAATAAGTATTATTTCATCCATAGCAATAAATGCAGTTTTACTTTGTACTTTTTTACTTTATTACAATTGAGAAGTTGTACTTTTTTTTTTTTTTTTAACTTTTACTTTAGTAAAGCAGTTGAATCAGTACCTCTAATTTTATGAGAGTATTTTTCCACACAAGTAGCTGTACTTCTACTTCAGTCCAGAAGGTGAGTACTTTGACCACCTTTGGCCGTGCATCGTATCCTGTAGCTGTTCTGTATGACCATATTTCTGGAACATTAAGAGTCTAATTGAGCGTAAAGAACAAACTCACATACAGACTGAAACTGTACAGCCTTTTTTCACTTTGTGCATTTGACACCTCTGGATGTTTTAGCCTGAGCATATGTGCGCACACAGTGGTTTTCAACAGACCTCTCTGCGCTGATGTACTCCTCCTCGATGGGCACACAGGGCACCTTCCCCAGCCGGACGCCCATTTGGATGTCTCTGAACTGCAGACCCAGGTTCTCCCCCAGGATGGTCACCCTGGTTCCCCCCTGACGAGGCCCAGTCTCAGGAAATAACTGAAAGGAAAAGAGGTGAGGATTAGAATGGATGGACAAGAGGGATGGGAGGAGTTTAAAGGTAACACTGACAGAAAAGAAAAGATTTACACCTTCTATTATTTATTTATTATTACTGTTATTTTAGGAATCTATTCTTCTTATATTATACTTAAAGAAGACGCTCAAATATCATTGTCCATTGTTGTATAATGACAATAAAGGCAATCTATCTATGTTGTCCATTGTGATATGTTTTTGTCCATTTTCTTGCCTTTTTTTCATTGATTCTGTCTATTCTCATTATTTTTCACAAATTTTGCTCACTTTTTTAAGTTGTTTTATTCATTTTTATTCATTACTCTCGTCAAGCATATTCCCCAAAAATGAGACATCCTTCCTTTTTTACATTTTGTCCTTTAGGATGAAATGTAAAACGTGACAGACGTCCAGACAGTCCAGTTTTAGAGCCGTCTGTCCGGACAAAATACGGACACCCTACTTATGTTGTGCAGTTAAATTTAAAGTGCACATTATATATATATATATATATATATATATATATATATATATATATATATATATATATATATGATTCCGCTGAGTACGGCCTCATTTTAACATGTTGTCTGACAAATCTACTAGATTGATTTATTTAAAATGTTGCAACTTCTTTTGGACAATGTCTATAAAGTTTGTTTTTACAGTTTTGACAACTTTCCATTTTTGGCTTTTTGTCAAATCTTTTAAATATTAAAAATTACCTTTATGGGGTCATATTATGATGATTTGATTCATGGAAAAGATTAGAATTATCGATATAGTTACTTTTGAACACTGACAGGGAGCCATGTGGGGACTTTTGGTCCATGACCTTTGACCTTGAATGACTTTGAGGGGTTAAACTGAACCTCACCAGTGTCTAGAATTCAGCAGTTTTCTTTTCCGAAACTACTACTACTGCTAGTCAGATTCATTTCTTTTTGTATATGCAGTTTCCTTGGGACAATGTCGACAAAGTTCGTCCCCAGTTTTGGGAAATTTAGATTTTTGGTGAAATTTGAATTAAAAATTGAACTTTTCCTATAGTGGACCATATTGAGACCGGGTCCTTTTTCATAGTATTAATGCCCCAGAGCAAGTGGATACTAATGGAAACAGCAGATCTTCCACAAAATTATCACAACTTTGATCCTGTACCCACTAGGTCCCCACCACTACCTCTACTACTCTATGCCCCATGACGTTGGCATGTTTAAACCACCTTATCAACTACTGAATTTAAAGTCTTAATCATAACTTGAACATACACCACATACACACAAACGGCAGGTGCACAAAAACAAATCCACACCATATCACAACAGTATTCCCAAAGTGCACAAAACTGCTCATATCAGGTGATTCAAGTTTTAATGAAGAAAAATCACCCCTTATTTAAAAGAAAAATAAATAAAAAAATATTGAAAGTGAGACAAAGAGAGGGCGACAAAACAACTTGGACCGACATACAGAGCCAAACCGGCAACATCTCAGGGGCTTAATTGAAACTTATTACGGCAGCTTGGCTTGGGCGCCGTGGCTGTGGCGCTGTAATGCTCAGTTGCACCGCTGAAGCATAATATGATTTATCTAGCCAGATTATGGCGCGTAACGGGGACAGGTGTGGTGTGACAAAACAAATATGGTGACTGATGGACGGTGGCTGTCACAAACACACACACATACACACACACACACACACACACACACACACACACACACACTACATGCTCTCACAAACCTAATCCTTAACAAGCATCATGAGGTAATTATGTGTAATCTGTCCACTGCCCTGTTCTCCTGCAGAGCTTGGCTGAGCAGACAGAGCAGTGTGTGGAAATGCAAACTCAGACATGGAGCCACACAGCGTTATTATTCTGCACACATGAACAAATAACACGTCGTCATAAATGGGGATTTTGACAGTGGAGAATCTTTAGGGGCAATTAAAACCACATAAGGGACTTAATTTTAAACTTGTGTACAGGAAAATATATCTTCGTCATCTATACATCTGTCTGCGCTTTAGAACCCAAGGCTGCATAAGTATAAATCAGAGAATGACTGGAGTAGATTAAATGTCACTTTATGTTGTTTAGGAACTTAAACATAGTAATTTTTCATCCTCATTTTTCAGAGATTTGGTGGGTTTTTTTAACCCATAAAGACCCAGTGCTACCTTTGTGTCAGTTCCCCACATGCATTTTTTTTCTCTATTCCAGCTTTCTGAAGTCATTCATCATCATTTAGTCTAATATTAACTCTGCCAAGGAACGGCAGAGTTATGTTTTTGCTGGCATTTTTCTGTTTGTCTGTCTGTTTGTTTGACTGTTAGCAAGATATGTCGAAAAGTTATGGATGAATTTGGCTGACATTTTCAGGAAATATTGATACTGGCGCAAGGAACAAATGATGAAATTTAAGTGGTGATCAGTGGAGGTATGTGTGTGTGTGTGTGTGTGATCAGTGAATACAAAAGTGAAAGCTTTCTTTTCATCACCATTTCGTACAACATTCCGAATCAGAACCAGGATCAGCTTTATTGTCATTTGGCATATCACGAGGATATATCAAATTAAAATTTCATTTGTTTGGTCTCTCCATGACCAAAACTGGACACAGCCAGTCATCCGGCGCTACCATTTCTCAAGAAAAATAGAAATATTTAGAGCACAAATAAGCACGTCAAGCATATTCACACCAACAATGGAAAAAACATCACTTAATGGATATTATGATGGCCTTTTTTTTTGTTTTACACACAATAGAGACAGATATTATTTAGATATTTAATTTGCCAAAGGGAGGCGGTGTCATATTTTTGCTGGTGTTTGTTTGTTTGTTTGTTTGTTTGTTTGTCTGTCTGTCTGATAATAAAAAATTCTGGACAGATTTGACTAAAATTTTCCGGAAATGTTGATAATGGAACCAGGAACAACTGATTAAATTTTGGTGGTGATCAGTGGTGGCATGTGGGTGGTTTGGTCACATGTATTGGGTTGGTCAGGGCAGAAATAAAAACGGGGGGGGGGTTAATTTGCAGTTCACCAGATAGAACGTTAAGGTTAAGATGATGTGAAAAACTTTATATTCACTCATTCAAACATTTTTTTAAAAACTATTATTAATCACACATTATGCTGTGTAAAAAAAATCCATGACTTTTCCAAAACTTCCTGAGTCTTTTTACTTTTCCAAATCCTTTCCAGGCCTGGAATTTGTATTTTTCAAGTTCCAAAACGTTTTCCAGATTTTTTTCAAAAGGTATGAACCCTCCCATGGATTTTACTGGTGAAGCGAATGAGTGTTTCCATGGTAACTACAAAGTCTCTGAATTTCCAAATGGGTCATATCTGATGACCGTCAAAAAGGTGACAAACTGTATTTTACACCAATCATTTATATGGATTGATTAGATTATTGGATCACCAGGTATGGGTGGTTTTTTGCTTTGGTCTCCATGGGTTAAAACATTTCGAAAATAGTAACATAACACGACTAAAATGCCAGGAGAATAACCAGGGCTGTGAATATGTGTGCTGCCAATACCAGCTTTAATGACCAGTATGAATATTCTACTTGTCATTGGTGAATTGTTTGGACTTCCTTCTGGGAAATAATGAGATGGAGTGGTGGTGGGATGGCTGGGGCGCTGACACAAAGACAACCATTCAAACTTTCTGTCAGTTGGTTCCTCTGCTTTGATTTTCTGGCAGCCTCGATGGAAAACACTGACTCACATCAATAGGTGGTGGTGAAAAGCAACAGAAATGTGATTTACTATTTTTACAGTAAAGGGAATTTCCACGTTTTATATTGAAATGTACACAGTGTTTTCAGACACATGGAGTCTTACAATCAAAGCACAACAGATAATATCTAACTTTTGTGTTATTATTACCTTTGGCGATGATGTTTCTTAAAGTGTTTATACTGTGACTGAATACGTTGTGTACGTGTTTTAATGTTTGATCAGGAAATGTCGACGCAATAAGGACCTTTTAGTGGTTCAGAGGTGTCTCTGATCTTCCATGTTGGAAATGTTGACTTGCCAGCTACAGTAATACATGTGTCCCAACCTGATGATGCATTGGAACTGGATGAATTATGTCCATTTAGATGCAAAAATATGTAAATAGAGCTGAACAATATATTGTTTGAGCATCAACATCCCAATGTACATGTGCACAATCGTCACATCGCAGGTCCTGCAATAATTTTTTATTTAATTGTTTTATTTCATTTTATTATTTGTATATACTTACATTTTTGTATTAATTTTTAATTTACTTATTAATTGTATTTATTTGTATTTATTTAGTCATGCACTTATTTATTTCTTCTTTTCTCCTTTTTTTATTAGTAATTTTATTTAATTATTTTCGGCTACAAGAAGGATGACACTGAAATGTCGACCGCTAATCTGTTTGACAATTTGTGTCAGCACCACACAGCTGTTATATACTACTGAGTATTTTTTCACATCGCAATATATGGTATGTCACAGGGTTAAAAAAATAAATAAATCACAATGTCGTGCAGCCCTATATTGAAATGAGCAGAAAAAGTCATGTTCACTAAAAAATGAAATGTACATGTGGCTCGGTGGCACGATAAACATAAAATACCAACATAAATGGAATGAAATGAGTGGAAGACAAAATCTCCTGATGGTAACTGTTATTGGTTATGGGAAATACACGCCAAATTAACTGCTGGTCATCGTTAGAAAAGGTAGCTGGACTTCTACCATTTCTCCGACATGGCCAAAAAAAGTGCGAAGAACACACCGTATCATTTACCAACTTGACTGTATATTCTGTGCTTGCATGAGACGTAATATGTGCATAGCAGCAGATGGTGGTGGTCTGTATTGTGGCCCAAAAAAACAAACATGACAGATCATCTCTCTAGAATACAACAATGAGCTCACTGTTGTCAGTCATTGTCAGCAGAGAGTGCTGAGTAGTCAAGAAGGATTTTTGTTGTGTTTGTTGAAAGGATGGTGAGTAATAAAAAAATACTTGTCAGCTCTAAGGCTTCTTCTTGAGGTAGAAGAATGATTCTGGTATTTCACATTCTCTGATTAGTCGGGCCATAATGTAAGAATCAGAATCAGAATCAGAATCACTGTATTTGACACACAAACAGAAATTTCAGTTGACCAAACCCCTCCCAGGCTGATCAGGTCATGCAGCCATGTACGGCGCTACCCTGGATCAGAGTTCCAGTGCCCTCGAGCACTGGAAAAACTGGATAAGGAAAAGGAAAACAGCAGCAGATGCACAAGGAACACATATTCTACTTTAAAAAAAAAACAAAAACGTGAACACAGTACTCAAGGATTCATGAGATGGGACTTTTTGTAGTACACACAAAATGATCACATGGTGAAAACAAAGATAAAGGTGCAAACAGAGCATAAACACAGGAGTTGTTGGAAGGTTCTGTGACCTTCCTTTGCCAAGGATGTTTTGATGAGTGATTTGACCTCTATAGAAACAATTTAGCCCCCATTTCCCTCCCAAAAATCCTGGCATTTTTTGCTAGAGAGCCAAATTCAAAATGGCGCGCTGTGCCATCTCTAAAAAAAAACTTGGGACAATGTCTATAAAGTTCATCCCCAGTTTTAAGAAATTCTGAACAAAAAAAACTTCTGATCTGAATGGTAAATGGACTTATATAGTGCCCGAAGCACTTCTCAATTCCACACATTCACAAAGCAGTAGATGGCTGCTGCAGATACACTGGCGCTGTCTCGCCCAAGGACACTTCCACATGTGGACAGCCAGAGGCAGGACACAAATCGCCAACCCCTTGATCATTGGACGGCCCGCTCTACCAACTGAGCCACAACTGAATGACCTAGAATGATGTATGAAGGCACTTTTTCATACAAGTCAACCATGAGGACTCCAAATCTGACATTATTTTTATCATCAAAAGTAGTTTTGAAATTGAAATTCAAGATGACTGGCATTCAGTAGAGTGAAATTAACCAGATAGCCAGCTGGGCGAACTGCCCCCTTAGGGCCTCCCGTCTTGCCCTGAACCATTCTTTGTCAGACCCCTCCACAAGAGACCAGTTTGTCATTGGAGCCCTACCAAGAGAACAAGACTCCAGACAATATACACACAAACCCCTCCACCATGGGAAGGTGACGGTTCCAGGAGATTTTTTTGTTTTGTTTTTAATGCACATCGGAGGTGCTACCTACTGCATTATGTAGAAAGATAGTTAGCATTAATAACAATAATGCAAGGTCCAATGACTGAAGGGTCTGAGGTACTCTGGCTGTCGACATGTCGAAGTGTCCTTGGGCAAGACACTGAACCCTAACTAAGGCTCCCAGTAGGACTGAAAGAACGTTAGAAATCACTATATAAGTACAGTCCATTTACATACATTGCCATGTCAATGCTCAAACACTACATTGTGCAGCTCTAATTGAACATATGGCAAAACTGACTTCTATAATCCTTTACATTTCAGTAAAATTACCAATTTAACTCACGTCAGGTTTTATATTGCAAACATGGCAGACTGATGTACAAACCACACTTTGGAATCTCTTCTTAGTGGTAAAAAAAAAAAAAAATCACTTCAATCACCACAAACACATCCCACCAATACAGTTCACATGAGTTACCTCAAACCTTTCAAGAAGTGGTTGTTTTTGTATATTTTAGACTCTTACTAGAGAACCGATCTGCGGTTAGAACTGACTTGAGGGACCTACATGGCGAGACACACACAGAGTGTTCTGGTCTTGGATAATGCTGAACACTATTTGGAGTGTGACTCATGTTGGAACCTCAGGCGCCAGTAGAGCCTCAACACATGGGCTCCACAAACACAATAGCTGGTAAACACTGACCGGAGAGAGTAGCCATCAAGCTCCGGGGTATGATATGGACAACAGATGTCAGGGTGTGGAAATGGGGCCTTCAGATGGGTTTTGGAAGAATGTAGCTATGATACCGCAAAGCACAATATGAGCTATCCACTGAGCCCTGGGTTATAAACACTGGCACAGAGGAAAAGGAAGAAGGCTTCTGTTAAAAGGATTAACAGCATCAACACTGGAAAAGAGCGCAATTAATCCAATCAAACATACACTCTCATAGCAGAAGTGCAGACAGCCTGTGATGACATGCCTACAGGGACGCAGCACGCTGTATGTTAAACTCAACATTAGACAAGACCTTTGTGTTCGCTAACATCTAATTAGTCCTCAACGCTTCATGAAGAACAATCCAGGATTCTTTCGACATCAGTTCTCCCACGTGAGAGTAGACTTGAACCCATACAGACCCACAACTATGTTTGCAATGGCTTCCAAAATCAATTTTCCCTCTATTTTTAGTCACACTGGTCTACAAGTAAAATGCTTCCGGGAATAAAACTAATAAAATGTTACCATGTGTGTGTTACTGATAAAGAAAACTGAATATTTTGGTAAGTTTTGTTTATTTTACGTAATAATTTGGTCATTTTTGTTAATTTCTCTGAATATTTGGTATTTTTGTAGTACATTAGTACATTACTATATTATATATAATAATATAATATGTATATTAATTATTTTGTTCATTTCTGTTTAAGTATTTTCAGATTCTAACATTCGCTGTTTGTTTTGGTTCATTTTGTGGATTATTTTGGTCCTTTGTGGATAGCTTTAACTCCATCCAATAACACTGGTCTACAAGTCAAATGCTTCTGGAATAAAACTAATGACATTTTACCACATGTTTGTTAGTGATAAAGAACACTCAAGTCTTAAATGTTGGTTGGCTCAAGCTTCCAAGATAAATCTGGGGTCAAAACGTAAAATATTACTAAATATTTTGGTCATTCTTTTATTTATTTGAATATTTTTGGCTTTTTTTTTCATTTTACTGAGTATTTGGTCATTTTTGTCCATTTTCTTTATTATTTTAGTCATTTCTGGTAATATTTAACTCCAATAACACATAAGTGATAAAGAAAACTCAAGTCTTGCCTCAAGTTTCCAAGAGAAGTCTGGGGTCAAAATGTGAAATTCTTAAAATAAACAAAAGAATAGTTTTAGTCCAAAGGAATATTGGTCTCAGATCTACTTCAAAACACTGTCTGCACATTATGATCCATTCACTTTACAGGTTCTTTCTAGTGGAATATTTACAAATCCACTGTATACATGTACATAAAACCACCATATATGTAGAAAAAATATATATATATTAAAAACATGAACTAACCAGCACTAAAGTCATTTATTTTCTGATTCATCTCATTGAAGTATGTAAGATTTAACACATTTTATGTGTGAAGCAGATGCATTCTCAAAAATGTAGAGCAGTGTCACTACTACAATTTACGACTATATATAATTTACTGAAGATGTAGGTCATTGTATCAAAACAGAGAAAATGCACTATTGACTATTTCAGTAAAATATATAATTAATTCTAAATAAAACAAGTTTCTACAAGCATCGTCACTTGTCAAAATACATGGACCAAAATTGCAGAAGCTATTTCCATGTTCACTACAGTTCACATGTTCAGTATAGATGTATGTGATGCTGTTGAAAATCTGACAAAGTGCGGTTTATATGACATATGCCAATTTATTGAAAAGATTAGCCGTTCAAGAGTTTTTAAAACTTGCAGATCCGTAGATACTTCTGGGTTTTTCTTCAGTTTTTTTCTGTTTCTGATCAAATAATCCTCAGCTTTAATATGAGCTTTACATGAACATCTACATAATCAGTGAATTAAATACAGGAAAATACTGGATATAGACCCAAAAAAAAAGCAAAATAGAGAAGATAATATTCAAATAAATGTGAAAAATCACTTCCTAATGGTTAAATAGTGAGTAAAAAATAATTTGGGAACTGACTATATTTTAGTTCGGAGTCTTTGTGGGTTAAACCAGTACAGGTGTAGCTCAGGGATAACAGGAAATACAGAGGAAAAAATTTATTCTATGTGTAAACTTAACCTTTTTCTCTTCTACTGTATGTAGTCCTGGAGCTTTACTCGTACAACATGACACTGTTTTTCTGTACCAAAGCAGATCTGATGCCCATCCTGTACTAACACTATGGGTTTTATGGCCTGGACAGGATCTTGGAAGAGTATTACAATCTAAACCAATACTATGTAGAGCTGCAGACCCGATACAAATACCTTACATACTTCACAGAAAAAGGAAAATTAAGTCAACATTAACATGGCCTCTTAAACCGCATTGTAATATCCAGCTATGTATGTGAAACACGATCCTAATCCAGACCACAACACTTCACTCCACCAACTCGCTGATACGCCTAAACAATGTAATGCCTGCCATTTCACTGGAACCTCAGAATCTCCCGGAAGTCTTTAAGTGTGACACTGCATAACCAGATCACCAGAGCCTGCTCAGCCTGTGGGCATGAAGACGAACTCCACTGTGGAAATGGGACCTCAGGCGGTTTTGGATTCATGTTGCACTGATTTGACACAACAAGTACTTCAACCAAACCCATTCAGTCTACGGGGAATGTAGCATCCAGACAGCCCCGAGCTGGAAACGGACCTCAGGCAGTTTTCGGAAGAATAAAACACCACTACATTTAACACATACTAATGAACTCAAGGGAATATAGTCATAAGAGATAAGATAAGAGATACAAGTTTTACACAAGTAAATTAATTGGGCTTTGTTGACCATTTACTACCGACTAATTGCACATGTACCAGGTCCAAAATATGTTTTGCATGTGTTATAAGCCTGACTCTAGGGCTGCAACGAACAATAATTTGAATAATCAGATAATCTGTTGATTATTTTTATTCATAATCGCATCATCAGATAAATACTCAATTTTCTAACATTAGTATTTAACCCAAAGCAATATAGAATGCACACAAGTCACTGATGTTTACACCCACACAGTGGCTTTGGGCATAGTTAGCTAGCATTAGTCTGCTAACTACATGTGTTATGGCTAAAGACTAGCAAACTATAGTCTTCAACCAGCTCCAGTTTTACTGATGCTGTGCATATTAGCCAAAAATAAAGCCATTATAAATGAGTTATTGTTTGGACAATGCATTGGATCATGAGTAAGGTCATGGTTTTCAGTCCATGTATCATACGTTCATTCGTTTTTCAAAATAAAACCAAAAATAAGACAACGAACAACAACTAATTTCTTCATTATTTGTTTCCAAAACCAAAATGAAAAAAAATGGATAATGATGAGTATTTTCAGTTTTCATTTTTGTGTTTAAAAGAATAATGGAAAAAAAAGGATAATTGCCATTTTCCGTTTTATTCAATTTTGACTTAAAGCAAATTAGGTAAACTGTAAATGAATGAAAAGAAACATGGCCACCAGACTGGAAGATCATTATGGTACGATAGGACACCAATTTTCTCCGTGGTTATATCTTTAGGTCTTCGGGTGACCCTCTTAGTTTCGTCAAATAGGACGTAGTTTTCCATCTTTGTCACTGCAGGTCACGGTCATTTATGGTTTAATTGGATAAAAAGGAAAATGGCCATTATCCGTTTTTTTCCACTATTCATTTAAACACGAAAAGGAAAACTGAAAAAAAAAGTATCATTATCCATTTTTTCATTTTAGTTTTGGAAACAAATAATGAAGAAATGAGTTGTTTTTTTCATTGTCTTATTTTTTGTTTTATTTTGAAAAATTAATGAACAAATAACGCACAGATTGTTTTCAACTTTGCAGGTACAGATGGAAAAGTTTGGGAATAGTGGACCCATGCAGGACTCCAGTACCAAACCTGTGCTCCTATTTTCCCTGAAGTGATGCATTTTATGAACTGTCACATCTGTTCAGCTTTTTTAAAAAAAATAATAATAATAAACCTGTTCTAAGAAGGTAAGTAGTATAAAGTACAGATATTTATGCAAAAATGTAGGGTGTAAAACTAAAAGTAAAAACTTTTTTTCCAACTTTGATTAAAAACTATTGATTGATTGACTATATTATGAAGTCAATTTAAACATAATAGGTACATGTAATGAAAGTATTAGTTGCATTATTTTGGATTTATTTAAGATTTAGCACATGTTGAGTAAATCCAAATCAATTTTAGGGGGAAAACTGTCCAATATTTGCTAGTTATCTGGAAAATACAGATCTATTTTGTAAATTGAGATAAACAAAATAACTTACTAAGGTGGTATTAATTCATATTCCTAAATATCTGGATGATATTGATTTATACATTGTTGATATAATGAATTTCTACTCAATGATTTTCAGCTGATATATTATTCAAAGAAAAATGAGTAAAATGCAATTGATAAATAATTAAAACATCACTAACTCAACATAACAATATACCAAACTGCACAAAGTCTTTTTTTTTAAATGTAGAAATTAATATAATTTATTTTGTGTATATATTAGTCATACTTTATAATGTAAAGTTTGATAGATACTCAAGTGAACCCCAACTTCACACACTTATATGATGTCATTATATTTCTTTTCAATACCTTAAACTGGAAATCAATGTAGGTTAAATACTGAGGGTTCTTTCTGTGGTGGCGTGGCTTTTTGTAATATTCACCAAACCCCATAGTAACCACATCATACTGTCCATGTTACAGCAGTGGTTTCAGTGTGTGTGTGTGTGTGTGTGTGTGTGTGTGTGTGTGTGTGTGTGTGTGTGTGTGTGTGTGTGTGTGTGTGTGTGTGTGTTCTGGAGGGTAATTCCTGTGGTAACCAATAGCACATGGCCGATGGCAGACCAGCAGCTGTTAAAAACTTGGAAAGCAGTTTGTGTGGTCAAAAATCGTTTAAGATTTCTCCCTGTGAAAGCTTGGAAATGTTTTCTCTGAAGTAAAATGTCGAGAACAGGAAATTCAGATTGTAATTGTACTGAGAATATTACCACAAATGACATAATATGCAGCCATTAGCGTAAAAAAAATAAAAAAAGAAACAACAGAAAAAAATGGGGATACCAGTTTGAGGATATAGTGTAAAATGCATGTGTTTGTCGACTGCTGTGCTATATATTAAAGACTTATAGTAATAAAAGCATCAGTTCAGGTGGTTTCACTTCATTAAATACTCCCTTCCTGGTATGAATTTGATGTGTACTGTATGGGCCAATCAGCAGCTTGAAATCAGAACATGTTGTAATCTGGTAGCGAGTGTTTCATTAGACAGACTCAAAGACACTGAAGGGGATTTTTTGCAATGGTATATTGATGTTTCTATTAAATTCTGATGATTCTAACACATGCAATGTTGGAGCTGAAGGTGCAACTGAATGTCTCTGAGCATCAAGAAACACCAAAGTATTTGATGGAGCAGGCAGTGCAGTATGATGATGAAACAGCAGAGTGAGTCAGAGTCAATTATCTGTTTACCTGTTTAGACCTAAAACAACCTAAAACAACCTAAACCTAAACAGACTTAAAGGTCAAACCTACAACCTCACTTCCCCGTGTCAAATCTTCAACAATATATACATCAGCACCTTTTAGTGACATATTTTATGTCTGCACTGTTATAATTAATTTTATAAATTCTGTTATATATTGTGTATAAAGGCATTTAATTATCAATTTTTTCATAGATATTTATTTACATTTAGATTGCTGGTTTTAGCTTTTGTCACATTCTGTTTGCTGAGTTTGAATGTTGTGTTTTATTTATATGATGATGGTGCTGAAGAGAGAAACTGATAAATTGTAGTTTCACTGTGTTCCACAATGACAAATAAAGTATTCTATAAAAAATATTTTCCATCGAGAGTTAATAAAATTAAATTAATTAAAGATGACCCGTGCTAATAATGTACATATACGTACAGTTTATACACCGTGTGGGAATATCCTCAGATGTTCCCTGTATGGGAAAATGTTCTGGAGTTGGTAGGGACCTGGCTAAATCAGGGGTCATATTCAGCCCAGTATGACCTAAACTGGGCCGGACCAGGCCAATAATATAAATAGTAAGATAGCAGGGCTCCAGGGTACGACCTAATAGGTCACATATGCGACCTAATTTATTAAGGTGCAAGTTCAAATTTAATGAGGTTGCTACTTGCTACATTACTACTTTTATTTCCTTTCACTCAGCTGTGCGCATTAATGTAGTGGTTGATAATACAATCTTACTTTCTGTCTCATTCATGCGAGTCCTATTTCTGCTCCCTGTCTGCCTACCTGTCTGTCTGCACCTGTTACACTCTGCACACGTTACATGCTCAGCAGTGAACGCCACATACACACAGCACGCTCAAAAAATAAACACAGCAAATTCCGTATGAAGACTCTGCCTCTAACATCCGAACGGAGCAGATCCAAGTCCTTTTTACAGGGCTTTAAACTGCGATTTTTCTATTAAAACCTCCACTAATAGTAATTTCCAGACTGTCTGACACTTTGGTTTATTAATTATTTCGGTTAATTTTCTTTTATTTTGGTCTGACGAAGGGTTTTTAGACCTAAAACGTTGCTAATTTTTTTCTTATTTTCATTTAATTCTTACCATTCTTATATTTAAACGGGCAACCTCCCTGAGTGATTTTATAGTGCAAAATAGCATATATCCCTTGCAAATTTCAAGGGTCCACATATAGGCCAGAAGTAGTCGCTCAAAAATCAAACCACCCAAACCTGTTCCAAATGTTACATGACCTAATGTAGTTTGACAAGGGAGATTCTCACGCATCAGAAGATATAAGTCACTTTCAAATAAAATATCCACAGCAGGTACAATCACTCATTTGTTCAAAATACAAATGACAAACAGCTGATCTGAACCTTTATGTCTCATAATTATCCACAGAGGAACCATATTCCAACAAACACAGTCATTGTCCAACAAAAACATCCAAATCAAACAAATAAAGGGTCCAAATGTAGTCCAAAACACATCAAAACATCAATATCCACAAATAATTATTGCATCATTTAACAGGACCCACCTCCAATATCACAGGTTTCATTTTAATATTTTCATTTATAATAAAAGCAAACACCAACTGCATGTTATCAAAATGGTTCAAGAACAACATTCAATTTACTTTATTAAGAAATTTAGGTGAAATTGAGTGCCAGTTTAAAGGGTTAAATACCAAACATTATAACCTGTGTTCGTCTCATTCTCAATGTTGTGGGTCTGAATATGTTAATGTGACGAGCAACACTTGTCACGATGTCAAAAATGACATCGCTACATATATTTTCCAGTGTGCTATATCATATTTTAATCTTTACAACAAAACCCATGACTTTGCTGAGCCCTCCTCTGCTATTGTGTATAGTAAATAAATGTCTGGTTAAACAACTACAGCGTTTTGTTTATGACTTCACCATTCGATGAACAACCAACAGGTTCGATCATTTTTTTTTTCCCCCCTTCAGGCCATCGGGATTACAAATGTAGTGTAAAACATTTTACTGCATAACTGACACTTTTAACCCATATTTTAGCATATCTTCTTACTTTTTATCATCTTTTGCACTCTATATTCTACTAAATATAAAATTATACTTTTATTATTTTTTTCATATTTGTATTTAATTGCCTTTAGTGCCCATATTCTATATTTATCTTGTCATTTTTACTGAAATCAATTTTACATTTAAGTCTGTATACAGTTGGATAACTGAATGACAGATTAAGTATCTATCTATCTGTCTGTCTGTCTGTCTGTCTGTCTGTCTGTCTGTCTGTCTGTCTGTCTGTCTGTCTGTCTGTCTGTCTGTCTATCTATCTATCTATCTATCTATCTATCTATCTATCTATCTATCTATCTATCTATCTATCTATCTATCTATCTATCTATCTATCTATCTATCTATCTATCATAATTCAGTCTGACATGTTTAATCCTATATAAATGCATGTACCTTATTTGACACAGGCTCATTTGTACATTATTATACATGTAAGTGGATGTATCATGTCTACACACACACACACACACACAAAAAAAACCCCATAAAAGCCTAAATGAAAAAGGCTGCGATAATGAACCTAAAACTTGACCACCAGCAGGACGTGTTGAAAGACAGACGGTGACGTACATAAATGTAACATGGCTAAAATAGAATCAAAAGCAAATAAACCTGAGTCTCAGGAGGAGCAGTTTGATGTAACAGTGAGTAATAATACTCATTTCTGTGCCAAGGGCAAACACAAGGTCCCAACACGCCTGAGCTTTAATAGCAGCACATTAAAATAGTGCAGCTTTCATTGTGGGTTCAGGACACGTCGGGCTTTCGTGACCACAGGGGCTTCAACAAAGAGAACTGACGCAAGCGCCCATCAACGTTTACCTGCCTCCCATCTCTACAGGTGACTTAATGCTCTTCTCAAGCTGACGAGGTTATGATGTAGTGTTTGAAGAGGCCACGCTGCTTGGTTTTGTGGTGAACTACAGGGATTTTTATGCACTGCTGTTTTTGGGGGTTTTTTTTACTCACGTTTTTCAGTTTGAGTATTTATACCGATGATCCACTTTAGAGCTGAGGAAACTGATTAATCAGCTCAAATTTACCGTTTATTTCAGGGGTGCCCAAACTTTTTTTTTTTTTTTTAGAATGGGTTAGATCTGATAATGTAGAGCACAGGTGTCAAACATAAGGCCCAGGGGCCAAATCTGACCCACCAAAGGGTCCAATCTAGCCCATTGGATAAATAACAATGAAGCTATTAACAGTGTAAAATTATTTCCATGTAGAGAATAATTACATCTCAAATGGGTCAGACCAGTAAAATATTGTAATTAAATATAAACAATGAAAACTACGGATTTTAGCTTAAAAACAGTACAATTACATGAAAATCTTGACATATATATTTACAAAACATGTGAATAACAAGAACAAATAAGACCACCCTCAAATGTCTTGACAGAAGGAAGTGTAATTATAAAAAATATTCTGCCCGTTACTATGTTGTGTATTTGTAATTGTAATGTAAACTGTAATTGATGCAAATGGGGACAAAATTGCAAATTGCATTTGTTTTTCTTAAAGACATGTCAAGTTGTTGATGTTATTCACATTTTGAGGGAAACATTATAGATGTAAACATTATCATTATCATAATGTAATTTGACTCTTTTCACTGTTACGTTACTGATCTGGCCCTTGATGTAGAGATTACCAAGGGCCAGTGGGTTTGTTAAACAGTAAAAATTACACATAAATGCCCTTTTTTATGAAAAAAAACTTCATTGTTACAATATATTGTTTAACCCTTTGATACGCGATTTATGATAACCTTAGTAAAAAAAAAAAAAGAAAGAAAGAAAAGTCCTCTTTAGGCTGAAAAAGCATTGTGACTTAAATATTTTTAATCAACCTATTTTTTTTCATGTCCACTCAACATGTTCTTAAGCTTTGAACCAAATAAACATGTATTTAAAATGTAATATCAGAACACTACGCAATAAAACATTTTTGATGCAGTTTTTAGTTAATTACAGTCTAATAAGATATAAGCAATTGATTTACACACAAACACGTTAGTGCAGATCAGGTATTAAGAACAGCCAAGTTACAGTAATGATATAAACTGACTGATATGGAACTAAAACAACAAAAGCCATGAATAAACAAGACAACAGCTGTAGAATAACTGTCCACCGTAGTGACCAGTATGCAGCAAAGGTTTAAAATGGCAATGTAACCAAATCGAGACCACTCGGATGTAAACAAATAAAAAATAGTTCTGCCTTTCTTTCCCCTCTGGAATCAGTAACATATAGAACAAACTGTGGAGGATTTGGAGTTGATAAAAATCTGAACTTCATATTAATGTTAAACCTATATGAGGAATCATTACTCAGTAATGCAAAGTCTGTTCATATTTGAGATTAAAACATATGACTCTTGCTCTTGTCTTTTACAAGATCATTCAAAAAGTAATATTTTGTGTTACATTTATGCTATATAACGCCAGCAGTTACACATGTAGGTAACTACCATGTCAATTTTGTAGGTTGCCTTAACTCACAGGCTCGCGCTCACTTCCGGTTAGCTTGTCGTTGGTTAGCATGTCACATTGAATTCCTTAAACAAGGCAGAGAGTCTCTGGATAAATTAGACAAACACAAGCGCCTTTATTTTCAGCTAAATTATATTAGAATTACCTTCTGTCCTGGAAGCGACCGGCCTCATTTCAATTGTCCTCTTTTTTTAATTAATTTTAATTTAATTCGCGAGAAGGGTTCACGGTAAAGTCAGATAGAGTTAGAGTGGTGCTGCCACCATGAGGCCAAAGAAGGAATTGCATTTTAAGACGTATTTATTGTGTTGGACAGTCTGAGTGGGATATAAATACACTATAAAACTGAAGCTGCGGGCTGTATTAATTCTGACCACAGGTTGTGATTGACTGCTGGGCCGGACTTTGGGCTGCCTGGTTTATTTGAAGCAATCACTGAATACATGCACGTAAAAAAATAAATTAGTTTAAAGCCGGAAATGAGTGAGAAGAATAAAAAAAACAACTTATTTAATCTCACCTGCATTCTTATTATCAATAACTTAACATATTAAAGTGTTAAATACTCACTCCTGTCCTTTGATTTCAAGTCAAAACAAATGAACAAACAGGCTTAAATCAATTTAGAATCAACTCATTCAATAGTATTTATATTATGGAGCCAAAATGTATGTGGAAAATAGAAAGAACATACAGTCATACATTCAACAGTTCAAAGTATAGATATTTTTACTATTATAGTTGTGGGGTTTTTTTTGTTCGTTGATTTAACTGGTTCTGGAATAAGAGACAAGTTGTTATTTTCACAGGTCTGTTTGATATCTTTCAGAAATCTCAGCAAGTTGATATGGCCAATAGTTTGGGAGATATTAGTAATTTTGGAATGCAATAGCCTTATAATAAACACATTACTTTTCCCATGACACGGGATGAGAAATGCAGTACCAAGCTCCATGATGGGAAATGGGAATGACAAATTTACTAACTTTATTGGCGAGATATTGGTATTAATATGACTCCCTATGGGTCAACGCATGAGTGACAGCATAATCTCTTTGTTTTAGTGCCAAAAAGAACATGAGATTATAAAACTAAGATGTGCATAACCTGAACAAAATGAATTTTTTTTCAGAAAAATCATTGCAATTTTAACAATGTTATGTCTCAACATGTATATTATACATTTACTTAACAGGCCTAAGCACTGCTAAAATTGTTCTTTCGTCACAATTTTCTTAAACGATAGTTTGTGAATATATATATTTTCATAATTTAACATTATTTTTTCCACAGTAAAACTAACAGTGGAGCTGCCATTATTTATAGGCAAAATGTTATGTTGTTATATTTTCCACATTAAACCAAGAAGACAATTTGGAGGCATTATTGAAAGGTTATTACATTATTATTTTAGTTGAGATCACAAAGGCGTTGAAAGTGTAACTTTAAATAAAACAAGCTCAACACCCTTGACTGTTAATGTGTTCATTGTAATTTTTGCAATTTACAAATTCATCTCAGGGGCTAGATTGGACACAACATATTTGACACCCGAGGACTAATTAATTGCAAAAATCCATCTCTATTTTCACAAAAACACACCTTTAAGTGTCTCAAGCTATCATTTTAAATCTGTACTTTACAGGTACTCCTGAAAAAGGGCCTGTATTTCTGTATTTCACATACAAATGGTATGTGAATCAATATATTTCAAGCTTGTATTTGTTTAGTTTTTGCTTATTAGGATTTCTATAGCTTCAGAAAACTCACTTTAAAGCAATATTCCAATTTTGTGAGTTTTTGAGTTTGAGGTTTTAACCCTTTGATGTATACTGGTCACTGCAGTGGACAGTTATTCTCCAATTGTTCTCTAAATATTCATAGGTTTTATTGTTTTAGTTCCATATCAGTTAGTTCATATCATTACTGTAACCTGGTTGTTCTTAATGCCTGATCTGTACTAACATATTTACATGTAAATCAATTGCTCATTGATATTAGACTGTAATTAATAGTCTTCTGAAACAAAAACTGCATTATTTGTTTTGTATTTTATAGTGTTCTGATATTGCATTTTAAATACATGTGTTTGGTTCAAAGCTTAAATGCATGTTTTCCAGCTGAGTGGACATTTTTCTCCATAAAAAATAGGTTAATTAAAAATATTTCAATCACACTGCTTTTATCTTTCCTAAAGAGGAATAAAATCTTGTCTAAAGTTCTCATAATTAATTTATCAAAGGGTTAATAAGCTGTAAATCATAATAAGCAAAATTACAACGAAGAAATGCTTGATAAAATGTATTGGTTTCATAATTACATTTTATGTTGAATTACCTGAATAAAACAACTTTCACACAATATTCAAATTTTCCAAGTAGCATCTGTATTATTTTACGATTTAATGTATAAGTAAAGTAGTGCTTGAAGCTTCAGAGAGTCCTTTTTTCACTTAACTTTACTAGATTTGAGGCTAATATTACCATACAACACCCTCTGGTCACCTGTTATATAACTCTTTGCTGGATGTACAGCCTTGGTAGAGTCCAGACATGTGTTGTTTGACTGTGGTACAGATCCCACGCTGGTTCCAATCAGCTGCCAGTGTAACCTCAGATTTGATGTGTTTGAACATTGGCTCATGAAAATGCTGTTCACATCTTGTGATCTCGTCTATGTACAAAGTGTTTCTGTAATTTGAAAAGGGAAGTCTGCCCCGTCTGAAACCACGCCAAGACTCAGAACTACATGACTCCAACCAGGAAACAAAACAGACAAAATATGCATAGACAGTATTTTAGCTCCTTGTGTGTATTTGCAGTGTGTGTCTTTTGCTCATATATGTATATATGCATAATAATCCATTATATAGCAGGGAAATGGTCTGAAAAGCAATGGCAGAGTGATGGATGGATTCATTTGTACTAAATTACATGCAAACAAAAAGTATGGAAATTTACAGAACAGACACATGCATCTTCTTCCACCACTCAATTCCACTTTCCAGCTTCCATTTCGATATCATTTTTTTCGACACAACATTCAACTTTAACCGCCGCACTTACCTTGGTAATCTTGGGGTGGGTGCAGCGGCTGTTTCCAGAGGAGGCGTGCATCCACCCTGTAGAATCAGTAAGCTGCAGCGATAGGTGGGCGTTTCCTCCGCTCGTACACTCCTGCCTGAGGGAACACTTCTTGTCCTGGACGCACCAACCGCACTCGAAACGGGGATCGGCCTTCAGGCACATGCCACAGCTGTCCCGCAACGCCCGACACTTGTACAGGTGAGCTGGGAAGGAAAATAAAGTCATTACACATAGATTAAATACATAAAAAGTCTTCATAGCACCCCTGAGAACAGCCATTATTTGATCTCATATTTTCTGGAACAGTCTTATTAACCCACCCACCCCTCCCCCCGAAAAGGAGGAGAGGGATTTTGTTTTTGGTTGGCTTTTGTTTGTTTGTTTGTTGCCGTCGTTAATCTGTTTGTGTGTCTATCTTTGTGAAACATAACTCAAAAAGTTATGGATGGATTTGGCAGAAAATTTCAAGAAATACTGATATAGGAACAAGGAACGAATGGTGGTGATCGGTGGAGGTGTGTGTGTGTGGGGGGGGGTGGGGGGGGGGTGTGATATGCTCTAAACTTTATGGACAGATTTGTTTGGTTGAAATTTTCAATAAATGTTGGAGGCGACACGGGTGGGTGGGGGGGTTGATCTGCCTTGGCAGAGTCTGCGGTCCCCGACGGCTTTTCTAGTTATTTGATCAAATCGGTCAAGTATGTTGATCGGTAGTGTTTGCTTGTATGTATGTTTGTCTGTTTGCTCTTTAGTGACCACATTTCTGGAGCAAATTGGCTGTAATTTGATGAGAGGTTTCATCCATGTCACCTGCAGTATTTTCATAGATCTAGGTCAAAGGTCAAGGTCAATCAACAATATCTTCATCCGATGCGGTCAAGTATCGTGCTATGTATGACATTTCATTTGTTTGTCCGTTTTTTAAGCAGCTTTATGCAATAACTACTGGGACAATTTTCATGACATTTTCAGGACAGGTGTGGGGTGGTGTAGAATAGAACCCATTATATTTTGGTGACTGTAGGACAAAGGTCAAAGGTCAAGGTCACCAAATGTGATTAGAGAATGGAAAAATCAGGAATTTCCTTTTCCTTCTTGTATACACAGTTTTACATGTAGCTTCTTCTTACATCTGCATTGACATCAAAACCTTGAAGGTTCAAATTCTCTAGGTCAACAACCTACAGTTAAATTTTGGATATAACTTTAAAAGTATTCATCTTAGAGACTTCCAATAAGCATCAACGCACTTGTCTTTCAATTCTGCATCTTGTGTGTATAGAGTTTGACCTATTGTTGACACATGAGGTCAAAGGTCACTCAGTCAATACTTAAAAAAAAGTAAAATGGACTATGACGAAACTAAGTGGAGATGGAGATTTAATAACTATTATACTGGTCTACTAGTAAAATTCTTGATGTATGTAGACCCCCCCCCCATCTCTTGTTACCTGGTTATGGCTAGAACATAACCAGGTAACAAGAGAAAACATTTTAGTCCAAAGCAATATTGACAAACCTGGTATGGGCTTCAAAATAGTGTAATGACCTTTGACCTTGAAATGTCAAAATGAAGATCACATGGTTTTAAATAGTCATAACTCTAAAAAGAGTGATGATAAGTACTTAGTTACTATTGTTGACAGATAAGAAACTACATGCAGGAAATGACATGTGACGTGTTTAATAGTTTTATTTAATTTGTCCTTGAGTTCATTTATTGATGAGAGGCGTCGTCTGACATTCACAGATGCTTCACTGACTGAGTTTGAAACTTGAAAAATTAAAGTTTGCATTTTGATCATTTATAATAAAGGCACAGCGTTAACACAAAAAAAAAATCTAAAATATAATCAGGAGTTTCTGTGCCTGATAGTAAGAAAGGAAATGGCATAAATGAATGTTAATCACCTGAATTACACCTAAAGCCCTCAGCTGGTGATTATTATTACTCTAAGGCTGTGACGATGAGAAAATAACTGATAAATAGAGAGAGGAGGGGTGGGGGGGGACCCACAACATGAACAAGCAACCTAGAGGGATATTACAGAAATTAATTCAACAGGTAATGTCTTCTAATGCCAATAGGGAATTGATCATTTGTTGTGTAAAAAACTATTCCCTCAACTCTGTAGACTGGAAAAAGTCATTAAAAGTAATAAAAAAAAAGAATAAATAAATAGATGAATAAAGAATTAAAACCTCAAACACCTCAGAAGAGAGTAGGGGGAGATGAAAGGGAGACGGGTGGGCGTGAGGGGGGGGGGGTTTCGCTGCTTGTTAACAAAACAGAAACAAGGATCGGGATGAATTTAAAGATGGAGAGAAAAACAGAAGCTCCATAAGAGACTAAAAAAGGCAGAATACAGAAGAAAAAAAAAACAGTGTTAGTTAACCCTTAAACACCCCCCAAAAAAACAAAAATATCTACCAGTGAAAACGCTTTAATAACTTCTGATCCACTAACCCGATCAATACATGTACTGTATTTTCCAGACTATAAGTCGCTCTGGAGTATAAGTCGCATTTTGTTTTTTTTTGGGGGGGGGTTATTTGATATAATCAAACAAAAAGAATATGTACTTTCATCTTAAAAGTCAATTTAAAATAAAAATAGAATAGAGAATATCAGTTTGAATACCCTTATGAAACACAAATATATGTCATTATATTCAAAAATATATTCCCATATATGGAAAAGTAGTGCATATATTATAATTTGATCATATTAATTTGATAATATAATTATAATTTGATCATATATTGACAAATATAAAACATATATTGCACTGAAGACTAAAGCTGTGCTATATTTTTACAGATAGTTTTATTTAAAATTAATTTTCACATATATTGTGAAGTGCATTACTAAATATATAAATACATATATTTAGTGATACACTTAATTTAAAAAAAAATATGTGTGTGTTCTATGTTCTTACCTCCATTTTTTTTCCCCCACCCATGTTTTTTTCTCCACCCATATCATTTCGGGGGCTCAGTAGCTTTTCTCTTGTCCCTTACAAGCTTTTCACTCACTCAAAACTTTGTTTCTGCTGCACGATTACTGTTTTCAGCTGCATATTTCACTACTTTCAGCTTGTAGTCTGCAGAATATGATTTTCTTTTTGATGCCTTTTTTGTTCAGTCTGCTACAGATGTAGCAGTACAGATAAACAGGCCTAGAGTTCCCTCTTGCAGTTGTCAGTGTGAAAATAACATGCAAAATTATATAATAATGTGTTAATAATTTCACATATAAGTCACTCCAGTTATAATCTGAAAAATTTGGTAAATAATTGGTGTAACATGCAGTTTGTCACTTATTCATGGTCATCATATATGACCCAATTGGATGTTTAATTTGCCTCGTAGTTACGGTGGAAACACTGTCATCTCCTACAACATTGATTCACCAGTGAAACCTATTGAGTTCAATCAATGATAGTGAATGGAGACATTAGGTTTTACATTTTGTTGAAAAAGTCACATTCTCTTAATTCCTCTCTATTTCTGATACAATGATAATTAACTTTAATATGAGATTTTATGAATATTTACAGGACCTGTAAAATAAAATAAAATTAAAAAAAAAGTAAAATGGCTCATTTTCTTATTGTGCGAAAGCAAAAGGATAATATTATCATAAATGGTGATAAATCATTTAGGAAAAGTTAAATAGAGAGGGAAGAAAGTCAAAAAAAAGTCACAGTTGGTCTTTCTGAGTTAATAGAGAGGTTGTCTTCTTTTCATGGGGGGTTGAGTGGGTGGAGGGGTTGTTTTATTATTATCATTTGTCATTGGTTAATCTCTATAATAATTATCCAGGTTGACTCAATGCCAAAACATGCAGGTTTGTTTTCTTTCACACTAGTTAAACCGATTTAAAATGAACTGAACTGGATAAACACATAAGAAAAACAGAGCAACGGAGCATGAAGGACCCCCCCACCCCACCTCACATCCACCATCCTCCTCTTCAGCAGACGGACGGCGGCTGGACTTCAAAGCGAGCGCCTCCGTTTCCATCTGCCTCGGCCTCGCTCGCCTTAATCTGATTAGCCACGGCTCAGCTTAAAAGTAGCACGATGCTAATTAATCTGAACCAAATGAATGATTTAATTAACATTAACATCTTCACTTTATACCAGGGCAAAGCCGGGCCAGCGCCGACCGGCTCAGCCTCAGACAGAAAAGAGGGAAGGAAGAGGAGGGATTAACAGAGGAGGAGAAGAGAAGAAAAGGAGGAGAAAAGGACTTTATGGGAGATGATGTTTTTTTTTTTTTAATAACAGATGTTTGACAAGTTCCAAACCTTCAACACTAATCAAAGTTATGTAACATCTATAGAGTAAGTTGGGTTTTTACATGAAAATCTATCTGCGATTGATTGATGGGGCTGATAATTGATTAGAAAAGAACCTGTGTTTAGAGATATACTCTGTTTTTCTTTTCTACTAATGGGTGGATGTGGCTCAGTTGATAGAGCAGCTCATCCAATGACCAAAGGTTTGATGGTTTGAATCCTGGCTCCAACTGAACGTGTCCTTGGGCAAGACACTGAACCCGAAATTCCTCCCTGTTGCTTTGGCAGCAGCACCTACTGGTGTGTGTGTGTGAATGCAAGGATAATTTACATTACCCCCCCAAAAAAAGTGCTTTACAGCACGTTTTTTGGGGGGGGTACCGTTGTCATGCCCTCTGGCTCGGCCTAGTGGCAAACTATGACTCTTGTTTTGTTTTTTTGTTTTTTTTTTTGTCTGTGAACAGGTGGAGGAGATTCCCTGATTATGACAGCTGGAATGGGTTTGACCAATTCACTGCTATTGTCCGTCAGTATTTAAGGGTGACCCTCCTGCGTCTTAAACCTAAACTCAAAGCTAACCCACCCCACAGACAGCGCTCAGCTGTCGTCGGACCCACTTCCTGCTTTCAGCCGTAATACAAGTCCTGTCCTGCTTCGCCGCTGAGCTCCCCTGTCCTCCCACGCCCTGTCTGTATATTCTTATACTCCATTTTCTGTTGGATTTGTCATCTAGAGTGGTTTTCAGTTTAGCTTAGTTTTGTGTGAGTGATTGGTCATAGTCTAAGTTGTTGTTTGGTATTTTTATTTTTTTACTTATGGTTTTGTAAAGTAGAGATCCAGTTCTCAGTATTTTGTTTTGCGCTGCGAGTTTGTCCCGGTAGTTTCAGCATTGTTGTTTGTGTGCTGCTCTTTCAGTTAGTATTGTTATTATTGGTTATTGGTATTATTGGTATTAATACTGTGATAATTCCAGTGCCCCTACTCTAGGGCAGTGGCGGATCTAGACGGCTATTTTTAGACGGGCCTAAGTGAAGTTGGGGTGGGGGGTGGGGGTATAACAACATACGTAATAGCATTTCCGGAATTGAAAAAGAATTTTTATTTTTTTTTTAAATAAACACAAATAATTAAATAATTAAATATACATAGTTTCTTTCCATTGACATTTTCAAATAAATAACTATATTAAGGATATTGAGCAACATGGGGCAATGAAAATTGGTCAAGGATTCTGTTTCTGAGCTTGTGATTGGGTGGGCACAGCTGTCAATCATGGTGGACCCCGCCCATAGATCCACTCCTGCTGTAGGGGGATTTTTTTTGTTGCTTTTTCTACAAACAAATATTTGTTCTACATTATACTCTTCTGTTCAGTTGGTCCTTTGTCTGCACCTCAGCCTTCGTACCTGACAACCATGGATGCACCTTCATGGTACACACACACACACACACACACACACACACACACACACACTCATACACCAGTAGATTTCTAAGGTTCTGTCAGTGTTCAGTGTCTTCCCCAAGGACACTTCAACATGTGGACAGCCAGAACCAGGATGCGAACTGCCAACCTTTCGGTCATTGGAGCCGCCTTAAGTTCAGTCCATTTTGTACTGTGGGGTCTTAGAGTTGTGTAAAAAAGCTGACTTTGACTTTGCAACAGCAACACAACTGTCATGACCACATGGTTTCTAACCTGTCGTGTCATCACTATAGATTCCACCAGGTCATGTGAGCGGAGATGAGCACCAAGGAATTCCCACTCCCCATTTATGTGGGTGTTCTCTACTTCGCCCTATGGCTCAAAACTGCACCCGACAGCTTCGCTCTAAACCCCCTCACCTTTATTGTCATGCTGCTTCGGTGGCTCCACTGCTCGCTCAAATTTTCAAGAGAAAACCTTTTGTGACATTTTTTCCATCAAATTAAGTATTATTTAACGGTTATTATATTATTATTTTACTTGTATGTGGAACCTTTGACTCTTAATATGTTCAGCGTAATTTTTTTCCACTTTGCAAAATAATTTCTCATGGGCCAAAGTGAAGCCTTAGATGGGCTGGTTTTGGACCCTGGACCTTATTTTTGACACGTGATATAACATCTCAGTAAAATCTCAGTAAAAACCAAGATGTATGCTTGAGTTAGGCCATGTTTTCACTCAACTGATGTCAGATCTGTCCTAAAATGTCCTGCATTCCTTTCAACTGCATGTATTTGACGCAGCTTGTGATCAGTGTTGGTGAGAAATATCAGAAATGAGTTGATGTCAGGATGAAATTTGAGGATTTGGAAGAGCATCTATGCTGCTTCACATAATATTAGTTTCATTTTATGTGTCAAAAAAACTGACAGTTGAAAGTGAGAGAATCACCCTCAGGGGATGAACAATCAATGTGCAATTACAGCAGCTGCAATGGGTGACACATGAACAAAATATTGGCATGTTTTATCATTTTATTCACATTTTAAACAATCCTGCTTTCAATAATTTGTCATGTTTAGCTAAAACCAATATTGATCGACAAATCATTTACTTTGACTGGTAAAAAATCATTATGTAATGATAGAATTTGGCTTAAAGGCAAGTGTTTAATGAGAGTATGACATGTTTGTGTGTTCAGGCAGGAGCTGAAGCCTGAGGTGATTAGCTTAGCTTCAAATAATATTAGCAAAAAGGATTAACCTCTCACTGTAGCTCAGAAATACTCTACAAACACAGATTAAAATGTGAATAATTACTCTGCATGTCATTAGATGGTTACAGGGCTGTAAATATTACTATCTATTTATGAGTAGAAAAGAAGGAGACAGATGAGAAACACTTTTAATCCATATGTGATAATACAGAAGTTTAGGGCAGAAAAAAAGTGTGCAGACTCTAGTTAAAATATATGTCATAATACTGGCTGATCAAAGAGAGAGAGAGAGAGAGAGAGAGAGAGAGAGAGAGAGAGAGAGAGAGAGAGAGATTATATTCCTATCTTTATGGGGACATTAATATTTAACTATAGTCAATGCATTTATTTATTTTATTACAATTATTTATTTATTTAAATTTTTTTTTTTTTTAATTTAGTAAAAATATGTGTTTGCAACTCACTACTTAGTGGCTTCTTTACCTGCAAGTGAGGATTACAAATTTGGTCCTCATGAGGCATGGAAATCAGTATGTATGTGTGTGTGTGTGTGTGTGTGTGTGTGTATTTGTATTACCATCTTTACTGTAAGTTGACATTGATCTGTTTAAACAGTCACAACATGGGGACCTCTGACACCATAGGGACCAATATTCAGGTCCTCATGAGGGATAAATATAAATATAGGTCCCACTGGTAAAATAGAAATCGGTGCAAAGTATGAAACTGTATGATGTGGCCTGATAACTCATTTTTTTTGTCTTCAGAAGTTCCCATAAAGCATGAGGATTTCTGGAACAAAGTGAAACATGTATTTTTCAAAGGTTTAAAGATGTGTTAACTTAACTATTTATTTTATTTATATATTAAAAAAACATAAATACATTAATAAATACATAAATAGATAAATAAATAAATCATTTTATTTTTTATTTAAAAAATACATTATTTATTATACCTTTTTATATTTAAAATGTTTTAGATTCTTTAAAAATGTATTCTTGGGGTAAAAAAAGTGTTTACGTTCACTACCTAATGGATACTTTACCTTTACGTGATGATAACGAACTTGGATCTCATGAGACACGTAAACGAATATGTTTGTGTGTGTGTGTATCTGGGACATTCTTAAGTGGTTAATTTAGTACACACTGGAAAATATCCAAATCTTACCAGGTGTATTTTTCTTATTTCTTGTCACATTTAACAGAAGACAGAATCACCCAAAGAGAAACTATTCAGAGAGATATAAGAAGTTATTTTGAAACAACTGGTCGTGAAAAAATTATTTCAACAAATCTTACACAGATCAATTTTAATTGTTACGTTGAAATATTGGTGTTTTTTTTTTTTTGTTTGTTTTGCTTGAATTAATCAAAAATGTCTTTAATTAATTCTGGCAAAAACCAACATTACTGCTGTACTGTTCATAATTGTTGTATGTGTAGCTCACTGTGGCTTGACATTGTTTTTTTTATTTTTTTTAATTGTGAAAAGAAGGCATTCTTTTAGATAATCCTAACATGTTAATATCATTCAAAGACATTATTTAATTGAAATTAAAATTACACACTTGAACCTTCTTATCAGGATAAGTGTACACAATGCATCTTGATAAGTAAAACACTTTTATAGTTCTTAAAACACAGTAATACTACCAGATACTACTAGACAAGTAAACATAATGTTCATAATAGAGTTGACTTTTCTTTGAACTTGCACAGCAAACTTCAAACAATAACTGTACAGTCACGTTGACAATTCGAAGCTTAATAAAATAATGACTTAACCCAATTTAATAATCCATTTTGTTTTAACCACAATTTTGAGGCAGCTACTACTTAGCCTATGCTTTTAAGGAGAGCCAAAAAGTTTTATTTCTTTATTTATTTTACAGTGCAGCTCGGACATGTGTTTTCCCATGGAAGTTTCCACAGTGGGTGAACTCCAGGTGAGTGTGACATGATTAAATATTATACTCTGAACCCCAACTGTGTGGATGTTCCAGTATTTTTGACCTCTGTAAAGAAAAAAAAAACACATTAGCTCTTTTCTCCTGCTCACTTCCTTAACGCTAAATTACTTTTGCTGCCTTGTGGAAACAGCTTCTAACTTAGAAAACACATCTAGAATAATCAAAATTAACGCAGATCATTATTAATCTGATTGAAATTTTGAACATATTTAAATGGAAAAGTTATTTTGTTTCAAGTTATTTTGTTAACCTCACCAAACACTGGTTGGGAGAGATTATTGTTATCACTGTGTGTGTGTGTGTGTGTGTGTTTCCCCGCAGAGACATATCATACTATAACACAGTGGTCCCCAAACTGCGGCCCGCCTCCACATTTGGTCCGACCCTCTGAACAATATTTCTATTTTTTTTTTCATATATGTGCATTTGTATTTGATAATAAAGTTGGACTTTTGCAATAAAATGTTCCTTAGTTTTGAACTGTTTTCATTATTAACCATTAATTAGTGACTAGTTTAACACAAGAACTTTGACAGATGCTCACGTGAGTCATTTAAGTCAGAGATTCTGCTCTCACGACTAAGCTGAACTTGGATTTGTTAAGATGAAGAAGTTTATGTTCAATGGACTTTTTTCTGTGAAGAACCAAGTGAGGGTTATTTGATTGTGTTTTTCTGGAAATTTTTTATTTTTTTTTTACATTTAGCCACTCCTGCAATCATCACATGATTTCTGTTACAAACTGACCCCGGCCCCTCATCAGAGAAGGAAAAACATTTGGGGACCCCTGCTATAACACAATGAATACTTGAGATATCAGCATGAAATTACAGGGACATGTGCATATAGCTAATAGAGGCAATGATCCATTTGACTAAAGGTCAAAGGTCAATGCCAAAATTAACTAAAAGCTAAACATCATATTATGAACAGAACTTTCAGATTGGTACCAAACGATACGGAATGAAGATTTCTACAATTCTCATAATTGGCGTTATCACCTACGACCAATAGTTTTTGAGATCTCTAGAGGTCAAAGGTGACATGCCACAATAAGAGCTGGAGGTACAGTGCAGAAATGCGTGGGTGATGTATATTTTCATCTACACCCACTTCTTAAATTCTCTATCCACCCACTATCCATTTGTAATGTTTTTTCACCAATTTTCAGAACAGAACGTGCCCACCATTTGTAGATTAGTTTTTACTGTAGGTCTAATGAAGGTGCATCGGCTATTAGGACTTTTTATTTGAGTGCTTCAACCGCAACCTAACTACATTTAATTAAAATGTTATTTTTCATTGTGTCATCTGCCCCATCAGCAGTTGGTTCGCAGTGCCCCTGGGTACGTGGTTCAACTGCGTAGCTCTAATACAGAGGGTTCTGATTGGACAGAACAACTGCTTAACATCTGGATGTCTACTGGAAGAAAACGATCATGTCCACTTCCTGTTTTGCATTCCTTTCAGCTATCGACATGTTAGACCAGATACAAAGTGTGATGGTTGTATTTATTTTTGTGATAATTATAAAGCAGTAGCTCGACTGAATCAACTATAGGAATGAACAAACTAATGCCGAAAGTGGAATATGTGCGTCATCAATGCAAAATATAAGTGTCATCGCTCTGAGACCAGGAGCATGTGGAGAACGACAAGAATAATGTAAAAGTGGAATTAACTGTTTACATGTCCAAGGAATTATTGAATTTGGAATTAAGCTTAATTCAGAATTATCATTTTCAACTACAATTAGGTGTTTACATGGTCATCTTAAAGAGGAATTCACCTTTACTCTGAATTAAACAGGAATAAAAGCTATTGTGTCCTTGAGTGTTCCTATTGTCCATTTTCTATTTTTACCTCCGCCAAGGAAGTATTATTGTTGTCTGTCAGCAGGATTACGCAAAAAGTTCAAAACGAATTTTGATGAAACTTTCAGGAATGATAGATGATGGATCAAGGAAGAAACCATTAGGTTTTGAGCAATGAAGGTCAAAGGTCAAGGTCAAACTAAAGGTCAACAGCAGCTAAAACACATCTCAGGATTCAGACAAGATAAAATCTCACTTTTTTTTTTTCATTCACATCGTCTCACTTTCGGACATCAGATGGGTCAACACCTTTGGCTCCATCACATCACGTTTTGACGTCGTATCAAGCCTTGGCAGAGGACTGCTGTCTCAGACTGCCTTGTCTATCTCAATATGCTTCAGTTCAAAATAAATCAATCAATCAATTACTCTGCCTTGTATTCTTAAGAAAGCTATGATTTGAAATAATAAAAAAATAAAAGTCACATATATATATTTATTTTTTTATTTTTTTAATTAATTTCAGGCCGTTCCATCCAGACAGACAGACAGACAGACAGAAAACCTTAAAGAAGCCCATTTTAAATAAAATAACACAGGCAGGAGAATTGGGTCATGACCGATAAGCAACTAATTTTCAACTAATCTGCAAAATGAACTGCATGTCTGACATTTATCAAAATGAGGTCAGATAGAACACAAAGGACATGAGATTAAAATGTGCATGTGTTTCATCTACAGACGGAAACGAACAGTGAGTGGAATTGAAAAAAAGAGAAGAAAAAAAAAGAAGAGGAAGAGTGTGTGGGGTTTAGTTAATCTGACTTCACACATGCAAATCTGGAGCCAAAGACTGTACGACACACACTTGAGAGCAAGACTTGTATTATCTTGTGTAATGGGACGTCTAAAATCATTAGCCTCCGCCACCCAATATATTACACTTGATAAAGAATTTTGAGTTGGTAATTGTTTTCCACTTCATGCACAAATAGTGATTAAAATAATAAATGCCATCCCTCCGTGTCGCTTTGTGTTTTTCTTTATCAATCCTTTCATTCTCATCTACCCCCGCCATTACACACCGCATTCATCAACCTGTCATCCACCCGTCGCTCTTCCCCTTCATCCTTTCTTCCGCCGATTGGTTTCTCCATTTGTTTATCTTTCCGTCTAACATCTATCCCTATTAATTTCAGTGTTGGATGTGTGTTTGTTATCATTGCCATCCATCAATCATCACTCTCTCCGCCCCCTCTTTTCTATTCCTGACACAAGAACAGTGTTTTTCCAAATGGATGCTACACTTTCACCTTTTTCCCTGATGGCTGTCAAAAATGAAATTACAGATTTCTTAAGACAGCAGAAAAGAGAGAGAGAGGGAGAGGGGGGGGGGGGACTTGGTGTTGTTGCTCCATGCACAGAAAATCATTGCTGACAATATAAACAGCTGTAACAAGTCTGGTTTCTAGTTCCAGACGAGAGTTAAAAGTGAAAAAGTAAGAAGTAGATACAAAGAAAGTGGTTCTACCTTGAATGTTGAAGGGGTTGTCGATCACAAAGTTTCCGTTCCAAACCACGGAGAGGTCGACGGGGAGGTCACTGAGGTCAGCGCCCTCGTAGTCATACTGAGGAAAAGACGAGGAGAACGGAGAGTCAGTGAGAGGAGAGGAGGAGAGGGGAGGAGACGAGAGGAGAGGAGAGGGAGAGGAGAGGAGAGGAGAGGGAGAGGAGAGGAGAGGAGAAGAGAGGAGAGGAGAGGAGAGGAGAGGAGAGGAGAGGAGAGGAGAGGAGAGGAGAGGAGAGGAGAGGAGAGGAGAGGAGAGGAGAGGAGAGGAGAGGAGAGGAGAGGAGAGGAGAGGAGAGGAGAGGAGAGGAGAGGAGAGGAGAGGAGAGGAGAGGAGAGGGAGAGGAGGTGATGTCAGACAGTTGGTTGGAGCTTATTCATTTACACATGAGTTCAGTGGAAGCACAGATCAGATATGGAACACACTAAAGTTAAATTGACATTTCCAATTTGCTCCCTGACACAGTGGATTTAGAGGATGGACCATCCACACACACACACACACACACACACGCTCATAGCTCAGTCTATAGTGGGTCCAGCTCAGTCCTGGTTCTACTCCTGATGGGAAGTTTGATTCTTTTCTGAGAGCTGGTTCTTTTAGCTCAGCTCCCAAATGAGAACATTTTATTATTTATTTATTATTGCACACATTAACAACACAACTGTGAAGAAAGCCACACAACACATCTAGAACCAAACACAAGCAAACAGTTTTATAGTAGCCTCATAATTGTCTGTGTCAGTTCTTCCTTTTGCTTTATTTCACAAATGAACGCTGAGGTAAGAAACCAAAGGAAACAAGAACGGTATTAGAAACGACTCTTCTGATTCACTCCAGAGTGAATCACTGTCAGAGCTGCATGTTCTGAACAACACACATCACGAGTCAAATCGTGGAATAAAAAAATGTTCCCACATGTGTGCCACTGATAAAGAAAACTCAAGTCTTAAAAGTTAGTTGGATCAAGTTTCAAAGATACAGGAAGTCTGGGGTCAAAATATGAAACTATTAGAACGAACAAGAGAATAGGTTTTAGTCCAAAGGAATATTCTGTCCTACAAAGTAAAAAGACAGAAACTGTATTTTTTGGCAAATACTTTTTTTTTTTTGCAATATTCAAATCATTCTTTGTCATGTAATAAAATATCTCATGTAAAATTGGTGGGTGTTTGTACAGTAACTGCAAAAAGTACCTTTATCTGGGCTAAAGACACATGTGTTACTTATTTATGGGTTTAGTTTTTATTTCCAATTTATTCAATGTGGCTTGGTTTTTAAACACTTTGAATATAACAAATCACTGTAAAACATCAATATTTTTCACCACAAGATTTTAAATTTTCACTCTACATTACCAACCTAAATGACCCAAAAAGGGACAAGAGAGGAAAATGTTAAATACAATGGTACTGATGTTTGTACAGTAACTGCAAAAAGTACTAGTAAAACAAAACAAAAAGACAGTAAAGACCATTACTGTGTTCTTACCAATGTCCATTTAGGACCCTGCACCAATAGCTTTTGAATCACTGTATTAGACTGAAACAGATTATGGAATGATGTCTTTTCCGCACTATAAGGCGCACTGTCAATTAATGGTTTTTATGAAGGTTTTTCATATATAAAGCGAATTAAGTGAAGTCAAAATTATGAGATTAAAAACCAAAATTATGAGATGAAAAAAATTTTTTTGATAAAAAGCCAAAATTATGAGATAAAAAGCCAAAATTATGAGACAAAAAACCCAAATTATGAGATAAGAAGTCAAAATTCCCAGTCATTAAGCACTAACAGAATTAATCCATATATAAGGCACACTGTTGTTTTTGCAGAACTAGGTAATAAGCAGTAACAATACTGCTTTATGTCCAATAATCTACCAACAACTACTGGGGCTGAACAACAAGAGAACTTTAAGGTAAATTTTTTTCTCAGTTTGGCGTCTGTGCAGTTACTGCCTTTTTACTTTGTAGAACAGTATTGGTCTCAGATCTACTTCAAAACACTGTCTGCACATTATGATCCATTCATTTTGAATTTGAACTGGTGGTAGAGAACAGGCAGTGGTCGAAGAGGCGTCTGCGTCGTCCCATGATGCCTTTGTGTCAGGGACATTAACAGTCTAATTAAAATCTATTCATGTGAATGTGGCTTCAGCTCTATGACTGCCCTGTTAATCAGCTGGATTCATCTGTTTTTTCATTCTGTTTTTATAAACAGTAACAGGATGGAGGGCTGTGTCAGACACTTGTTTGATTCTTTGTTTTAAAGCTTTATTTGGAACATGTCGAGAATAAAATCAATACAAATGAAGCAACAAAACATGAACTAGAAAAGCATTCTGGGAGCGCAAGCCCACTCAGAATAAACACCCAGAAGATTAATATATGTTAAAAAAAAAACAAAAACAAATGTCACTCAGTTGAATTTCTTCTTGCTGCCTCCTAACAACACAAATATCCCAAACTTTCCCAACCCCTCCCTACCCTGACCCTGACTGCTAACTTAAACATTCCCTCGGTAAGAGAGTAAGGGCTGCAAGATTTCTTCCAAATCCTTCATATTTCCAGTAATGATATGTCTTATTTTTTCAAGGTACTTGTAAAATCCACATCTTTAATACAGGAATATCTTTACCCTTCTAAAGCTGCAGGATCATTTTCTTTGCAATTCTTAGTGCATACTAGATAAAGCTTTTTGGAGCATGTTGTAGGCCCTGAGTTTCTTTGGAAATCCCCAAAAAAGATTAAGTGTTGGACTTGGAAAAATAGCTTTGAACACCTGTACAATTTTACATAATCACAAAAATTATCATGAAATGTTTGAATTAAAAAAAAAGACTTTCGAGTTTCCATTTGACTGAATATTTTGGTCATTTTTGTTCGTTTTCTTGATTGTTTTGGTAATTTCTGATCATATTTAACTCTGTCCATTAGCACTGGTCTTCAAGTCAAATGTTTCTTGAATAAAACTAATTAAATGTTCCCACATGTGTGTTACTCATAAAGAAAACTCAAGTCTTAAATGTTGGTTGGCTCAAGTTTCCAAGATAAGTCTGGGGTCAAAATGTGAAATTCTTTGAATTAAAAAGAGAGTAGGTTTTAGTCCAAAGGAATATTGGTCTCAGATCTACCAGATCTACTTCCAAACACTGTCTGTACATTATGATCCATTCACTTTACAGGTTCTTTCTAGTGGAATATTTACAAATCCATTGTATACATGTACATAAACTCCCATATAGGGGGAATAACACACTATCATATATATTAAAAACATGAACTAACCACCACTTTTATCATTTGTTTTCCGATTCATCTTATTAAAGTATGTAAAATTTAACCCATTTTATGTCTGAAGGAGATACTATTTATCACCTTCTCTTTGAATTTTTTGAGTGAAAATCATGTATTTTGTATATATAACTTCCTGAACATGCAGGTTATTATACCAAAACAGAGAACTTTGAAGGAAACATGACTATTACAGTAAAATATATCATTAATTCTACATAAAAAGTAGAGCTAACCAACACTTTTGTCATTTGTTTTCTGATTCATCTTCTTAAAGTATATAAGATTTAACTCATTTTATGTCTGAAGCAGATACTTTCGAAAATAAATTGGAGAGCAGTGTCATGTGACTCTAATACCAAATATACATCAGGTCTAAAATATACACCTGTAATCATTCTAAATCAATGCAGTGTGGGTAAATTCAGATTTAAACATGGATCTGAGGTGTTTTTCAAAAGAAGCAGAGTCTTATCTGTATTTTATGTGGGCTGTGTGTGTGTCTGGACTGAATCACTTAGATGTGTTTCTGGGTTGTTGTGAATGTCTGATGCTGTTTCCTGTTCAGTATTAATGGGATTAGTTCACAGTCAGGATGGGCATATGGAGTAGAGGACTGGTGAGGGTGGGATGGGGGTGGGGTGGGGGTCCTGGGTTTCATCTACTACAGAGCTCACTTTAGTTATTGACTAAAACAGTGGTGGGCCATTCATTTTTCTATGGAGCCACATGAGGACCTTTGACAGTTATTAACCCTTAGATGCCTGGACCTACCAGGATATATATATATATATATATATATACACAGTAAATTTTGCAGTGTTAAATCAACACTTAGAGAGTTAATTTGGAGACAATGGGACCAAATACACTCTAGAAGGAGTTAAATAAACTCTCTAAGTGTTGATTTAACACTGCAAAATTTACTGTGTAGCCTCAAATATATTATATGGGTCAAAAATTATCGTAAAATCTAAGTAAAATGTCTCCTGAACACTTCTAACTATGCATTTTTGTGAAATTCCTACCATAAGTGCTTTAAATCATGCCTTTTAGGAAGGATAACATTTAACTCTGACAGTAATTAAATCTGACCCTTTAATAGAAATCCATATAATTATATATTTGAACCTATAGGAGGCCTCAGAACAAAGCCTTCTCGAGTAAAAAAAAAAAAAAATCCGTTGTTGCTAGGGCGATGTTGAAAAATGGCCTCTGATTGGTTGAATTAGTGTCAACTAATTACCTCTGCCAAGGAGGTTATGTGTTTGCCGGCATTGTTTTGTTTGTTGATTTGTGTACAACAGAGATGTCAAAGTACTTCAGTAGAAGTACAGACACTTGTGTGAAAAAATACTCTGGTAAAAGTAGAAGTAGTGATTCAACTCCTTTACTGAAGCAAAAGTAACAAATATACAACTTTTCAATTGTAATAAAGTAAAAGGAAAACTGCATTTGTTTTATTTATTTTTTTATTTTTTTTGCCGTGGATGAAATAATACTTATTTAACCAGGAAAAACAAGAAAATGTTCAAAAAAAAAAAAAAAATTATATATATATATATATATATATATATATATATATATATATATATATATATATATATATATATATATATATATATATATATATATATATATGTAAAGTGAGTTACTGTGTAGGTGATGCGTTTTACAGGGTTATGGTACTCCGTTTAGTGGGTATGGACAGGACCTTTAGGAAAAATTCAAAAGTCAGAAATAGGAGATTAAAAAAGCATAATTATGAGATAAAAAAAAAATCTAAATTCTAAAATAAAAATTTTAATTATGAGAAAAAAGTCTGAATTATGAGATAAAGAGTCAAATTTGTGAGATTAAAGTCAGAATTTTGAGATAAGAAATGAATAATTATGAGATAAAAAAAGTGAAAATTATGATCTAGTAAATCACAATTTCTGATTTATGACTTACTTTTCATCCAGTCACATTTGTCTAGTTTAAAAAAAGTAATGAGTCTATTCTGAGAATGTAGAGAGTATAAAGTACAGATATTTATACAAAAAATGCAGGGAGTAAAAGTAAAAAGTTGCCAGAAAAATAAATACTCAAGCAAAGTACAGATACATAAAAAGTGTACTTAAGTACAGTCAATGAAGTACTTCTACTTAGTTACTTCCACCTCTGGTGTACAACATAACTCCAAAACTTATGGATGGATTTTGATGACATTTTCAGGGTACGGTGGTAATGGGGAGATCAACACGTGATTAGATTTTGGTGGTGATCTGCCTTGGCAGAAGTATGCGCTCAGAATATTTTTCTAGTTATAATATAAATAATAAATAATATAACATTTATCATGATCATTAATTCATGTATTTTTTAAATCTCTTAACAGCACTATCTATTACCATAATATACTTTAATTAACCATTAACCTCATACAGGCCAGGGGTCAAGCTGGTCATCTACATGTGACCTGCAGGCCAGGTCTGGTCTAAGCTGACCCAGGTTCAGACCCAGGTTCAGACCCAGACAGACCAGCAGGCTTATCATTCTGTCCATGCGTCCTGCTTTAACTTCTGCATTGACATCATTTTTGAATGTGAACGATGTGGTGTTAAAAGATGGTTTACATACCACCCTTAACCAAACCAAACATACCACAGACGTTTTGGGTCTTGAGTTTAAACATGCTACCTTTTTTTTTTTTGTTGTTTTGCTTCGAAGAAAAATGTCTGGTATGATCTGAATCACAAGAAGTAATGCCTTTAAAAAAAAGAATAAAAATGTAGACTTATTAAGGATTGTTATTGGACAGCTTAGTTTAGGATGTAGCCAAAGACAACAGCTTTAGGCAAGTATGCACGCGCAAAAAAAGGCAACATTTTTCCCTAATTCTCACTATTTATTATTAGATGTTGTTTCATTTGTTGGACTTTTACACACATCGAATAGAAATGAACATATTTGGCCAAGAGGATAAAAACAGAACGAATATCAGAATAAAACAGATGTTTACTCTGACAGTGTTAAAGTCCAGGCACTGTTTAACTCTGTACAGAACAACTTAAAGCACAGGTGTCAAACATACGGCCCAGGGGCCAAATCTAGCCCAGAAAGGGTCCATTCTGGCCCTTTGGATGAATGTGTGAAATGTAAAAATGACACGAATATATTCATCATTTTAGTTGAGGTTCCACATTCAGACCAATTCACTCTCTTTGTAAATGTAAATATTTTCATTTAGTTACACTAAAACAAAGTATAAAAATCATTTTATATATATATATATATATATATATATATATATATATATATATATATATATATATATATATATATATATATATATATATATATATATATATATATAGTTATATACAGAATTATATGTTTTGTGTCTCTACCGTCAAGTTGTATATAATGATTTTTATGTTTTGTGTTTTTACTGCCATGTTTTAATTTATTGCCAGGATCCTTTTGGCAGGGGGACTACTATTGGAAATTAGCCTTTTGGCTAAAAAGGGGTGCATTTACATTTTCCTTTTATGTAAAATGTTTATTAATGTACATTGTCCCTCTATAATAATAATAATAATAATAATAATAATAATAATAATAATAATAATAATGTATAACCAGATGAAATACAAACAACCAGACTTGAAAAAGTAAAATTTGAGTTTAAACATCATTAAGATTCTGATCAGTGTCGACACACGTGACATAAACCTGCAGTGACTGTCTGGCTTTGGTTCAGATCAATGAAGAAGAAGAAAGATTTAAATAAACAATTAGATGATGAATGGAAGGAGAGAGAATACATCACAAGGATCAAGAGAATAAAGGAGTGTGGGGTTTCTGAGAGTGTAAAAGGCTTAAGAGAAGCAGGCAGATGAAAGCAGAGGATTGTGGGAGGTCATGAGGGTAACGTAGACAGGGCTCCAATGGGGAGGGGGGCGGGGTAGACCAAAACACACTGGCTACGTTTCCATGAAGCTTTTTAATTCAGAATTAGTCATTCGGAAAATAAAATAATTCAGAATTAACCCTTTAACTCCTGAGACTCCTAAGGAATTCCACAGTAAAAAAAAATAAAAAAAATAACATAAAATAAGCAACAAAATGAGCAAAAACTACCAAAGTGATCAGTAAAATTAACAAAAATTTTATGTTAAACTAACATAATAATATGTAACATGATCAAAGTAAGACACTAACAGAACACAATTGAAGAAACAGAATAAAAAAAATAAATAAATAAAGGTAGCAAAAACAAACAAAAATAAGCAACAGCATCAACAGAAACTAATAAATATTCACAAAATAACAAATAACACGGAAAAAAATGCAAGTAAAAAATAAATAAATTTTAAAAAAAGGAATAAATGACTAGTGTTATCACTTTGTTCCAGTAGATGAGGTTTAGGCTTTTTCTTTTTCTAAATCAGTTGGAATTTTGGAATTTTTCAGGATTTTTAAACAAAACCATCCACTCAGGACACGTCAGCGGTTAAAGGGTTAAAGCTACTTCCTTCATGTTTATATGGACATGTTAATTCTAACTCTAGTTAATTGGGCTTTAAGAGCTGGAGGTACAGAGGGTTCTGATTGGACAGAACGGCCACTGAATGTCAAGATGTCTACTGGAAGAAAACAATCGCGTCCACTTCCTGTTTCGTTTTTTTCAACTATCACAATATTAAACCAGATATTACATGTAATATTTGCATTTATCTCTGTGATAATTACAAAGCAACAGTTTGACTGAATCAACCATATGAATCAACAAACTAACACTAACAGTGTGGAACAACACCATGAGCATGTGCAGAATGACACAAATTAACCGTTTACATGGCACAGCAATTATCGAATTCGGAATTAACATTGGAATAAACCACTGACTATATTTGGAATGAAGTTTAATTCAGAATAATCATTTTCAACTGGAATTAGGTGTTTACATGGTCATCTTAAAGTGGAATTAACCTTTATTACGTCCGTAATTTATGTTTATGTTATGTTTTTGCCAGTTTGTCTGTCTGTCTGTCTGTGTGTTTGTCTGTCTGTTAGTTAGCAAGATAACTTAAAAATTTATGGACGAATCTTGATGAAATGTTCAGGATGTGTTGGAAGTGTCACAAGGAACACATGATTACATTGGTGATGATTTGGAAGATATCCTGGATCACTTTGAAATGTATTCTCCATTTACCACAATGTCAAATTTCAAAGGGTCTCTTCCGGATCACCACCAAAATGTAATCATTTGTTCCTTGTGACACTCCGGACACATTCCGAAAATTCCGACACCTCCCTACCCCAGATCACCATCAGAAATCTAATCATTTCCAGATCTCCCCATTATCAACCTACCCTGTAAATTTAATTCAGATCCATCCACAGCTTTTTGAGTTATCTTGCTAACTAACAGACAGACAAGACAAACTCTGGCAAAAACATAACCTCCTTGGCGGACCTCTCCTCTTCATTCGAAGGGTCGAGGTCTGCCTTGGCGGAGGTTTGCGCTCTCAGACTGCTTTCCTAGTTCAGAATTAAACAGGAATAAAAACTGTCATGTAAACAGGACGAGTCACTAACTGACACACACTTAAAGGATTTATTGAAATCGGAATTAAGATCAGAATTAAAGAGTGACTTTATTCAGAATAGTCATTTTCAACTGAAATCATGTGCTTTGCATGCACATGTTAAAGAGGAATTAACCTTTATTCACAATTAAACATGAATAAAAACTCTTTGTAATAAAATAGAATGCCTTTATTGTCATCGTATACAGAGTAAACAGAGCTAATGAAAGGCTGAGGGGTCTTCTCCTCTTCCCACTGGGTCAGTCTGACCCACCTCGCATGAGGTAGGCTGTTGACTCTATTAGCATCACTATTCCATCCCACTGGTTAAAGGTCTGTGTGTGAAACCACAGGACACACACACACACACACACACACACACATATACACACGTCTATACCCACACTATAGTTCTGTGTCTCTGCGGTGTGGCCCCCATTAAACTTTAAGGGTCTGGACTTGTCTGCCGTCACCAAAACACTGGGTGAGCTTGTTCTGCTGTCAGTCCCTGGGTGCCCCCCCACCACCACCACCGCCGCCCCCTACCCATCATGCTTTATTCATACTGTCACATGGCTTAAAACACCGACACAAAACCGCTGTGAGCCACAGTGATGCACAACTGCCACCCAGTCACAGCCCTTGTCTAAACCCCCCCCCCCCTCCCTGGAGGAACACTTTGGACTAAAAGGCACATTTTAAGCTGATTTAATGCTGAAAATAAAGAAAAGAGAATAGTCAGAAGCAGGAACAGAAGGGGAGAAAAAACAGCACAGAGGGGATTAGAGCAAAGAAAGAAGAGAAAATGATGTGAAATTAGTTTAGTTCACTAATCAAGTATAAACCCTCGCCTCTATTGGAGATACACTCAAACCTGGTTTAATTTACTCTGGAGTATAAAACTGAATTACAAATAAAAGCATATATTTTAAATGGAAGCTGTGAAGTATTCAAGTTCCCATTAACTCATAAAGTCCCAAACATCCACCACTGGCTAAAACTGTCTATGGACTTAAACTGTTTAATACCCATTGATCCATTCATTTGATCAATATGTGTACATAATTGGTGTAAAATGGGTCATGGGTCATCATATGTGGCACATTTGGACCTTCAGAGGCTCTGGAGTTACCGTGGAAACACTCTTATCTTGTACAACATTGATTGGCCAGTAAAACCCATGGAGTTGAATCAATGACAGTGGATGGACACACTTGTTTTATGTTTCAATTATAACAGATTTTTCTAAAAAAAAAAAAAAAAAAAAAAAAAAAAAAAAAAGGCACTTTTTCTGTTGTTTTCTCAACTTTAATCGGAGTTTTCATGAACATCTACATGATCTGTGAATGAAATTTCAGAAAATATATAATTTACAAAAATGCAAAAGGATAATACTAAATGGTGATTAATCACTTGGGAAAAAAAATAATGAATTGTAATTTGAATGTAGTTGTGAGTTTTTAAGTGTTAAAGGTTGCTGCTTTTCTGCCACATAACAAGTAGATGAACACATCAGTTTAAAAATGAAGAGTTATATGTGTGATGTTAAAGGCACATATAACAAGATTACATATAGACACTTAATGTTGACTTTATTCGAAATTAACTTTAACTGGACATTTAAATTTATAATACATCACATCCTCCCATTTCCAAAATGGAATAGCCACATGGATACACACAGGAATTAGATTAGATTAGATTAGATTGCTAAATAAGATAACATAAAGGTCCATTTACTGACAACAACACCAGTGCAGTGCTAATAAAAGCAAACATTGGTAACACTTTATAATATCTACACACAATTCACTATGTATTAAACATTTATTACCTATTTCTTAATGTTTGTTCATTATGTAATAACCATTTGTTACCTATTTGTTTATGGTTTATTCATACACAATTTATCATAAACAGAGCGTTTGTTCTTCTTTTCTATGAACAAACCATTTGTAGCTGTGTGAATAAATGCTTTATGATAAATTGTGTAGAAGCAATACATTAATGAACATTAACAAATTGGTAACAAATGGTTAATACATCATGAACAAACCATTTACATATGGGTAACACATGTTTAATACATAGTGGATTGTGTGTAGGTATTATAAAGCGTTACCCAAACATTTTATATTATACTATATTATACCACATTTAATTATATTAAGTTGCATCTCCACTAATTAGCGTGTTATCCATGTTTTTAAAACCTGTGTCGACCTACTAACAATCAGCATTTGTCTTTTCTCCATTGGCCAAAAAAAGCCCAATCTGACCTCTGCTGGTCCGTGGTATGATATTGGATGCTACTCATGTAATGTTATGACACATCACGTAATGGCCCATTTCATCAGATAATCTAACAGGTTGATGCGGTCTGGCGTTCCCACTGCAGCCTATTGTAGGCGATTTAACCTGCTTCGCTTCCCAAGTCATTTGGCACGGGTCAGTCTGCCTTTCCCACTGCCACCAAAAAACAATTGTTAGTGGGTTTAAATGGGGTTTTTTTGGCCAGTGGGAAAGGGATATTAGACTAGGATAGATTAGATTTTATTACATTACATGAGACTAGATTGTATTAAATTACACTAGATTCGATTACAAAGTAAAAGAATATAAAAGTTTGCTTACTGACAACACTAAAACAAAAACAAACCTTTTATATTATATTATATTAAGATTAGATGAGATTAGATTACATTAGACTAGACTTTTATTAGTCCCATGATGGGTCAAGGCAGCCTGAAAATAAAGTGTAATAAAAATGTGTACGTATAAAGAGCAAAAGATAAACAATTCAAAAGTAATTATATTAGTAAGTAATATAACTAATAGGGAGCCTAAGTCTCCGCCCCTTCCGGTCGGTCCACTGGGCCTAAGTTCTGAAAAATTTAACATGAGAGTGGATGAGGAGAAAATAATTATTTTCTGGTCCACTTTACTTTATGCCCTGAATCACACATTTGCTGTACTTCAATTAAAATCATAACCAATGATGTGTGTTTGGAGTTTCTTTGATACGTGTTTTGTGATTTATTAGCGTGTAAAAATATGTCATTATTTGGATTCTGTTTGGACTACATATCAGACGTCGCATAGCTGACGTCACAGCAGAATCTTTTCCTGCAAACTTTTCTAAACCGTATACCACCTTTTCTATTTTTCATTTAAAAATGCCCGTGTGCTTTGTGTCCCGGTGTAATCACAACACCATTTCCACATGTTCCTTCTACCGCTTCCCGGCTGACGAGAGCTTGTCCCGCATGCTGGCTCTCACTCGACCAACTATCTCCCCCCCGTGTAGCTGCCACTTTCCACATGCCCACGATTTAAAGTGGTTTTCTCCACGTTTGATGCTCTTGCCTTCGTCCTGAAAGAAGGAGGTGAAGCTCGCCAAAGTCACAGCCATTTTCAAAGAGTTTGATGGTGAAGCTTGGTGGTGACGTCATATTTGTGAGACAAACGTTGTAGTCCATTACTTACTCTCACATAAAACCTAACGTAACTTTGGATGCCTGTCCAAAGTGAGTGCTTTCTCAATGTGAAAATGTATCTTTAAAATTCACAGACATCATATGTGAAAACCGTAGCACATTTTAAACAGGACCAGAAAATATTTTTTATCCCTCCATTGACTCGCATTAATTTTTTTTATGGCACTTAGGTCCCATTGCCCGGAAATCTTTAAAGAGATTCTGCCCCTAATTATTAGCACTGTCCTAAATATAATTAACACTTCATTAACTACTGGATATGTGCCGCAGTCATTTAAATATGCTGTTATTAAACCAATTCTGAAAAAGCCTACCCTAGATCCTGACATTTTAGCCAATTATAGGCACAGTCTCTACATTTAAAATTAGGCTTAAAACATTCCTGTTTGAGAAAGCCTATGGTCAGGTTAGTTAAAAATTATGTGACTCATATATCATGTATACATGATGTATGAGTCACAGTTCAGTCTAGGCTGCCCTAGGAGTTAGAATGCTGGGGGAAGTACAGACACTGAGTTCTTTCTTCTCTTTCTCTCCCTCACACCTGTTTCTGTCATTTTTATAACCTATCTTTCATACCAAGTCTGTTCATGACTAGTCACCTGGTGTGTGTGTGTGTGTGTGTGTGTGTGTGTGTCCCTCTCCTGACAGTGTCAGGAGAGCCATGGACGACAGGATCTGCAGTGTCTCGCCTGTGCCGACCTGTGACCCCGGACCACCGCCCCTGCCTGTCTGCCCCCCTTCCTGCATTCATACATGGACGTTCATCTATAACCTGTCCGTCCATGGGAGTGGATCTCTCCTTCAATGTGGTTCTCCTCAATATTTCTTCTTTTTCCCACTGGGTTTTGAAGTTTTTTCTTGGCGAGAAGGAGGGTCTAAGGACAGGGGATGCCTGGGACTTTTCATGTATTTCTGTAGTTGATTGTGTTTTTGTAAAGCCCTCTGAGACGACTTTGTTGTGATTTAGGGCTTTATAAATAAAATTGAATTGAATTGAAATCGACCGGAAATAGAATGGCGTCACTTGGGCTCCCTATAGGAACATATGAACAGATAATAGAGCAGTTATGTCTGAGTTTGTGGTGTTTAATTTCATTCATATTGTCCAGTCTTTACTTCACTTCGACTTCTGAAATGTTAAGTCCTTCTCGAATGATATTTTAAAGTTTACAGTTTGGTTTACAAGAGCAAATGTGTATTTTTGTAGAAAGTTAAGATGACCCAGCTGCATTATTTATATATTTAAAGGACATGTGATTTATGAAGAGTCGACAAGTCAACATTTGGTTCAAAATCAAATGAAGTTTTCAACTCTTCCACAGTTATGATACATGCTATAACTAATATATATGTTTTCCTATTAATATTTGGTGATGATGCTTTGAATAGAGCTGTTCTAGGTTGATAATAGTCAAAAAATTCAAGGTATAAAACTATCTTAGGTTAAATTTCACAATATTATATCAAATTCACACTGACACCTAAAACTCTTTTTAAAAACTCAGCCATCCTTCTTGTTTTAATGAGTAAACTGTTGCTATATTTTGAGTTATTGTGCGAGCCTCGGTTTCTTTGCATTTCTCGTCTTTAATTACATTTCTGTCTGGGAGCCATCCTTTCCTGGGTTAACTTCTTTGTTTTTTTTGGAGACTTTATTCCGTGCCATTCTTCTGGCCTTCCGGTGCTGGTTGGGATTTGCATTTGTACTGCGTTACTGGCCTACAGTCGTTTCAATAATTACAAGTCAACCTAATGACAGCACCCCAAAAAAATTGTACTTTGGATTTAGTTTCTAACATGAGTTTAGTTCAATTAAATCTTATTTCACTGAGGGTGGGTTTCTGCCGTGTAAATATTTGGATTTATTTCGAGTTTAGGATTTTTAACTATTCAGTTCTGGCTCTGACTGATTCATGGCAGCTTTGATCTAAACGTGGTGGAACTATTGGACTCCAAAAGTCAGAGCGGGTGGAGCCCTGTAGGTAGGAGTTGCTCTTCCCCGACTGCGAGGCCTCTCTACTGGCCTTCCATCCTGACTGGCCTCCCCCGAGCCCCCCAAGCTGCTGGAGATGAGTAATCAGACTCATTACTGAAGCCTTTGGCCAGATCCTCCATGTCACTGCATGTAATTAATCTACCTGAGCCAAGTCATACTGTGGCTCCCCCTGGGGAGGAGGAGGAGGAGGAGGAGGAGGAGGAGGAGGAGGAGGAGGAGGAGGAGGAGGAGGAGGAGGAGGAGGAGGAGGAGGAGAGGAGAGGAGAGGAAGATGAAAGGAGAGGAGGAGAACAGAAAAGAGAAAGAGGAGACGAGGTGGTGGAGGAGGAGGAGGAGGAGTAGAGGGTGGAGGAGGAGGAGGAGAGGAGGAGAACAGAAGAGAGAAAGAGGAGAGGAAGTGGTGGTGGAGGAGGAGGAGGAGGAGAAGAGAGGAGAAAAGGTGTAGGAGGAGGTGGAGGAGGAGGAGGAGGAGAAGGAGGAGGAGGAGGAGGATAAGGAGAAGAGGGGAGGGAGAGAGGAAAGGAGGAGGAGAGAAGAGGAAAACAGAAGAGAGAAAGAGGAGAGGAGGTGGAGGAGGAAGAGAAGAGAGGGGAGCGGAGGGGGAGGAGGGTAGAGGAGGAGAAGAGGATCAAGTCAAGCTAAAAAAGCAGAAAGTGAGCAGAGGAAATTTTGGAAAAGGACAAGAGGAGATTTGAAACGGGACAACAACAGGGTTTAGAATAAAGGACACAAGAGGAGACAGGGAGAGGAGAACAGGAGGTGGGAGTGATAAAGAGGAGAAGACGACATGCAGGGGAGAGAGGAGGCTTAAATGGGACAGAAAAAGAGTAGAGGACAGTGGAGTTTGAACAAGGATGAGAGGAAAGCTACACAGGAAAGGAGGGATGAAGGAGGGAGGGAGGTGACAGGAGGAGAGAAAAAGACAGGAGGAGGAGGAGGAGGTGTAAAAGTACAAGGTGAGCACAAAGCCGTCCCTGGCCTCATTACTGTAACACAGCAGCCTGGCTCGGGTTCATTCGTTATCTGCTCCTGCACTCGTTTATTCTCTCGCTACATGAGTCGTCTCGGCGGATTGTGCGTCTCCACGGACTGTATGAATAGATGTGGCCTCTGTGTGTGTGTGTGTGTGTGTGTGTGTGTGTGTCTGTATGCACACACTCGTCAGAGGCGCCGAAAACTGCCGATGTTAACAAAACAGAGCAGCTGGCCAACGAGGACGAAAAGGTAAAAAAGAGGAAAAAAAAGAAAGAAAGAAAACAGGTGTGTTGTTGTGTGTGCGTGTCCATGTGTGGGTCACCCTCATGTAATTAGTCAACTGGAAGGATATGTGAGTGTGTTAAAAATACTACAAACACACACATGTACACAAAACCCACTCACCACAACGTTCAGACAATTCCTTTGTCAATATGCTGTTCACAAACAACTTTTGTTTATTGTTTGGATTTGGGTGTGGTTTTTACACACACTTTGCATTTCATGTGAAAAATATTCATGTTATTTTTTTTGGCAGAATTTAAATAAGGCCAGAATAAAAAAAGTTGTTAATTTTTGCATCATCTTTAAAATTCTGGACACTAACTAAAATTTGCACATCGTAAACAAAATAAAATGACAATAGTGAGACAAAAACACACTATTTATTCCATTATTTATTTATTTATTGTGTATTCCTCTAACTATGTGTTGCATTGCTGCTGTCTACTGTATCTATGGCAGAAAATAGGCAGAAGAACCTCTTTTTTACAATGGAGTACCTTGTAAACGAGGTTCTTAATTTCAATGGGATAGTTGCTGGTTAAATAAGGGTAAAATAATAAACTAAAATAAAATAAAGTGCTGTTTTTGACCCATAAGCCATTAAGGCATAAATCATGCAAAACAATATCAAATATATAATCAAATATAGTGACATCATGATCAATAGAGATAATTTAAAGGCTTAAAAATGTAAAAATTAATGTTTACACTGGTCTACAAGTAAAAAGCTTCCGGAATAAAACTAATAAAATGTTCATGTGTGTTACTGATAAAGAAAACTCTAGTCTTAAATGCTGCTTGGCTCAAGTTTCCAAGATAAGTCTGGGGTCAAAATGTGAAATTCTTAGAATGAACAAGAGAATAAGTTTTTAGTCCAAAAGAATATTGGTCTCAGATCTACTTCACATTATGATCCATTCACTTTACAGGTTCTTTCTAGTGGAATATTTACTAATCTATTGTATACATGTACATAAACCACCATATATGTGGAATAACACACCATCATATATATTAAAAACGTGAACTAACCAGCACTAAAGTCATGAGGCCTATTGAGTCTGCTGTGATCGCAATGACGTCAGCCCTTTGAGCTCTTGTTTGACACCCTGAACATGCACGGAAACTCACCAAATTATGCACACACTTCAGAAGTGTGAAAAAGAGTTTCCTAAAAGTTTTATATATATTTTAAGATCACAATAATCTTCTAATTTAGAAATTAGGACTAAATAAATAATAAAAATAACTAACACAGACAAAATACACTTCAATTAAATGTATATATATTTTAGTAATTTATTTGAAGATCCCGGTCTAAGGACACGACATCCATTATCTCTTTCTGTATTTTACTGATTGTTTTTTTCATATTAACTGAAAAGCCCAATGAGACAAGGTCTTTATGAATAAAACAGATTTGAATAGAATTAACCGATTTATCATTTGTTTATTTGAAAGATAAAAACAATTATATTATCTAAATTAGGTGATGATGCCATTTAACAGACATGAGATACTTGCCTCACTCACAGACTGAATTAAGGTTGTAGTTTTTTCATAGTAAATGTTCCACCAGCACAGGTAGTAGTAACTTAAAAATATTTTGTTACTACACTTAAGTAGTTTTTTTTTAGGTATCTGTACTTCATTTGAGTATGTATTTATTTTTTTGATAACTTTTTCCTCCCTACATTTGTGCATAAATATCTGTACTTTATATTCCTTATAAACACATTACTTTTTCAAAATTAAACAGATGCGACAGTACGAAAAACTGTGACTTTTAACTTAAAATCATAACTTTTATCTCATGTTTTTGACTTTTTATCTCATAATTATACTTTTTAAAATCTCTTTTATCTCATATTTATGACTTTAGGGTTTCTCATAATGATGAGTTTTTATCTCAATTGTGGCCTTTTTCCTTTTTTTTTTTTTTTTTATAAATGTAATGTCCTTACCCATAAAACTGAATACTGTCACCTGATCAAACACATAACCTACACATTAAGTCAATTTAAAGGCTTTATTTTTGGATACTTTTGAAACTTTTCAGATTTTTCTTGGTTAAATAAGTATTATTTTATTCCTGGCAAAAAAAAGCAGTTTTACTTATTCATTTTCTACTCAATTACAATTCAAAAGTTGTACTTTGTTGTTGTTTTTTTTTTTTACTTGTATTTAATTAAGTAAAGGAGCTGAATCATTTCTTCTACTTTTTCCACACAAGTAGCTGTATATATACTTAAGAGTAGAATGTGAGTTACTTTTACCACCTCTGTCCAAAGCCTCAGTATAAGAAAACTGGCCTAAGATTTGTGTGTCAAATTAATTTAACCAAACACAATTCGATGGAAAACAGATCTGGTAAAGACCATGGATGTGTTTACTGCTCTGGGGCTTCAGTGAAATTTAGAAAGATACTAAAAAAAATACAAAGTCTAGACCAATTTGTGGAGAGAAAACACAGACGTACGTAAAAACACACATCGTCATCTTCCCAAAATGTAATTTTTTTATTGAGTATGGTGGCAGATGCGTTGGACGGAGTGTGTAGCTCATCCTCCCGCAGACGCTCAGTGTTTGATAGCCTGTGTGTGTCAGTGTAATAAATCATGTAAAGCAGGTTGCTGGTTGTTGCTGATGCTACAGTCTCCGTCTGCTCCACATGATTAGGAAGAGGATCATGTGGAGAATCTCCATATGTCTGCTTCACGTTGGGCTCTCAAACCCCTGGGGAGGGTGTGTGTGTTAGTGTGTGTGTGTGTGTGTGTGTGTGCATTTGTCCTGGAACGAACCAGTAGGCATCCATGCAATGTCCTATCAGTGTGTGCATGTATGTGTGTGTGTTTTGCTATGAACATCCCCGTGTGCATCCATGCATACTTGGCCGTCCCTGGTGTATTTGAGTATGCAAGTTCAATGTTTCAGTGTTGGCGCGGGGCTAAATAATGCACAAAGAGACAGTAAGATGGAATGGATGAGTGTGCGTCTACTGCTGGCTAATTTTCTCAGTGATTTATTACACTCTACTGTCCCAGTCACAGCCAGCTGCGATACATAGACACACACTTGCCTGCAGAGAATAGTCTGTGTGCACGTTTTCAATCATCTATGGAGCGTCTATGTGTTCATTTAGTATTAACATTTTAATTCGCATAATCCTGTTAATACAACTATTATTACATTTAAGTAGGGAAAGCCCAGCAGTGCATGTGTGAGCTTGTTGTGTTTTCTAATTCTATCCCACATTCATGCATACTTACCATTCACATTTTATGTGTGTGTGTGTGTGTGTGTGTGTGTGTGTGTGTGTGTGTGTGTAAATGACATATTTTCATTTTAATGAGGCTTCATGGGTTAGGGTTACGTCTCAAAAGCAAATATTTAGGACTCTCAAACGATTACAATTTTTAATCACAATAATCATAAGGTTGCTTTGGATTAATGTTTACTAAATGTGATTAAATATTAATTTTTAACCTGTATTAATCTCCTAGGACCTGGGGTCAACATATGTGGACTTCACATTTTCTTTTGTCTAGACCACAGTACCACAATTTGTTCAACAAGGGCTTGGTGTCCACTTACGAGGACATTATACTGCCGCCACATGATGTCAGAAGAGTATAATACTAGCAATATTATATATATATATGTATATATAATAGATAATATAGGTCTACACACGGGACAATTCTTTGTTTTTAAACTTACCAGGTCCCAAGCACCCCAAATAGCCAAGAGAAATTAAAAATGCATGCCATGCAAGAATTCGGGTCTTAGGTTAATTGTGTTTTATTTTCAATGAGCAAACAGACTCAAGAAAGAACTGACTGTTTTCGAGTGACTCCAAAATTATTTGTTATCGTTTGAACCTCACTTCTACACATTAATGACATCGGGGGCGCCCCAAACTGAAGACTTTTGAAAACGGGTTCCAGAGTGGAAAGATCAGACAACAGAGTTGATTCAATTCATGATGGGTCAAACGGAGTGAAGAGTCACACAAGTAACAGCTGCACGTGCAACATTTAATTGCAAATAAAACAGCGTCCATCATGGTGGGCAGCAGAGAATCGGCAGTAGTCGTGCTGCCATCACTGGTTATGATGCATTCACACTGAAAGTCACAAAATCATCTGTGGTCGCTCAGTTCTCATTGCCTGTGGCAGTTCTACAGGAGCGTTAAAAGCGATGAGGGGGCGGGGCTTCAAGCTACGGCACATGTCCACCCCGTCATGACAGTAGTCATTCTTGTTTTCACAAGACCCGCTTTAATAATTTATCTAAACTATATAATTCATGGCTAAATGAGTGATTCTGATAAATGAACAACCACTCATAAACAACCATGTGTTCGTTATAAGTCATAAGATCGTCATATTTAATCATTACATATTTACCTATTTGCTACGTTTGGACAAAAACAGGACTTTATTTTGGAGGGACAGAGGTGTAGTCTATATATAGGTGCTGTATGTATGACTTGGTTTCCCCCCATTCACCATGAATTGCACTGTGGGAAGCCTTATCTTTGTAGCATCAGCATATGTGCTGCATAAACATAGAGCTGGTGCTGTCGCTCCTTCTGAGTCCAGAACGTCCTGAAAACACAACATCTCCACAGGGAATTTTACCGGCTGGTTCAGGAGCTCAGCTTTGATGACGCTTGGTTCCAGCATTATTGCAGTCTGGATTAAAGTCAGTTTAATGACCTCAATAAACTGGCAATTATCTATTTCTCCTTCATGATCGGCTCTCTGAATCTCCTGTATTTTTTTCCGCCTTGAGACCCAGATCTGCTCGCAATTGGCTGTTGGCCGTGGTTGCACAACTCCTCATTTGCATAAAGTTGAAGTTTCTCAACTTTCCCTCGTCGCTCAATTTGCTCACTTCGTGTCACTTCGTGTCACTTCCTGTCGCCTGAATCGCCTCTTGTCACCAGCGGACATTGAAAATGAATGACAGCTCATTGCTCAGATTGCCCCTATTGTAAATTTACTAACATTATTGGGGTAAAATGTACTGATGTTATACTGTACAAAGTAGCCATGTAGCATAGACGCCTACACAACTTCTTCTGTTGTTCCAGTGTATCCAGTGGGACTGTCTTACAGCGCACCTAGAGGTTTGACATGTGTATTGCATCATTTTCAGCACGTGTTTCTTTCCTATCTTTACGTTATACGTTACAGATCCGTCTCCTTTGTGGATGCGATGTCTTTTCTATCTGGTACCAAACAAATCCATATTGAATTAATGTGTGGATGTGGCCTTAGCTTGAAGTGCTAGCAGAATCCATGACTGGCGTATGGTTCAGGTTAGTGTGTTATTTGAAGCTGGTAGTTGAAGAAGGAATTTTACTGATTTATTCCCAGTGTGGACGTGATATTTTTTTCTATCTTGTATAAAACGAAACCTTGTTGTGTTGCTGTGTGGACAGGACCTGAGAACTCCACAGATGGGGGATGCTTTTAAAAAAGGACTTAAAACCTTTCTTTTTTTTTTTTTTTTAACTATGTCCAACTCTTCACAGACATTTTGAACAATATCTCCTCACACTACTGACTGGATGCTCGGAGGTCAAAGGTCAAACTCCTTTTTTCTAGGGTGCTACAGGGGTCTGCTTTTGCTGTTCCATCACCTTGTGCTTTCTACACCTCTTTTTTCCTTCATTCTTTCTTTTGCAGATGCATCATCTCTGCATCTGTTTTATTTAATTTTTTTTTTTGCTTCTTCTTTCTTTCCTCCCTCTGTCTTTCCTCTGCTCCTTTACACTCTTTCTTGCATCGTCACTGTGTGTTTCTAATTCCCTTGTCTCCTCTTTTGTCTGTTCTTTTAGTGGTTTTGTGTGTTTGTGTGTGTGTGTGTGTGTGTGTGTGTGTGCGAGAGTGTGTGTGTGCGAGAGTGTGTGTGTCTCCGTCAGTCTAACACACCACTGCAATTCATCATCATTTTATCTACAGCTCCCTTAATTGGATCCTATCACGGTCCCACCTGACGAGCAGAGAAGCGGGGAGGGGGGGGGGCAGAGAGGAAGCTTCACAACACCTCATGTATGCACACACAAACAAAACACAAACACACACACACACACACACACACACACACAACATGTGTATATTTACTATTTTTGCTGGCTCATGCTGAGAGAAATTTGGGCTTTTTACCAAACATTAAAGTGCACTGAAGACCAAAGTCATATAAAGGTATTTGTGTGTGTTTGTGTGTGTGTGTATTTATATGGCAGCATATGTATATGAAGGTGTGTATATAATGGTGTGTGTATATATGAAGATGTCTGTGTATGAACGCGTGTGTATAGGTAGGTGTGTGTGTATATTGTATGAAAATGTGTGTATATATGAAAATTTGTGTGTACATGGAGGTGTGTGTGTGTGTGTAAATGAAAATGTGTGTATATGTAGGTGTGCGTGTGTGTGTGTATATATGAAAATGTGTGTGTATGTAATTGTGTGTGTGTGTGTGTAAATGAAAATGTGCATGTACTGTATATGTAGGTGTGTTGTGTGTATATATGAAATTGTGTGTGTATATGAAGGTGTGTGTATACAGTATGAGAAGGTGTGTGTATATTTAGGTGTGTGTGTGTGTGTGTGTGTGTTTATGTAAGTGTGTGTATATGAAAATGTACGTGTACTGTATATGAAAATGTGTGTGTATATATGAATATGTGTGTGTATATAAAGGTGTGTTTATATGAAGGTGTGTGTATATGTAGGTGTATGTGTGTGTGTGTGTGTGTGTGTGTTTATGAAAATGTGCATGTACCGTATATGTAGGTGTGTGTGTATATATATGAAAATGTGTATATGTAGGTGTGTGTATATTAGGTGTGTGTGTGCACGTGTGTTTATGTAAGTGTGTGTGTATATGAAAATGTGCATGTACTGTATATGTAGGTGTGTGTGTGTATACATGAAAATGTGTGTGTATATGAAGGTGTGTGTGTATTAAAGTGTGTGTGTACATTCAGGTGTGTGTACACTGTTGAATCAGGGATTTGCAGTAGAAGCTTAGTGTCCTCCAGCCTCAGCAGCTCTCAGCAGTAGTTCTGCTATGGGACTGAATGTATGAGTGCATCAAACACAGCTATTTCCTGAGCTTCTGTAAGTACTGAGTACACACCAAAAACCCCACAGAGTAAACAGAGACACCTCAAATTCACTTGTGCTCTTATATGATGTTTAGCAAACTTTGGGGGAAACACTAATCCTATGAGTTCAGTGATGGAGACATTACCTCATTACTTCTGAAGTTTTTCAGTGCAGATTTTTTCCAACACTTTTCACTTTTTGGGTAAAATCTCAGGTATGTTTCTTTGCTTCAAATCTTAAACACATGTTGTCCAGTTGAGTGGAGTATTAAAACAGAGTGTCAAACATGCGGCCCGGGGGCCAAATCTGGCCCACCTAAGGGTTGAATCCGGCCCTTTGGATGAATTTATGAAATGCAAAAATTACACTAAGATATAAATCACTGAAAGTCATGGTCCACATTCACACCAATTCAGTCTCATAATAACCTATAAATAATCACAAGTAAAAAAAAAAAAAATCTCTGTATTTAGTGTATTTAGTGACACTAAAACAGTATAATCTCACAAAAAAATCTGAACAAATATGAAAAATTGGAAATGTTTTAAGAGAAGTAGGTACTCTTTTAATAATAATCTACCTGTTACTAAATATTTAGTGTATCTGTAGATCCAGTGTGATCTGTAACTTAGAAATAATAAACTAAAGCCTAATATTGTTTGTTTTCATAATGTAATTTGACTTTTTTTTGCTTTAAAACAGTAAGAAAGGTTTGGAGTTGACATTATTTCTATATTATGTTTTGGGTGTTTTAACTTGTCTGGCCCACTTTGGATATAATTTACCTGAATGTGGCCCCTGGACTAAAGTGAGTTTGACACCCCTGATTTAAAAGATCATGCCTAAAGAGGGATAAAAACAAAAAATTGTGACTAAGGTTTTTATATTTCATGCATCAAAGGTTTAAAGTGGCTTAATTAGAATGTAGTATTGGTACTTGAATTGTTGTAAAGGCTATGAATGTGTCCTCCTCCACTTTGATGTAAATGTAAATTAATGGTTTCTACTTGACACGCGAGTCACTTCAATGAATGCTTTGTGTTGCTGACTTGGATCAATCTTTTCAACTATAGGTTTCATTTTTGCTGGTTCTGTTCTTCTATCAAGAACTCCTGTCATTAACTAGACAAGTACAACCTTTCCCCCTACCCCCTACTTACCCCAAAAAAAACAAAAAAGTCTAAAAGGTTGCTTTCTTATGTGAAGCCAGTAAAGAGACACATGTGACTAAATCTGTGCAAATCACCCATCCAGAACCTACAATAGAGCTATAGGGGCCTTCATTATGAGTTGGTAAATCAACTTCAACAATGAGACCTTAAACTATTCAACTATTATTAAACTATTTTCATGTCACCGTCCCTCATCCGAGACTGAACTGGTTCCAGGAACGTTACAGTGACGTTTATTCTTTCCTTTTTGTTTGAAGAAAAACATGCTTTTATCGTGAGTGTGTGTTCAGAAACAGTGACTGGCGGCGTCTTCTGAGCCCAGCGGTAAAGTGTCGGTGGGCTAAATGACCCACGGATGTGACAAGTGTTTGACAGGCTGAAGAAAAGGACCCCCCCCCTCTCCCTAAAAAACCCCCACCTCCCTCTGTCGGCCTTTTTGACTTACTATTGGACGATCACAAAGCGAATGCTACGAATGCTGCGAATGCTGCAGTGCAGTGCGGCGCTCGCATGTTAATCATATGTCTCATTAAGTAAGTCATAATTGGCGTCGTTAAAATGCCTCCCCTCTGCCTCACACCCTGATTGGAGTTGAGGAAATTAACATTGCTGAAATGGTCGCTCCTTATTAGCGGTGACAGTTTGACTGAAGGCTAAAAGGCGGAAATGACGGATGGGAATGAGGAGAGAGAAGGCGTTGAGGCGACTCCTGCAGATGAACGCCTCAGCTTTAAGACACTGTACTTTTCAAAGCCGGGCTGTTAGTGCCAGGATGACGCTTTCACACTAGAGACAAATTAATTGGTTTCATCACCAACGTGCATCCATTAAATAAATGGATCCACATCTAACCCAGTGGTTCAAAACCATTTTTGGCTCAAGACCCTGATTTAACATCACATATTTCTGGCAACCCCAGACTTTTTTGGTTCTGGAATAAAACTAATGAAATGTTACCACATGTGTTACTGAAAAAGAAAACTCAAGTCTTAAATGTCTTGTGTTAAAATTTGAAATTCTTAGAATAAACAAGAGAATAGGTTGAATATTAGTCTCAGATCTACTGAACATTTTGGTAATTTTTGTTCATTTTACTTAATAATTTGTTAATTTTTGTTGTTGTCATCGTCTTCTACTTATCTGGGTCCGGGTCACGGGGTCAGCATCCCCAGCAAAGAAGCTCAGACTTCCCTCACCCCAGCTACCCCAGCCAGCTCCTCCAGGGGAATTCCGAGGCGTTCCCAGGCCAGCCGAGAGATATAATCCCTCCAGCGTGTCCTGAGTTGAACCCGAGGTCTCCTCCCAAAAGGACATGCCCAGAACACCTCCCCAGGGAGGTGTCCAAGAGGCATCCTCATGAGGTGCCCAAGCCACCTCAAATGGCTCCTGTTGACATGGAGGAGCAGTGGTTCTACCCCGAGTCCCTCCCGGATTTCCAAGCTTCTCACCCTATCTCTGAGGCTGAGCCACCCTGCGAAGGAAACTATCTTCGGCCACTTGTACCCGTGATCTCATTCTTTCGGTCATGACCCAAAGCTCATGACCATAGGTGAGGGTCGGAACGTAGATTGATTGGTAAATCGAGAGCTTTGCCTTGTGGCTTAGCTCCTTCTTCATAAATACATTTTTGATCATTTTTGGTCGTCTTTAACTCCGTCCTATAGATATTTCTACTGTATCTATCCATCCATCCATCCATCCATCCATCCATCTATCCATATATATCTATAGTAAAGTAAAGTTGTTATTGGTTTAACCTGTTGTTAATTTTTTATTTTTTTTTCACTGTATTCAGTGGATTTCTACAGAACGGGTCAAAATGACCCACAACATAATCAATGTAATTAATTTTCCACATAATACAAGGGTTAAAACTGTCAATAAATACTGCATAAATAGTGTTTTGTTGCTTTGTTGCTGTAATGATAACAGATCGTGGTTATTATTACACCAGTTGTCTTTATTTGAGTAATTATTTGGACTGGTAGTAGCAGGGATGTGCTTCCAGATCGTGGTGGTGGTGTTGTGTCATTGTCTTACCGTGGTTTTCTGACATTGGATGCTGGTGCTGTTGAACCTCAGAGCTGGAACGCTGTATGTGTTGTCCTGGATGTGGAAGATGCACTCGTAGTTCCGCTGCCCAGACTGTGGTTGGGGCAGGTTCTGGGCCAACAGGGTGATGGGTCGCATCACTCCGGCAGGGATATAGATCTGTGTGGACGGCAGGATCTGAGGGCACTCCTGCAAATGAGGAAATAAACTATGTCAGATGTAGGGAACCTCTGTGTGAGTCCAGATCTGGGTGAATAGAACACTGTGGTCATGCTGACAGAGGAAAACAACACAAAATATATTATATTCACATAAGGCTGCACAATATTTGAAAAAAACCCTACATAATATATATATATATATATATATATATATATATATATATATATATATATATATATATATATATATATATATATATATATACACAAAATAACAAATTAGTGGTCAACATAAAGTAGAACGTATGTTTCAGTATCATCCTTCTTGTAGCCAAAATAATTAAATAAAAATTAAACAATTAAATAAAAACATTAAAAAAGTAAATATAATTAATATATTGTTTCAGCATCAATATCACAATGTACGTGTGTGCAATAGTCACAATTATTTGTGTATATATATATATAGCTCTATAGCCACACGTCCTCTGTACTAAAAAATGGGATCTAGTATGTTATTAATCCTAATTGAGCAGTAAGTGTATATAAATAATGGGATCAAATACATTTTGGCACCGTGTCCTAAGAGAAATCCATTCAATCCTTTTATCCTTCCTAAGAGCATCCCACCACATTAAACAGTTCCCCAGTTGAATTCCAGTCTCCTTTGTTCTTGTTGGTTAAAAACATGTACCAGCATAAGGCGTTCACCTGCAAACCATCAAAACCCTCTGGAGGATCATCCCTCACCTCTATTTATGAAACACTAAATATTGAATATGGCAGTTATTGTCAAAATGGCATTTTGGACTGAACCCTTCTCTAGTATTAATGAGGCTTTTATGGATATTAGGCATGTTTTGACCAAAGGAACACACCGGAGCATATTGTAATTCTATGTGCATGGAGTGAAATGAGAGCCTGAGGCAGCGTCTGGTGAATGTGGATGGCGTTAATTCTATCATATCAGCTACAGCGTAAAGAATTAGAAATGAAGAGGGCCAAGAGGTCACCGCTTCTATTCAGCTTTTTTCCACAGTTCTTTCATCAATACGGAGAAGGGTTGTATTAATTAATAGGGAATCAATTAAGACCTCGAGCGTTTTTTGAGCTCCGTCTACGTCAGGAGACACTGTATGGATATAAATGTATGTTTAAGACAGGTTATATTTCAGACCATGCTTTTGAGGCTTTATAGAAATACTGTGATATTACAAATGTCCTCCTTAATTTGTTACTGGAGGACATGATGAGACTTGACTACTCATCCACAGAGATAGGAAGTCACTAAGTAGAAGTACTTTGTTTCTGTACTTAATCCTCGTATTATGTTAAGGGTCAATTTGACCCATTTCAGTTTTTGTGTTGACCAAAGTACTGGTTGTTTTTTCTTTTTCTTCATGACATTTTGTGACTTTTGCTTTTCTAGGATTATGAACTGTTGAGTAAATTTTGAACACTCTGGTGTGTAGTGGAACGTCTGTGCAGAGTTTGTATACAAAGATGATGTCAGAGGTCACTTTTACCCAGATACTTTAATGCGGGTAATTAGCATGATCAGATCCATCAAAATACAAATAATTTGGCAATAAAAATACATGTCTGTATTTTTATTGCCAAATTATTTGTATTTTGATTGTATTTTAAAATTAGCAGGTGTAGACTGGAAAATTGACTGGAAACATGTGGAAATGCAAAGAAATAAAATGTGGTTGTGAAGAGGAAAAGATTTTAACAAACTAGTTCTTAAATACAGTGTTGAAATAATAATAAAAAAATGTTTAGCATGTCTCTTTTTTAAATGTTTATATTATCTAAAATAAAGTAGTTATTAGATTAACGTGTTTTTCTCTTGCTTATTTACTGCTTTGAATGGATTTATACAGTGCAGGTCAAAATGACCCACAACATAATTAATATCATTTATTTTCAACATAATACAAGGGTTAAGTTGATTAAAAAAAACCTTTTGTTTTCTGTATTTTACGTGACTATTCATTTTTCTGGCAACTATTTACTTTTACTCCCTATATTTGTGCATAAATATCTGTACTTTATACCCTTTATATTCTCAGAATAGACGTGTTACATTTTCAAACTAAACAGATGTGAGTCACTTCACAGGGAAAATCAGTGGAGGAGAGAAATTGTGACTTTTATCACATGATTGTGCCTTTATCTAATAGTTTAGACTCTTTTTTTCATAATGATTATGTTTTGTATTCAGGATCATCTCACAATGTAGACTTTTTATCTCCTAATTTTGACTTTTAATCTCATAATATGCATTTTTTTCTCATAATGATGACCCCCCCCCATTCTTCTATAATTTCCTTGGTATACCTACAAAACTGACCTGATCAAACACATTATCTACCAAATCACCGCAAAGAAAATGCTAAGTAAAAAGTCATCAATAATTCAACACAAATCCATACAAAACTAGAAAGCAACAAAAATATATTAGCTATTAATTATTAACTACACATTTATCATTTATCTAAAATAGTGAAAAATTGCAAGATAATAAAATAACAAAATAAAACTGTAACTGCCTTATATCTGTAACTTTGGGACTTTTCCATATGGTAAGTAAATAAAAAAGAGCCTCTGTGACATCATAAAAGCTTTAATTACAACTAAACTAATTAGATTTGTTGATGTGTTTTAATGTTTATCCAAAGGCAAGGTAAGCCATCAAAGACCACACAAAAACAAACCAGAATATAGAAATTAAATCGTATTACACTTTGTGCACTGTTAAACAAACTATAATTTTCACATTAGGATTTGTAAATGTTCACATCCGCGATGGTAAATCGATGGAAAGTGCGTTGAACCTCCAGTCAGAGCACACGAACAGCCTCATTCTCTGCAGAGTAATTCCAATATGAGTTTGTTCTGCGCTGAGGTGCTGTCTAATGGAGCATCGGTAATGACTCTGAGATTGGCCGGGGAATATCAGAAAGGATATGGGGAGGGGGGGATTTAAACATAATGGTGCTCAAGAAATACCTCTGGTCCTGCGATGACAATGCAGTGAGAGTCTACAGACAGAGGGGGCGCTGTTTCTAAGATGTAGGGGGCTGTCTGTGAAGTGTTGCAGAGATTTTGCGCACACCTCCCAAAAAGTGTAACCATCGCAGACAGTGTCACAAAAAAGAGGCCTCTGATTGGTCTACATCGACTCTACACGCTCTTCCGCTTCCCTACTTTTCCGTCTTGTTTTGTGTACACATCCCCACACCCCTCTGACCACAATCCAAACAAGTTCATGAGAGTGGCCCTCAGGTTATGGCGGTGAATAACATAGCGCATGCCATGTACTCTCTGCGCTGCAAAATTTGGCAGAAATTACAAATATCTGCGACGAGCTAACTGCGACATTTAGCATGCAGAGCCTTTAAAGGGATAGTTTATTATTTTTCACATGAATTTGTATAGAATAAGCATCTTTACTCTGGTGCACCCACAGTGACTTAACCCTGACAGTGTCCTGTGAGTCGAGTTTTGGTCAAAGCGAAAGTAGTCCCGGCAGGTTTCCTGGGGTCAACAAAATACAAGGTCTTTCTCCTCAAAACAAGATGTGTTCAAAATCTCACACCTCGTAATTGCTTAGGGCTACTTTCTCTCAATAGTGACCAATGCATGTTATTACTGCTAACAGCTGTGCGCCTACACGGAGCAGCTGCAAACACTGCCAGACAACTGACGAAAGTAGTTTGCTAGGGCACACACCTGTTACCGGTGACAACGCACATTGAGAGAGAAAGTAGCTCCAAGCAATTATGAAGTGTGAGTTTTTGTTCCGTGACGGTTTCATTATTCAAATAAATCACTTATTCGAACACATATTGTTTTGAGAAGCAGCATGTTGTATTTTGGTGACCCCAGGAAACCTGCCGGGACTACTTTCGCTTTGACCAAAACCGTACCAGAACTCAACTCAGAGGACACTCTCAGGGGTAAGTCACTGTGGGTGCACCAGAGTAAAGATTTGTGTGAAAAATAAAGAACTATCCCTTTAAGGTGAAGGGAAGTAATATTTTCTTCAGGGTTCTGATTGGTTCATGGTACTTGATTGTTCCACTACACTGCCATCTACAGGTCTGGAATGCTCTACATATGGGTTTGTATAAACGCAGAGTTTTCTGAAAATCATCACATCTGTACATTTTAATTTATCTTTTAAAGCAGAGGGGAATTCTCCATTAAAAAGTAATAATAATAATAATAATAATAATAATAATAATAATAATAATAATAATAATAATAATAATAATAATAATAATAATAATAATAAATGCCTGCCTCTGTATAAACATGGCCTAAATATGTGCCTCAGTCATATCAGGGAGTAGTTGTTTTTTTTTATATATAACAGTGATTCAGAGAGATTTTATAGACATTTTGTAGCTGTAAATAGTGAATATGACTGATTTTCTGTCAGTTTATGACCTTGTAGCAGTTGTTTTATTGCACGTGTTTACTTTTTAGTAAGTGCTACTCGGATGTTTTATGGCAAGAAGAGGGAGGCTGTTGTCATGCCAACCAATCAGGAGATAGATGCTGATGTTCAAAATCACACTAAGGTTGAAACTTTGATTTTCAGTGTATTTCAGTGAGTGCTCTATAAAGGCTTAGTGTACCTTTATCTGGGCTAAAGAGACATGGAAGAGAACTTACTTATGTTAGTAATTTATGTGTTTAGTTTTTATCTCCAATTTCTTCAATCAGGTTTGGTGTTTAAACACAAATCACTGTAAAACATGAACATTTTTAACCACAAGATTTTTTAATTTTCAGTCTACATTAATGACCTAAATGGGCTAAAAAGGGACAATAGAGGAAAATGTCAAATACAATGGGACTGATATGTATAGAGTAACTCAAAATGTATGAGTAAAACAAAACAAAAAGGTAGTAAAGACCATTACTCTGTTCTTACCAATGTCCATTTAGGAGCCTGCACCAATAGTTTGTGAATCACTGTATTAGACTGAAACCGATTATGGAATTACTGTATTTTATGCACTATAAGACTTGTACCTTTTTATGAAGGTTTTTCATATATGAGTCAAAATCATAAGATAAAAAGTCAAAATTATCAGATAAAAAGTCAAAATTCTAAGTCACTAAGCACTACCAGAATTAATCTCTCTATATAAGGTGCACTGTGGTTTATGGAGAACTATGTAATATGGAATAAAATACTGTCTCATGTCAAATAATCTACCTCCAACTACTGGGGCTGAACAACCAGATAACTTTAAGGTCATTTTTCTCAGTTTGGTGATCCGTGCAGTTACTGCCTTTTTACTTTGTAGGGCAGTATACTGTTGCAAATGTTAAAAAAAATTGTTGATAATGCAACTTTTCTCACTGTATAAACCGTTGTTACTTATTATATTATGAGTTGCTATATAGCTGAGCCTATAATGTAATAAGTTATTACATTATTACATTATGAACTTTTATTACATTTAAGTTATTAATTTATGAGTTGCTACAGATCTGCATCATCATCATATTCACCTCTATTCACCTCAAACTAACTTTCGGATATATTTAGCTCATTATTTTGTATTTAAAAAAAAAGAAAAAAGAAGAAGACTTACATCAAATAACAAAGACGCTGCATGGAGCCACATATGGTCAGTTTCGGAGGCGTATTTCTTTGTAGTTTTTACGAGTGTTTTTTTTTCTGATCTGAGTTCAAGTACAACAGCAAATGATAACTGATCATCAATCACAATGAAATAAAGTCTTCTATTAGACATAAAACATTGAAATAATGAGCCACTGTTCCATATTTTACTCAATGAGCTAATTAGTGGTGGAATATATAAAAAAGATTGGTGTCCTATTTTTGGTTCCAACCCCAAATTAGGGGAGGCAGGGGTGGGGTGCCTTGTTATTTTTGGTAAATGACAGATAATGATCATTTAAAAATTGAGATTTTACAGAAAGATTCCAAACACTGGTGGAATGAAAATTTATTTTACAAACAATAATGCTAAATTTTAGTCGATTCAAATAGTTTAGTTTATTGTCTGCATACAGGTCAATAATAGTAATTTTCTCCCCTTTATTTTTTTTTTAAACAAAAAAGATTTCAGAATAAATGCCATAGATGTGAATAATATATTATTAGCCTCATAGCATAATAGCATAATTGCCTAAGTCCACCAAAGGGTCCAATCTAGTCTGCGAGATGAATTTGTGAAATGCAACAATTACTCTGAAGAAATGATCAATTGGTCCAAAGTCATTTTAATTATAGGTTCCACATACAGACCGATATGATGGTAGTGGACCAGACTAGTAAAATACAATCATAATAACCTATAAATAATGACAAGTACATTTTTTTTCCTTTACTATAGTGACAAAAAGTAAACTTATATGAAAATGTTGACATTAACACACTATTCTTTTACAAAAAATGTGAATAACCTGAAAACATATGAACAACCTGTAATATCCTCAGATAAGTAAGTGCAATTTTACCAATATTCTGCCTAATGTGAAAGGTTTTGTGTAGTTTTAACAGTAATTTAAGTTGTAATGCACATGTGTAAATAATAAACTGAGGAAGCATATTGTTAAAACTGCATTTTTTAAATACATTTTTCGTTTATATTATTCAGATTTTTAAGAAAACTGCATATATAAACATTATGATAATATAATTAGACTTTTTTTCACCGTTATTTTACTGGTCTGGTCCAGTCAAGATCATTCTAGGGGGAGTACGACCCATGAATTAAAACAAGCTTGACACCCCTGATACAGCGTATGACTTGCGTAAATAATTAGTAGGGCTAAATGATTAAAAGGTCTTTGAATTGTTGCTTTGGGTTAATGATCAAAACACTTTATGTCAGTCGACAGTCTCTGTGTTTTGTTCTGTTTTTACTGAAATTCATTACAAAATTCACAAAAATATACTAAGAGACACCAAAAATTCAGACAAAAATATGTACAAAGCATGCTAACACCCACTAAAATTTCCAAAAAAGCAATGACATTTCCAAAACACATTAACAAACTTTTCTGAAACAGAAAAAAATATATAATGATAATATATCCAAAACATGCAAAGATATGAATATATGTGCAATTAGTATGATTATTCAATACATTCAAGAGTTTCAACAAAACAATCTGAAACAAAAAAACTGTTCCATTTAACATGTGTTAAAATGTTTAACCTGATGAATCATGATAATGGATTAATTTACATTAATGCACTCATTTTGACAGCCCTAGATATTATGCTATGTTGATAATGATATATATCCATTTAAAGACTTCTATTGTATTCTGTTCTATTCTATTCTGCTGTATTCTATTCTGTTCTATTCTATTATGTTCTGTTCTGCTCTATTCTATTCTGTTATATTCTATTATGTTCTGTTCTGCTCTATTCTATTCTATTCTATTCTATTCTATTCTATTCTATTCTATTCTATTCTATTCTGTTCCGCTCTATTCTGTTCTGTTCTATTCTATTCTGTTCTGTTCTATTATATTCTGTTCTATTCTATTATGTTCTGTTCTATTCTATTCTGTTCCGTTCTGCTCTATTCTATTCTGTTCTGTTCCGCTCTATTCTGTTCTGTTCTGTTCTATTCTATTCTGTTCTATTCTATTGTGTTCTGTTCTATTCTATTCTGTTCTATTCTATTGTGTTCTGTTCTATTCTATTCTATTCTATTCTATTCTATTCTATTCTATTCTATTCTATTCTATTCTGTTCTGTTCTGTTCTGTTCTGTTCTATTCTATTCTGTTCTATTCTGCTCTATTCTATTCTGTTCTATTCTGCTCTATTCTATTCTGTTCTATTCTATTTTCTTAAGCAAAGAGTGGCTTTTAACTTCATGCTAATGTTGATGTTAGCATTGCACATGCTAACAGGTTCATTTTGCATATGGGCTGTACGATAACATGTTCCAAATGCCAAACAAACAAACAAATAAACAAACCCATAAATGTTTTCAGCTTTGAAACTCTCCATAAATACTACACAAGAAGTACTTTGTTGTGTTTTTGGTGTAATGATAAGTGATCATGGTTATCATTACACCAGCTGGTCCAGCTGTCTTGGTCAAATGTATGTTATACAAAAACACAAATATGCCACATCCCACTTGAAAATACAAGCAGGAGATTAGGATAAATGGGTTTTTCCCCCCAGCTGGCACCTTGAATTTACTGTAAATCAGAGATGATGGGAATGTGCACAGGAAACAGGAGGAAAGAGAGACAGAAAAGAGATCAAATCAATGCCAGTGAGTCCAGTGAAGCAGATTGTCAATTAGTGAGGCTGGCAGTTAAAGTTTAAAGTATTCACAGATGGCGACAGAGCGCTAATGAACTGCTTCTAGCCTCTAATAAAATGGAAAACAGGCGAAAGAACCAGAGAAAAGAAAAGGGAAAGAGGGTGTGACAGAGACGAGACAGTGACTGGATGGTAGATGGGTGCAGTCTGAAGTGGAAGGTGTTGTTTTTAACTCTTTAGACCACAGGTGTGGGCCAGGTGTGTCCTCGAGGGCCGATGTCCTGCATGTTTTAGATATTTCCCTCTTCCACATGAGTCATTCAACCCTTTAACTCTTGAGACTTTATCAGTCCCACAGTAAAAAAAAAATAAAAAAATAAAAAAAAGAAGAATAAACTAAGAAAATAATTAGTAACATGAACAAAGTAAGACACAAACGCAACGAAATCAAAGAAAAATAATCAAATACAAAAAAAGAAATGTAGAAAAGTAAACAAAATGAGCAACAAAATTAACAAAAGCTAATAAAATACTTATTCATCATCTGAACCCGCTTTATCCACACTTGGGTCATGGGGGCTACAATCCAGCTACAATGGGTGAAGGCGGGGTACACCCTGTATGAGTCTCCAGTTCATCTCAGGGCTGAACATATATAGACAAACAATCACTCTCACATTCACACCTATGGCCAATTTTAGAGTAACCAATTAACCTATCAGTGCATGTCTTTGGATGGTGGGAGGAAACCCACGCGGACACGGGGAGGACATGCAAACTCCACACAGAAAGGTCTGGTGTGGGATTCGAACCAGGGTCCTTCTTGCTGTGAGGTACGAGTGCTAACCACTGCACCACCGTGCTGCCCATAAAATGTTTACAAAATTTTAAATAAGATGGAAAAATTTGCAAAAAAAAAAGACTGAAAAACAAAACTAATATTGATATTTGGTCCCAGCAGTTTTTTAATTTAGCCTTTAAAAAAAAAAAACCTGAACCCTTTTGACACCTGTTCCATGAACAAAATTCAGTAAAACCACAGAAAAAATCAAATCAAAGTAAAACAGTTGAATTTTTCTGAATATTTCAACTAAATCATTCATTCAGAATACATCAGCACTGACGCTTAATTCTCAATAATCAGCTCATCATCATCTCTGCAGAAGACTGATAATGATGTAATGGTTTCCATGTGTGATGGAAGAGGGAAACATCTAAAACATGCAGGACACTGGCCCTCGAGGACTGGAGTTTGACACCCCTGCTTTAGACGCTGCAGTTTATTTTTTCGAAAATACCCAATTTTGATACCAACATTTCAAAAGGCCATGGGCGTCACAGCTGTGGGGGGTGGGGGTGTTGCGACACCCCCACTTTTCCAACCAGATGATTTCATACCCCCCACTTTTTCCTGAGTTTATATATTGTATCATTACTGGATCCAGGAAACGGACAGAGTTTTGGTCTCACCTACTTCTTATTTCAGGATTAATGGTTACTGTCAGCAGTAATCATGCCAAACAAACATCAATAACATTGAGGGGTTGTTAGAATATCTATGGTTTACCCGCCCGGACGGCACAACAGCATATTGAAATGAAGCGCACCTCAGTTCACCGGGTGAAATCTAAACACCTCTTCTTCGTGGTGTTAGTAAACAGTCATCAACCAGTTAGTAATGAGAAATGTTGCTGTTGTTAAACTAAGTTAACTAAACTATGTCTTGTTTCATCACATATACCCTAAGCCAGTGGTTCTCAAACTTTCTTCAATGATGTTCCACCTGAGGAACATATATTTAATTAGACTCCTGCACGGTTCTGATTTTGACATACCGCAACCGCCCGTCCCCGTCATGTTTAAACTCGTATCCGACCCGTTTTCCGAGGAAAAAAAGAAATAAAAATCCGCACCCGAACCGACCCGCTATAAATGAACCCGTCTGTCTTCATGTAATTTTGTCATTGTTAGTGTTTGAGCTTTTATTTTGGGATCTGTTTGATGTTCACACTTTCGCTCTTCGTGTCACCAGTGTTTTCTCCGCCTCTCGTTAATTTATCCTTGATGTGTTCCACCTGTTTCCGCTTTTTCTTGGTTCAGTGCAAATTTGTCAGCCTTTGTAGTGACTTATGAGCAGTATTCTATTTCCTGTTTTTTTTGGTGTTTGACTCTGTTTGGTATTCTGGTTTCTTTAATTTCCGCCTTTGCCCTTGTTTGTCTCACCTGCATCTTGAGTGTGATTTCTAGCCTGTCCCCGACTACGAGCCGCCTGCCTTTCCCCTGTTGGTGCTTCATCATCTCTCGGACCCTGGATTTGACCTTTCTTCTGAACCCTGGTATGATTTTTGGATTGTCCAGGATACTACAGTAGTGCCAGTAGTTGGTTCTAAAGCTTCCTGGTTACTCACAGATTCCTACTGGGGAATCATCCGCTCAACGTATTCACATTTTTGTCAATAAAATCTGTAAACTCGAGGTGAAAGTAACAAAGAAGAAGTACTTCCTTTACATTTTTTATGTATCTCTACTTTACTCGATTATTTTTCTGGCAACTTCTTACTTTTACTTACTTTTTTACATTTTTGTATAAACATATGTACTTTATACTCTTTACATTCTCAGAATAGACTCATTACTTTTTCAAACTAGACAAATGTGACAGTATGAAAAATAAGTCGTAAATCAGTAAATCAGAAATTGTGATTTACCATATTATAAGTTTCATGATTTTGCCTTTTTTTTCCTAATAATTGTGACTTTTAATGTCACGATTAAATTTTTTTTAAATCTCATAATTATGCTTTTTTTATTTCCTATTTATGACTTTTGAAATTTCCTAAATGTCCTGTCCATACCCACTAAACTGAGTATCATGTTCCAATAAAACACATCATCTACACAGTACCGCTTTATTTTTATATATATATATATATATATATATATATATATATATATATATATATACATTTTTGAAGATTTTCTGGTATTTTCCTGCTTAAATAAGTATTATTTCAGCCATAGCAAAAAAATTAAGTTTTAATTTTTACTTCCTTCCAATTGAGAAATAGTACTTTTTTTTTTTTTTTTTACTTAAGTCAAGTAGTTAAATCAATACTTCTACTTTTCCTAGAGTATGTTTTCACACCAGTCGCTGTACTACTACTTAATTACACCATGTGAGTACTCAGTCCTTCATTTGGATTCATCACTAGTACTGAGATTCTAACACAACCATATAAACCAATTTATGTTGCTAGAAAACAGGGACAACAAACACACACTTATTTTCCCAAGCTCTGTTCCTTTTTATGTGATGCATCCGAGTCAGGATAAAAATCTGAGCGTCGCATTCCTCTACGGAGCGTCGTAAATGTGCACAATGACACAAACACACATATGGACAAACAATCCAAAAAGCAGATTCCATACATGTATACAACACAAAGACTTAATTGCTCAAATACATAAAGGGAAAGAGAGGATAACACACACATACAAAGCAGGAAGTGAACAAAAGGCTTGGAAGCAGAGGATTGTGGGAGTTGTTTCATTAGGAGTGGTGACAGGTGTCAGAGCTGAGTGTGTATCAGATAACGCAGCAGTACAACACAATGACACGCAACAATCACTTTACCTCAGGGATTCCTCTAATCTCCCGCCTCCATGCTTAGTTTTTTTTTTCCCCTCTCGTTCTCATTTGTTTGGATTTTTTTCTCTTTTAACAATTTAACCCCTGAAGTGTCTGTGATGACCGCTCTGAATGGGTGATTTATTTTTAATACTAGGAAAGATTCAACTGTTTTGCTCTGAATGGATGATTTAGTTAACATTTGTAAAAATCTGACTATTTGCTCAAAACTAAAAACTTCAAAACATGCTGATAGAATACACACTGTTATTTTGCAATAGACATGACAGTGCAATTTTATTTTTACTCGGTCCAGGATGTTGTGCTGTCTGTCTGTCTGTCTGTCTATCTATCTATCTATCTATCTATCTATCTATCTATCTATCTATCTATCTATCTATCTATCTATCTATCTATCTATCTATCTATCTATCTATCTATCTATCTATCTATCTATCTATCTATCTATCTATCTATCTATCTATCTATCTATCTATCTATCTATCTATCAATCTATCTATCTATCTATCGTTTCTAAGTATCTATCGTATCTATGCATTTATCGTATCTATGTATTTATCGTATCTATGTATTTATCGTATCTATCATATCTATGCATTTATCGTATCTATGTATCTATCTACCTACCTATCTATGTATTTATCACATCTATGTATTTATCGTATCTATCATATCTATGCATTTATCGTATTTATGTATCTATCTACCTACCTATCTATCCATCCATCCACTGTATCTACCTACCTAACTACATACCTACACAGACATCTGAGCATGCTCAGTACATCCCCCCACTTCCTGTGGAATGGACGATAAAACACAGAGCAGTGAGTGACACTGACTCACGATATAAATAGTGAAAAAAAAAATACAAAATTATCCTTGTTTTTTTCACTATTTTCAGCATTATTGTCATTTTCCTTCATTCAATAGTTACTAAAAGTTTGTATTGACGATTAACCATGGACCTGCTTGTGTAATTTCAACCAAGTGTCAAAAAGAAGCTGGATTGATTCAGAAAAAAAGAAAATTACTGGGTCAAGGTTCAAACCCTTCAGTTGTATACAGCGTTGTTCTAGTAACCACAACTACCTTTTTTTTTTTTTCTCTGTAAAAACAATGGTGTTTTATTTATTCATATCTTCTGACAGTGTACTCAAACAAACTCCGTGAACACAGTGGGTTAGTTGCATCTGTTGCGTACACAGACGTTTCCAGCCTCCGACAGGCTAGCGTACAGATTCGAAGCCAAATCCTGCCCTGTGGCTCTGCACACTAAGCCAGTGCAGTCTGATGCCTGTGGAGTGTTTTACAGTAGCCTTGGGGCCAAAATACACACACACACACTCTGATCAAACGTCGGAAGGTAAGCCTTCAGCAGAATAGGTTTTAAGTTGGTCCTCCATACCGCCAATTTAAAATCTTTATTATCCCCCTGTCAGCTGCCTCAGGCGTCTCCAGGCTTCTATACTCGAATTTAGCAAGAACACCTAAGGCCCTACTTTTCTGGAGGTGTTTGATTTAATACATTTATTCATTGGTCACCATCCTGAATTAACCTGTAAAGAAACACTGTTATTCTTATGGCAGTTCCAACATATGTTCTTTTTTCCCCCCTCTATATTTAACTATTCATATATAAAGGATCAGATTTTATTTTAATATTATTCTTTGTACTTTCTAGTTTTGTGTATAAATCAGCTATATTTAATTTTATAATGTCTGGTGTTGCATGAACTTTTCTGAAAAGTTAAGATGAAAGTCGCGGTGCTTTTTAGGCTTGAATTGATGTCAAATAATTTAAACTTCCTTGATTATTAATATCTTCTGTGTAATTTTTGTGTTTCACAAATATATCCCAGGGGCCAGATTAGACCCATTGGTGGACTGATTTTGGCCCCCAGGCTGCATGTTTGACACCCCTGACTTAAACAGTCCATCAGTAACATGGGCCCATGGGTCAGTCCACCTGAAACCAGGACTGGTTTATTTTATACTTTGATAAAATAATGTTATTATTCCCACTAAAGACCATCCAGCATTTGAGACCTATAATATATCTTCATTAGCTTTTGACACATCGGGGATTTGTCAACAGGACGTGACACTGATTTTACTATATATTGAAGCAGCACATACTATCTCCACTGAACCATGATATATGTTACATTCTGGTTTTAACTCCTCTAGCTGGAGTAAGATTCCAGTAATAAAATGGAAAAAAAAGAATAAGAATGTTATATTTATAAGGCATGAATATTTGTTAAATGTTAATTAGTGGTTGCTAAATGTTAACCCTTTATGGGACTATGTTATTTATAAATGATGCTTAAAAAACAGCTTTTAAAAATAACACTGAACTGCTTTTAATTTTGTGGTCGTCCATTCAACCTTATGTTTATCAACTTTTAAGAATTCATAACTAACATGAATATTTTTCTGTATTTTTTTTCATGATTTTAAAATGTTCTGAGTGTTTTTTAAACAAATATGTTCATGGATAATGAAGCAATTGTTCTTTTATCGATTGTATTTTATATTAAGAATTCATGAAAAAAATATAAACACGAACGGGACAAAGTCATTTATAAATAACAGTAGTCCAAAATCAAGGTCAAAGGTCAAATTTGTAAAGCGAGCACAGGAAATTGACTTTAATACACTTAAAATCAGAGGTCATTCTTTTTTTTTTTTTTTTTTTTTAATGAATTTTCTTAATAAGTCCCATAGAGGTTGAACACACAAGAATTAACTCCTTTGAAATCTGCTGATCTTAGCTTGAGTTACCTTTGTGTTATTTCTAAAATCAAATCAACAGAACACCGATTTCCCCAAACCTACCAGCAAGATGCGTTCAAAGACCCAAATGAAGCAAATGAGATCTGAAAAATAATAGGAATCCCTTGGAGCGTGGATTATTCAAAGCTAGTAGTCGTAAAAATATTAAATTATAAGGCGTTCCCATTGTGACTTCAGTTGCCCTGTGATTGTTATTTACTGAGTCAAAGCAACGACTATGATGGATGAAAGACATTAAAAGAAATGACACTGACTTCATTTACCTCCACCTCTAACACTGCTTAGCTTTTATTCTACTTCCTGCTTTCTATCTCACACCTTTAATTACTTCCTATAAGGATGTGGATGTTCCTTCAACAGTGATGTCACAGATGAGATGAAAGCCCCCCAATTGGCTGCTGACCGTCACCCATGAGGCCACCTGAGCGTGGCGCTGACACCCTCTGAGTATGATGGATGACGGAGACGCTGTGTGTTTGTCTGTGTGTGTGTGTAAGGGAGGGGGGTGTGGGGTGGGAGGGGGCACAGTGTAGTGGGTCCCAGCGGATTAACGTTACAGTCCAATGAACCATTACAGAAAGGAGGGGGCGAGACCCTGTCGATGATGTACACACACACACACACACACACGCAGCAGAGGACCTGATATGATGACCACATCTCCCATGAGAGACACAGGAAGCGTCATCTGTTGAGAAATGTCTCGTTGTAGACACTAATATAGTTATGCCCTCTGAGACTCTGAGCAAAACACACACACACACACACACACACATACACACACACACACAGTCTGGTGGTCATGCGAGTAATCCCTCTAGATCTGTCCATTCAATCAACCCACGTACAGGTCACAGGTCCTCCTCTCCTCTCTCCTCTCTCCTCACATCTCCCACATTTCCTCCTAACATTCACATACAGTGGTTCTTCCTTTATCGCTAAGGGTTACATTCTAAAAATAACTCCAAATCCGCAAAATAATCAGCTTTACTTTTTATATACAGGTCTGGAAAAAAAAAAAGTTATCACTTTTTCTAATTTTACCAGTTATAGGTGTAAAATGAACATTTTTGTTTTATTCTCTAAACAATATTATCTTTCTCTCTCTCTCACACACACACACACACACACACACACACACACACACACACACACAATCTCATGAAGGCCAAGTTTATAATCATCAGTTGTAGGTCAGGTAGCCATTAGGAAAGTGAGAATAAACACATCCTTTTTTTTTTTTTTTTTTTAATTTATTTGTTCTTTTAAAATAAATAAATCGTTTTTTTGGCTTAAAAAAATCATACAAATATATAAATAATAATAATAATAAGAAGATTGCTATATTTACTATCAACTGTATTTTGTAAACTGCCGGACCAATCAGGACACAGAACAAAATTTAATGGTTCATAAAGTACTACATTAAGATGTTTGTCTGACCATCGGTTAAACTGTCGAACAAATTGAGTGTTGAGTTAAAGCAAATATAAAACATAATTCACTTCAAAAAAGGTATAAAGAATTGATTCTTTTGAGGTACAGTAGTTAATAATGACAATGAGGGCTGTTTATTTATGAATATTGTTGCATTAATGTATATATGCATAACTTATTGAAACATCTGTTGAATTATAGTCTGTTTGTATACAATAACTGTACAGCTACTATCATTTCCTTTAGCATAATTCTAGTACTGCACTATTAGTCCACTATTTATCAAATCCTAAAATATTTTTTTTTTTTTAAAAATTAGTGTTAAGATTGAATAAGTTTGTACATCTTCCTAATTCTTTTTGATGATCAGATTTGTGTGTACTTGTCCATTTGAGTGTTATTTAGTTTTATTCTTATATTGCCTCATTTAGTTTTTAATTGTTCTTTGCATGTTATAAATAAATAAAATGCTGTAAAAAAAAAAAAAAAAAAAAGCCGGGTTCTGAAAGGTGACCCATATTATCCACTGGATATCCACCATTTACTACTTTTCGTTTCCCTCCCACTGTCTGTCTCAAAACTCCCGACAAAATGAAACAGAAACTTCTAACTACATACATCACAACAAGCAGACACTGCGATAAAACTCACAGCACACGACGCAGCTCCATCCCTGAGGCTGCCTTTGTACTCACTGTTGCAGATTTATGTAGAAAACCAAGAAAAGAGGTCAAACAAAGGCCAGACATAAGCTGATATTCATCACCAGCCTCTTTGCTGCTACAGAATAATAATGTCTGTAAAAGTGGATGGTGTACGGCTCGTGGACAATCTGTTTAAGTATTAGCATGAGCTTTAATCATTGTGGGCAATGTTCCACTTCTTGGCCTTAACAGCCATACACTATAATAAAGGTTTATCTAATTAAGTATCTCATCTAATTAAATACTGGGCTACTTGGGGAATCCTTTTTTTTTTAAAATAAATTTATTTTAGACATCATTGCTTACTTCTCATTTTCTAGCACGTCAACTGTTTTGGTAAAAAAAAAAAGTGGCGCACATTGACATTGGTGGGGTTTAAGGTGTTTTCACAATAAGTGTGTATATATATATATATATATATATATATATATATATATATATATATATTCCATATATATTCTTATAGTATTTTAGATGCCAAAATCCATTTTATTTTATCAGTTGCCCAGTTTATATGAGAGTTTTTATCCCTGTTTAATTCTGAATAAGGGATAATTCCACTTTAAAATGACCATGTAAAAGTTGAAAATTATAATTCTGAATTAAAGTTAATCCCAAATAAAATCACTTCTTCATTTCCGATCTTAATTCTGAATTCAATAATCCCTCTGCCATGTAAACAGATGATTCCTCTTTAACATTATTCCTGTCGTTCGGCACATGCTCCTGGTCTCATCACGATGACGCACATATTCCGCGCTGCCGACATTAGTTTATCGATTCTTAGAATTGATTCGTTTGAGCTGCTGCTTTGTAATTATCACAAAAATAATGCAAACATCACATGTAGGATCTGGTCTAACACGTTCATAGTTGAAACGAACGCAAAATGCAATCATTTTGTTCCAGTAGACATCCTGATGTGAAGCGGTCGTTCTGTCCAATTAGAACCTTCTGGACCCCCAGCTCTTAAAGCCCAGTTAACTAGAGTAGACTACACCCGGTTACTATGGAAACCTTTATTTGGACTGAATATGTCCATGTAAACACAAAGATATAGAAGAAATTGCTTTAAGTCTGAATTATTTTATTCTGAATAAATAATTTAATAAACATAGTCCATGCATGAGTACCAGTGACGCGCGGGTCGATGTTTAAACGACCCTCAACCGACCGCTTTCTTCACTAACCCGTACGGCTACTTGGACTGCAAGAAATATGTTTGAAAAGGACGGACCCAAACTGCTTCTCGACCCGCATTTTAAAGATTATTCAATGGTCTTTATGAAAAAAAAGACATACCCATATCCGTGTTAAAATGCGATGTCATTGCTTGCACGCAGCATCTGAACCAGGAGTCGACAACCTGTAACACCCAAAGAGACATTTGAACCCTGTTTCCAAGAAAAAGAAAACACTGGGAGCTGCTCATCATCTTTAAAAATTTCAGTCCCGAACCTTACCAATTTTGTTTGTATGTAATGCTGAATAAAATATGTAATTATATTTAAAACAATTGCAAACAAATGAGATTGTGCACATTACACTTTACATATTTTAGTTATTTTCACTTTTAAATTCAGTATTATGCTTGTAACTTTGTTTTAAATATATATTTTATGTTACACAGGTTGTTTAAAAGCACCAAGACACGTTTTATTTTTGCAAAAAATACAAAGATATTTTTTTTTATTTTGGACATAACTTGATTATTAGAGTGGGTCAAAGTGCATACAATGCACAATTTTTGTATATTTTAAGGTGGGGTTTTTTGTATTGCTGTTAGGGGACCCATTTTCACTTTGAAATTTAGTATTGATCATGCAGCAATACAAAACAAAAAACAATATAAATAATAATATATGAAGAATTATGAATTGTATGCACTCTCACACACCTGACTCAGTGTGCCTGTCTGCAAGTGTGTGTGTGTGTGTGTGTGTGTGTGTGTATTGAAAAATCGGCCCGATATATCGGCCTGCCGATGTATTGTTCGCAGAGATGTGAAGTAACTAAGTAAAAATACTTTGTTACTGTACTTAAGTAGATTTTTTAGGTATCTGTACTTTACTTGGCAACTTTTTACTTTTACTCGCTACACTTTTGTATAAATATCTGTATTTTATACTCTTTACATTCTCAGAATAGACTTATTACTTTTTCAAACCAAACAGATGTGACAGTATGAAAAACTTCAAAGGGAAAATCAGTGGAAATTAACTGTGGCTTTATATATAATAGTTACATGACTATTATCTCAAAAGTTTGACTTTTTACCTGAAAATTTTGACATTTTATCTCACAATTTTGACTTTTTCTCTTAAAAGTATGCATTTTAGTTTAAATGTCATATTTCTATAACTTTTTTTTAAAAATCTCATGATGACTTTTTTTCCCCCCATTCTTCCTAAATTTCCTGCCCATACCCACAAAACTGAGTAACCGTGACCTGATCAAACACATTATCTACACAGTAACTCACTTTTAAAGGATTTATTTTAGATACTTCTGAAACTTTTCAGAGTATTCTTTTGTGACAAAAAAAATAGTTTTACTTTTTACTTTTTGAGAGGTTGTACTTTTTTACTTTTACTTAAGTAAAGGAGTTGAATCAGTACTTCTACTTTCACCAGATTATTTTTTCATACAAGTAGCTGTACTTCTACTTAAGTACAGAATGGGAGTACTTTCACCACCTCTGATTGTTCATCCCTTAACCGCAACCCGAATATCATTACAAATATTTTTCAATGACCCGTAACTGCTGGTGACCGCGGGCACCCGCTCACTTTGGGTCAGCACATACATACATCACTGGTCGTCCAGTGTGGATTGTAGTACAGTAAGTACTGTATGTATGTGAAAGCAATCTGTACCCAAGACCAGAAGTGACCGACAATATTTTCTGGATTCTAACTTTTTTCCGATGCTCTGGACCCTGCAGTCTGCGGTAACAGCACAGAGTTACTCTTCTTATATAATTGGAATTAATACGCTGTTGTTTGTCCAACTACATAAACTCTAAAGCAGGGGTCTTAAACATGCGGCCCGCTGACAGCTCCAATGCGGCCCGAGGGATGTATAAGTATAATAACCTTTTAAATGATTCCATGTTTTCTTCTCAGCTGTTTTTTTGCCTATAAATGATGACAAGTTCCAATTTGTCTGATTGTTTGACTGCAGAAAAATATATAATTACAAAAATATTTACATTTACAAACTATCCCGTAACAATAAAATGTGAATAACCTGAAATATTAGTGTATATTAGTAATAGAAAATTAGACACAATTTGAACCATTTTCTGCTTCTGTTACTAAACGTTTAGTGTCTTTGTAGAACTGATCCATAAAAAAAACACGTGGACTAATGATAAGTCGAGGCAGAATATTGTTAAAATTTCCCTAATTTTCCTTTTTTTAATATTTGGATAATTTCTAACCGTATTTTCTTAATGTAATGGGTGTTTTTTTTTGCATTAAAACGATGACAAAAATGTGGAGTTGTCAATATTTACAGGTTATTATGTTGTTTTTTTTCCTGGTCTGGCCCATTGGACCTCTGCTCTAAAAGTAAAGGTTTACGTTCTAATATGTATTTTTCAAGTGGGAGTTTTGTGCAAGATAAAAACAGAGAAACAACGTACAGATATATGCTACAGATTTAGTTTGGGGCTACAGTTACAAAATTCCCTGATACTCACTGAGTTTACATACAAATGCCCAAATCGCCTGACTTCCCCTTGTCTGGAACTGACTTAATTGAAATTCCCTAACATTCCAGAAATTCTCTGACCTGTGGGAACCCCTAGTTTCTGTTACTTTAGCAGATTTGCATCAAACTTGCACATATAGAGACGCCTAGATGTAAAAGACCAAGGACATGTGGATGAATGACAGTCAATTAAAACATCCAAATCCAATTATAATAAGTGTCATGGTTGTATATCAAAGCTGCACATGATTTTCATCACCAATTTTTCATAAAATCTGTAAAACCCAAGTTATTGGCGAAGTATCGTAAATCCTTAAGTCTTTTTGTAATTATGCACCTAAATCTCTTCCGTCATGGTGAACAAATTCTAAGGGTACTCCACCAAAAGCAATTCATTTGTCGACAAACAGAGGTGATGGGTCACTTTTTCACAAGTTTATTGTAGCTGCAGCCAATGAAGCCGTTTCCGTATTTGTTAACACTGTGCCTATAATACGACTACGTGGAGCTCCACTTCTCACAATGAACATTGCGACAAATTTCTGAAAATTCCTGCCAGCTGTGTTTATCTCAGAGCAGATTTTAATATACAATGTTACCATGACAACAATAAATCATCATTCACATATGGTGGTTTCCAAAGCTTTGCACCTGTTGTCATTTATGCAGACGTTCTTAGTCGCTCACTCGTCACACAAAGAAATAGCATGCTTATTTTTATTTATTTTTTATTAACAAGAAAGTTCATTTACAGCAGTTATTTATGATCTTAGTAAATCATGTCCTATACTGTATCTCTTTTTTTTTTTTCTGTCAGTTTGCACTTGTTTCTGTAGCTGTAAGCTTTGCATTCCATTGTTCTAAAAAGGCCGATAATGGGTCACACCCGCACACAGCCCAGGGTATCACACAAAACAACGATATTTCAGCCGTGTTTCCATTAGTATCGCTTCTACCCAATTCTAAATCACTTCGGGGTGTTTCTACTAAGAAAAAGGACCCGGACCCATGGTAAACAGTTGTAGATTTTAGCTAGCTACTCCACTGAGGTTCTAAACGATCCTATAATGTGATGTGTCAGCAGCACAAACACTGATTGGCGGTGTTGTTTATGGGTCTATGTGTTATCAATGTGCGACCCGCCATTAAAAAAAATAAAAAAATAAACAAAACTACATTCATAGTTACAGTCATCAGCAGTATGCAACGTTATCATGTCATTCTGCAAAACTACATTGGTCGTGGAGGTTGAGACATTTCTGTCTTTGGTGGCTGACTGTTATGAGACTAGTTTCTGGTGTCTTGTCTGTGTCTCTCTGTTTTTTTTTTGTCTTTGTTAGAGTTTGTTAGAGTTCTGAGCCTTTACTTTGACATGTGGGTTTGATTTCACCCTTTACCTACAGTAATTTCCTCCTCGTCACAGTGTGTATTTTGTGTCTCACCTGTGTTTAGTCCTATATAACCTTCCTGTGTCCACAAGAAAATCCACAAGCATCCTTTAACACCAGTGGTTCTCAAATCCAGTCCTCGTGGCCCAGTGTCCTACATGTTTTAAATATCTTCCTCTTTAAGAAAAAAATAAAAAATAATAATAATAATAATTAAAATAAAATAAATGAATTCATAAAATAATGAATTAAAACTATAAAAAAACACAAATAAAAATGAAAGAATTAATTAAATTAAAATTATATTTAAAAATAAAACCAAAAACATTTTAAAAAATAAAGATGAAATTAAAATTGAATAAAATCTACAAATAAAATAAATTAATTAAATTAATCAAAATAAACAAAATATATTAAAAATATAAAACTACTTAAAAAAATTTACAAATATATTTTTAATTACATTTTTTTTGCATTTTATTGAGCCTGATGGGCCAGATTTGTTCCCAAATAAGTATGCTAGTCATATCCTAAGTGCTTGAGTGACAGATTTTACCAATAAGAGCCAAAGTCTGGGTTCCAGGAGGTGCCATAAAGAGGTGAACCACTCTCCAAACTACAACTAGATGAATTATGTTGCACCAGTTTTAGGTTTGTGTTTATATTATAGGTTCCATGTAACCAGTATATGACAAGACAGCTCAACACACACACACACACACACACACACACACACACACATATTCAGTTTGGCTAATCAGTGTGTTAAGTTTGTTTGGAAATGTCCTAATATCTGATATATTTGTATTGTGTGAAACTGTAATAGTAATAATAACAGATAATATCCTTAAATGAAAGAAGCAAAGACACTAAAATTTAGCATTGATGTTTCAATAAAACCAGTCATTAGCGTTTACTTCCTATCGACAGAAGTCGATTCACACTTGCAATAAAGATTAAAAAAAAAAAAAGATAAAACATGAATGTATAAAAAAAAAATAAAACTGAATAAGACCTTTTTCAGTCCAACGTGTTGGAACAGTAACTCCTTACATGTGATTATGTTGCAATAGAATAATACATTAACTTTCAGCTCTTCATCATAACAGCTTGTGACAGTGATTCACATAGATTTTATAGACATTCTGAAGCTGTAACTAGTGAATATGAGTGATTTTTCTTAGTTTAGGACCTATTAACAGTTGTTTTATTGTATGCATTTGCTTTTCAGCAAGTGGTGCTCAGATGTTTTATGGCAAAGGGAAGGAGACTAACACACTAAGGTTGAATTTCTTATTTATTTATTATTGCATTTAAGAGTGTCGCAAACTATAATGGAATAATGTTTTAAAAATACTAACATTTGCACTTAACTTGATTGAAAATGAAACAAAAATCTAATAATGTAATAATTTCACCAATAATGTTAATGTGATATTGTAATACCATTTATTATTATTGTATACAACCTAGAATTGACCATTCTACCTCCTAAAGCCATGCCCTCTTTAACTCAGGAGATTCATTATATTTTAAGTGAGGTCTAAACTTGACAAATGATGTAATATGGCCAAAATATTAAGTAAAATGAACTACGATGACCAAAATATTAAGTAAAATGAACAAAAAGGAACAAAACATTAAATAAAATGAACAAAAATGACCAAAATATAAACTAAAATTAACATAAATTACCAAAAAAATTTGTAAAATGAACAAAAATGACCAAAGTATTGTGTAAAATAAACAAAAATGACCAAAATATTGAGTAAAATTAACAAAAATGACCAAAATATTAAACAAAATTAACTAAGATGACCAAAATATGAAGTAAAATGAGCAAAAAGGAACAAAACATTAAATAAAATGAACAAAAAATGACCAAAATATTAAGTAAAATTAACATAAATTACCAAAATAAATTAGTAAAATGAACAAAAATGACCAAAATATTAAGAAAAATGAACAAAATTTACCAAAATATTAAACAAAATGAACAAAAATGACCAAAATATTGAGTAAAATGAACACATTTTGACCCCAGATTTATCTTGGACTCTTGAACCTTTATGAATTCAGTTTTCTTTATCAGTAACACACACGTGGTAACATTTTATTACTTTTATTCCAGAAGCATTTCATTTATAGACCAGTGATATTTTCTAATCATTTATTTATTTTTTCAGGGTATGTCATTTCCTATGGACACCATTTTTTAAGTCAAACAGTCAAACTTGTGACACATTACTGGGTCTCAGAGGAGATTATGTCAAATATTCTGGATCTTTTTTTTTTATCCATAACTTTTACTGTAGAAATAAAACAACACAATACAATCCACAGCGACTGGAAACAGCAGCAGTGATGGTCTGGAGTTGTTCATCACACGTCTCCATTAGAATAGCAGTGCTCTGAGGCTATCGCTGATGGCCCAGGGTGATTGTGTGTCTATGTGGATGCTATCAGGTCTGGCTGGTCAAAGAGTAGGATGTTGTTGATAAGCATCAGCTTGTGGATCGATAGCGACCTCTAAAAATACACAATCTGAGAAGAGGAGTGTGTATTTCTGAGGGTGACACAGTAGATACATGGCCGATAAACTAGAAGCTATTGAGGATATAGTCTCACTAAATACACCCTGTGTTCTCAGAAGCGACGTTTGATGAATTCTGTTTGGTGCCGTGTGCAAAAAAAAAAAAAAAAAAAAAAAATGATAAAGTGATCCTTGTCATATGGGAACCAACCAAAAACAGACTCGCAACCCATTTCCGCGCATGACCCAGTGAATAATAAGAGATTACTCTGACCTAACTAAGAGTCAGCCGACCTTTCAAGGTCAGCCTCAAAGCCTGTGATACTTCCACTAATCTGCCGTCACTAGTGTTCATCCCACAGGTCACACATCACAAAAACTCATAAAAACCCAAAATGTTCACCGTCCATCCAAAAGCATCTATTGATTTAAAATCTTTAATAGCTGCACAATATGTTGTTTGAGCATCAACATCGCAATGTACGTGTGTGCGATAGTCACATGACACGTCCTGTTAATTTAATGTAGGAGATAAATGAGCTCAATATTTTCTCTAATTTCAATAGAACCTGACGCACACTGAACACATCACAGTCATTCTGAAGCAGATTGGAGTTAATCACTGGTAACAAGAGTGAGAAATGAGCAACCAACAAGAAAAAAATCACCCAAAAACCAACAAGAGAAAATCACCCAAAAACCAACAAGAGAAAATCACCCAAAAACCAACAAGAAAAAAATCACCCAAAAACCAACAAGAAAAAATCACCCAAAAACCAACAAGAAAAAATCACCCAAAAACCAACAAGAAAAAATCACCCAAAAACCAACAAGAGAAAATCACCCAAAAACCAACAAGAAAAAATCACCCAAAAACCAACAAGAAAAAAATCACCCAAAAACCAACAAGAGAAAATCACCCAAAAACCAACAAGAGAAAATTACCCAAAAACCAACAAGAAAAAAATCACCCAAAACCAACAAGAGAAAATTACCCAAAAACCAACAAGAAAAAAATCACCCAAAACCAACAAGAGAAAATTACCCAAAAACCAACAAGAGAAAATCACCCAAAACAAAGGCTTGGTGTCAGAAAGAAAAGCAACATCATTATTTGTTTTTCCCATTTATTTATTTATTTTCATTATAGTTTATGTATTTGTATTTATTTAGTTATTTCTATATTTACTTTACTCTTTACATTTTTAGAAATATTTCTACTTAATACTCTTTACAATTTTTAAATATTTCTTCTTAATACTCTTTACATTTATATACTGTAATGCTGTCAAAAATTTTTGAAATATATAAATACTTCTATAAATACCAAAATTATTTATGTATTTCTCTTTATATTTTTATTTTTCAGCTTGTTTGTGGTTTTATGCTATGTTACGCTACATTATGCTATGCTATTTCATCTTACATCATCTTTGTGTGTTTTTATTTCTAAGCCAATGTGAGCTAGTTTTGCACACCTTGGTTATTACTTAAATATCTAAAATACTGAGCATAATATTAGAGTAAATGTTGATAAATAACTTAAAGGTTTTAAAAAAAAAATAGAGAAAAACATCATTAGGTAAGTATTAATGTGTCGTTCTGGGTGAAGCCACACACACAACACAGACTTCACAGTAAAAGATGTCACAGTTAAAATAATAATAATAATAATAATAATAATAATAATAATAATAATAATAATAATAATAATAATAATAATAATAATAATAATAATAATAATAATAATAATAATAATAATAATAATAACATAAAATGTGCATGAAAATTCACAAGAGCCAAAAACTTTTGAAAGCTTTTTTTTTTTTTAATGTATTTATTTTTTATTAGAACTGTGTTTCATCTTTCATTCCAGCTCTGTGACTCATTCCCTGCACTTCATCGCAACCAGGAAACTTTTCATCTATTTTGCTGAAATGAGTGGAGTTCCTCAGCGGTAGTCTCAGGTGGAAGGAGGCCAGGCACCCTGTCGCACCACACTAGGAACTCTTCTGTTCAATAAAAGACACTTTGAACTGTGTCAGAAGCCTTTTGGAGTGTCCACCCACTCTTTACTACAGGGGATACGAAGTGAGAGGGGTGAAACGGCAAAGATAAAAGACCAGCGAGACTTCACATTGGTAGGAAATAACACGCTACTTATTAAAGGATCTGTAAAAATAAAACCTCCACTCGTAGAACAGTATCATCAGAAGAAACTACAATAATCTAGGCATTTTTATTAATGTCATTTCATCAAGTATAAATTAAAAACGATCGATCAGATCGGAGGGAAAAAAACTACAATCTACAATCTATCAAATTTTACTTTAAATGCATATATTCCTGTTACAAAAGTTACAAAAGTCTCCTGTGATTTAACTTTGACATGACGTGAAATGTTGCTTTAATCAGATATATAATCGTCTCAACAGGTCATGTTATGAATTAAACTTTTTGGGAGACATTTGTTGCATTTAAATTAAATTATAATATATATTATATTATAATATAATATATTATATTATATTTTATTATATTTAGGGTTGTCAAAATTAATGCATTAACACACATGAATCTGTCATCAAAATTAATCTGATTAAAATAATTAATTAATGTAATTAAATGGAACATTTGTTTTGATTCAAGTTGTTTTGTTGAAACTGTTGAAGGTTTTGAATGAACGCGTGTGTGTGTGTGTTCATACTTTTGTATGTGTTTTGGATTTTTTTTGGGGGGGGGGGTTTCTGTGTATTTTAGAAAAGTTTCAAATTTTCAGCCCTTTTTTGTGAATTTGGGTGAATTTTAGCACGTTTTGTATATTTATTTCTCCACATTTTTTTGTGTTTTGTTGTGTATTTTTGTATTGTGTATATTTTGTGTGAAATATCAGTACAAAAAAAGGCAAACAAACATTTATCCAAAGCAACCCTGTGATTAAGCTGATTAAAAATGTAAATAATTTGACAGTCCTAATTATATTATATTATATTATATTTACCTACCTAACCTCACCCATTTTCATGAGCTGTATGTAGTGACCAACCAGAATACAGACTGAACCCCTTTACCAAAAGGGGTGGAGTTTAATACAATCCGCACTTACTTGTTTCAAATTATTAGTATTATATCAACCTTTAAAAATCAACCAACTTCTAAATATTGTAATTGATATTAGGATCTGGCCTGAATATATCTCTGTATTTTGATATATATATGCATTGTATATCATATCAATTTTTATCAACATTTTGGAGATGTAAAAGTTGTTGAAACAGTTCATTATGTTACTGTTTTTACTGGTTGTTGACATGAAAGTGTAAAAAAAAGGCAAGGACATATTTACACAAATAAATCAATAAGCATCGAATAGAAAAAAATGACAAAATTAATATTTCTTGTCATTCTAACAATTAAATAAATACTACTATTACTACTACTACTTACAATAATAATGAATATATATTTATGGAACCTACTATAAAATGGAAATACAAACAAAATCAGCTAAAATTAATAGGGAAGAAACACTAGCACTAGCATAAACCATTAAAGCATAGGTTTTGTCATTGTACTGATCCCTTCAATGATTTCACTTATATTAAATTACTTGTTTCTGCATTAAATGTGGTGAGTGCTGTTGGGAAAAATGCAGTAAACTAGACAAAAATGAAGTAAAACAATACAATAACTTTCAAAAAATACCTAAAGACAATACCTCCCTATAAGAGATACTTATCAAAGACCTTCATATTTTGCTTTAATTAAATGTTATTTGACATAATGGAACCATATCACCATTCTTAGTAGAAGAACAATGAATTGAAGAGCGCTGATGCCCATGTTAATGCCTCTTCCTCTCCTCCTTAGAGCTCCATTCAACACCATTCAACAGTTTGATGGCCATTAACACCATCCACAGAGACAGCGAGCACCATCAAAACTCGTTTAGAACTAATTTCCCACATATGATTACTTGCGCGCCTTCAGAGCAATAGTGGAATGAAGTAATATTAAGCCTTGAGAAAAGACTGGGGTCAGATTAGTAACACGGAGCATCATATTGACGCTCTCTGTAGACACCGTTTATTATACAGGAATATTAAGTTTGCCATTTTGTCTATGTATTAGGGAAGAGGCATATGTAATGTACTGTAGCTGGTGGAACTCTGAGGTAATTTTTAATGACAAGCATGTGAAGCAGTTAAGTCATTTTCAGCAGAGAGCTTTAAGTAGGCCAGATAGGAGACGACTAAATGACATAGAATTATTGAGCAGATACCGAGGAGTGTCATGACCGGAAAGTTTCCTCTCATCTCCTGAATCTGAACACCTCTGCACCCCACCTCCTCCACCTTTCATCCAATCACTCTCTACTTCCTCTACTGACATTTATTTGACTTCTTCAGCTTATTAATTATCTGCAACGCAGTTATTTTTTTTTTCCTGAAATGGTTTAGATGGATATATATGCAACGTAGTGATTTAAGATAAGATAAGATAAGTAATAATCTTAGTGAATGAGGTGAGATGTGATTACATACAATATGCTAAGCTAAACTAATATAAACTACGTTAAGCTAAACAAAGTTAAGCTAAACTAAGCTAAGCTAAACTAAGTTAAGCTAAACAAAGTTAAGCTAAACTAAGCTAAGCTAAACTAAGTTAAGCTAAACAAAGTTAAGCTAAACTAAGCTAAGCTAAACTAAGTTAAGCTAAACAAAGTTAAGCTAAACTAAGCTAAACTAAAGTAAGATAAGCTAAACTAAGATAATTTTATTTATATAGTTAATTGAATTTGAATCTGATAAGGTAAGATGTGATTGCATACAATATGCTATGCTAAGCTAAGATAAGCTAAGGTAAGGTAAGGCAAGGTAAACTAAGCTAAGCTAAGCTAAGATAAGATACTTTATTGTATTGCTGCTGCTGTAAATGGACAGGCACATTTTATTTTCTGTTATAGTTTATTCTTTACACAGATTAATTGGTCTTATGCTATTGTTTTACTTGTTTTAATTGATTACATTGAACAAGGTGAGAGGGAAACAGTATCTCAATTATCTTCATGGTATGAATAGAAAAAGACTATGTCTTTCATTATTAATATATGATACAATATGACATGCTAAGATAAGATAGGTTCAGATAAGACAATACGATAAGATAAAAGATACAATCCAATAAGCTAAGCTAAGATGAGATAAACTACACACAAAAAATGTGTTAGGGTTAAAAAAAAAATAAAAAAAAAAACGACATAAAATAAACTAAGATCAGACACGATCTGACTTTATCCCACTGAAAATCCACAGTTAACAGAATGAACATACAACAAGCATGTGTAGAGAAAAGACAGGTAGAAAAACCACAAATGAGTGAAAAATGAAAATATAAAACAGAGAAATAAGAATTTTATATAATTTACATATTCATTGGTTTATATCTATAGATACTGTTATGATAATTATTTCTTCACAGGTTTTTCTTTTATATATCAGTGTTTATTGTTTCAGCTGCTTCTGAGAAAAATGAAAATATAAAACAGAAAAATAAGAATTTTATATAATTTACATATTCATTTATATATCGTATATTTTTCATTTATATTTAATCGTCTTCATATCAGTGAAATGTTATTCTTTGCACACATTTTCAGAGGATAACCAAATGTTTCGTGTTCACAGTTAGATGAGCTTCTTGCATCTGTAACAACTAGGCCAGTGCCACTCTAGTCCTCCTCCTATGTTTTATTGTGAATGCTCCACCTCTCATCTGTCTCTCTCCATTAAACACACTGGCCGATCAGAGAAGCATCTGGAGATGCATCTTTAAGCTTTAATAAACTTTGAATTATTAATATACATGTACACACATATGCACACAAAGTAGAGTCTAGATCAGGAGCCGTGTTTGCTTTAGATATATGCGCAAAAATTTACTGATATTCATTAAATGTGGAAAAAACAGAAGTGCGTAATGTCATTTTTTTCCATTAAATCACAAAAGTGATGATTTGTTTATCGCAAGATGACGTGAGAAGTCATTCAATAGAGGTAATGTAAATATGTTTTACAGATATGTTCATTATTATCATTATTATTATTATTAGTATATATTACCGTTCTATCCTCAACTAAATATTAAACAATTATGTGGCTTCCTGGTGTATCCATGCATACTACACTATGTTTCTTTTAAAACTCTTCTTTTCTGCTTGTTGTAATATCCATCAACACCATTTTTTTTAAAATTCATCTGACTATAGCTGTGAAAAAAAAAAAAAACTTTCCATTGCAGTTTTGCATACTATACCAATTGCATTATGCCCGAAAACCACCTCTTTCCATTGCAAAAATGTATAATTGAAAAATGAGGGTTTTGTCAAAATAGTAGTTTTTCAATTAGGTACTTTTTAAAGTTATATTTGTTCAGTTTGATAGACAGATAGACAGACAGACAGACAGACAGATAGACAGACAGACAGACAGACAGACAGACTACATTGGAACCAACACTTTAATAGAAACATTAAATATATTTATTTTTATTTTTCTTAGATCCATCTTGTTAGTAAGTCATTCAATTATGTTTGATTTGTTTATTGTTTAGATCAGGGGTGTCAAACTCATTTTAGTCCAGGGGCCACATTTAGCTAAACTTGATTTGAAATGGCCCAAACCAGTGAAATAATAATATAATAATACATAAATAATGTCAACTCCGAATATTTCTCTATATTTTAGAGTGAAAATCCTAAAATTAAATAATGAAAATATTTACATTAACAAACTATTCTTTCAAACAATGTGAAACTAATGAAAGAATAACAATTTCATTTCATTTCAACAATTATGCTTTTGGTTATCATTTCCACATGTTCATTATAACTTGCAGATCATAGTGGATCTATAAATACACAGGCAGATTATTCTTAAAAGTACACTGTCTTCTCTTGAAAACACACTTCATATATTTGGTCAAGATTACTCAAATATTTTGTGAAATGATCATTTATTTTAGTGCAAATATGTGGAAATATTTACATTTACAAAGAGAAACATTGGAGTTGTGATAATTTATAGCTTATTATGATTGTATTTTACTGGTTCTGACCCACTTCAGATTGAATTGATCTGAATGTAGAACCTGAACTAAAATTATTATTATTAATATTTTAATGTCTATTCTTGCATTTCACAAATTCATCCCAAGGGCCAGATTGAACCCTATGGTGGGCTGGATTTGGCCCCCGGGCCTTATGTTTGACACCTCTGGTTTATATCTATAGATACTGTTATGATAATTATTTCTTCACAGGTTTTTCTTTTATATATCAGTAGTTATTGTTTCAGCTGCTTCTGAGATTAGTTGTTTGTCATATTTTCATTTACAGTACATGTCTGTTTAATATTTTCACTTTATCACTGAACTGAATCAAATCAAAGTAAATAATCAATAACTACCACTCTAATTAGGATGGTAACATTCTTACAGCGGATGAACTATAGGAGCATTGAACGACTGTGGCCTCTGACATGACGATGAACGTGTGCATATTAACACATACACTCTCACACATTTGCATTTTCCATTATCAGCAAACTGACCTGACAGAAACATAAGACCATCTGAGCAACTTACTCATCATAATGATTTATCCGCTAATTAGCAGCGCAACGGCTAACGCTGATTCACATATCTATATCCACCTTCCAAACCCAGTCAGCTAATGATTATCAATGAGGCTAACATGCAAAGACACTGGTTCAAACAGCAATGCATCATGGGATTGCAGTGCACAGTAGTTCAGTGTGTGTAAGGAGGTCAGTGAAGAGATGGAAGATGAGAACGACTAAGGAAGGAAAATAAACAATAGAACAGGTGGGGATTCTGAAAACGGCAAAGGAGTGAAATAAGAACTAACAAAAGGAAAAAATTAATTTAAAAAATGACAGAACAAGTGACAAAAGTGCTGTGTGTAGATTTTACATAGTGAAAAGGTCAGTGGTTTGATAGTAAAATAAACAGATTCAGAAGAGCTGATGCAGAACAAGCGTCTGCTCGTAATGAGCTCGTCTTCTGACTGACTCTCATTATTCACTGTGTCTTAATGAAAACATCAGACTCAAATGAAGAAGATAAACAGCACTATTTCTCTTTTTTTTTTTTCCAAGACATGAATAAATAAACAGAAAATTGTTTGCGAAATAACAGTACTAGAGGCTGCAAAATACAGAATAATAGTATATGTTCTGTATTTGTTCACATGAATAGTAAGGTCATATTATTATCAGTTATTTGTACTCTAATAAAACTGCTAATAGACTCATAAAGTAAACATTTATATTTATCATTGTCTGATGTGTTAATAAATCCTAAATATTATCCACGTCACATGATGCCAGTAAGTAAATAAAAACTCCTGTAGCAACACCGTCTACCAGATCATCTACTTCACCATCAATGGTTTTGATTGTGACTAGTGACTGTAAGAAAAATACCTAAAGTTACCATGGCAACCATGATGTTATGACTGAGCTCCATGACAAACCGTAAACAGTAGAAGTATGATGAGAATACACACAAGAACAGTGTTGAGAACTGGTGAATGACCGCAGTTATGGATGGAAAACAGACATCCATCCATCCATCTGTCCGCCCGTCTGTCCATCCATCTAGGCATACATCCACTCATGCATCCAACTGTCCATCCATCCGTCTGTCCGTCCATCCGTCCGCTTGTCTGTCTGTTTGTCCGTCCATCCATCTAGGCATACATCCACTCGTGCATCTGTCCATTGATCCATCCATCCATCCATCCGCCCATCTGTCCATCCATCTAGGCATACATGCATCCAACTGTCCATCCATCCATCCGTCCGTCCATCCGTCCACCTGTCTGTCTGTTCATCCGCCTGTCCATCCATCCATCATCCATCCATTTGTCCGTCCATCCATCTAGGCATACATCCACTCGTGCATCTGTCCATTGATCCATCCATCCATCCGTTCATGTGTCCTTTCATCTGTCTGTCCATGCATCCATCCATCCATCCATTGTATGTGCTTCTCTCAGCTCCAGTGGAAGAACAAAATGTTGTCGAGTAGAAAAATGTGCTAAACTTGTTTAACACAGAAACACTGACTCAGAGGAAGGAAAAAAAAAAAAAAAAAAAAGTAGCCGTGTCCTGTCAAAGCTCCCATCTGGGCCCATTACTTGCCTTTGCTGTCAATCATGTCCTCCATTAATTCATATTTGGGACATGAAAATTCCTCAGTATAAAAAAACCCAGCTCAATGCAAAATGAATGAATGACTTAATGAACAAGACACTGATCTACAAACAGTCTCACACAGTAAAACAACTAAACCACCACTTTTCCTGTTGCTTTTCATTCTAGACTTCTCTCTTTTCTTGGATGTGAATGATGTGATTCGATCCAACCCTGGGGCCCGGCGTCGGCCCCCGTCGGTCGGCTCCACCGGCCCCGACGTTGCTGGGATTCAGTGAAGCACGGTAAATTTGTTTGTCACTTTATTTGTTTTGTGGTGGTGTTTGTTTCTCTCATTGTTTGTGTTTATGTACATTTCCGTTGTTGGCCTTCTCCAGTGTTTCTCTTACTCTGGCAATTTTCTGCCTGGTCGCATCTAATGTGCTTCTCTGTTTATCTGCTGTCACAACACAGCTGATTTATATATATTTACATATCCAAGAAATGACAGCAAGGAATTAGATTTACTTTAAGACAAGAACAAAAAAAAATAAAAAAAATACACCTTTTTGATTATATGTTTAGACGCTAAAAAGTTTACCTATGGTGTGGATTCATGGATGCTCTGAATTTGATCAGATATGAACTGAAGTCAGCTTGAAGAAATATGACAAATGCCTTTGGGAAGATAACCAGTGTAGTGTGAATTCAATCACTTTGGCAACCGACTGCTAATGACACAGGGGGAAACTTTTCCAGGCAGCAGAGATGGGCAATATTACTTTCAGCAGGGGCTACGAACTGGCAAATTGGAACAAAATCAAGGCTAGAAGAGATAAATGCGTGACAAGGAAACTGCTGCTGCCGGCTGGAGTGTGTATCAGCGTTTTTTATTTATTTATATATTTATTTCAACCATGGACACTAAATCAAGAAGAACATCCAAACATGTGTACCGCACACGTCAATAACAATAACACACATGATGCTGCACAAGAGTAGAAGAAAAACTAACACTGCGATTTTTTTTTGACACTGCGATATGAAAAAAATACTCAGGAGTATATAACAGTTGCGTGATGCAAACGGTCAAACAGATTAGTGGTCGACACAGAACAGTATATTTTATTATCATCCTTCTTGTAGCTGAAATAATTTAATAAAGTTAATAAATAAAAATAAATTAACTAATTAATTACAATTATAAATGAAAGAATAAACTAAAAACAAACAAATAAATGACTAAATAAATACAAAAAGACAAATAATAAAAAAATACTTTTATATCACATCTCGTCTCATCATCAGGGGTCACTGGGGGCCTAATCCAGCTACAATGGGTGAAGGCAGGGTACACCCTGTATGAGTCTCCAGTTCATCTCAGGGATGAACATATATAGACAAACAATCACTCTCACATTCGCAGCTATGGACAATTTTGATTAACCAATATAACCAATATAATAAAATACAAATATTAGCAGGACCTGCAATGTGACTATTATGGAAACATACGTTGTGATGCTGATGCTCAAATGCTCAAACTGTATATTGTGCAGCTCTACACCACAGACATGTTACTGCTTTGTTGGTGAATTACAATTCATTGTTGTAGAGTGTTGTCACCGTGGCAACACAGATGGGAAAAAAAAAGGAGCAGGACATGGAAAAAATAAATAAATGGATGAATTTGTTTGTCGTCTATAACTGTATAAGGATGGTGGAAGAGGGTGGGATTGGGAGGTGGGGGGGTAGTTGAGTTGAATCGCCACCCCCACCCCCCCACCCCCCTCCATGTTGCCCCTCTTCAAGTGCAAACACCCTTTTTAAAACTGCTGCCCCATCTGTGCAGAGGCACTTGAGAACACACATATTTCCCACACACCAAACACAGAATGGATAATAAGTGTTAGACGTTAGACGTGTGTGTGTGTATGGGCAGATGTCAGCATATTAATCGTCTCTGTATCTGTGGCAAATTTGAAGTAAATCTAAACAAAATTTTAGAACTTTCATCCACTATAAGTAAATAGAAGAAAAAGGACTCAAAAAAAATTATGAAAAATTATAAGTTTATCCCAAAATCTACATCACATCTATTGAGAGTAAATGTCAATCTAATAAATTAATATAGTATGAACTTAATCAGTAGTTCTGATGTTACAAACATGTGATATTATAAGTAAAATTATAAGTAAAAATTATATAAATCCATTAAAAATTTAAACTTTTTTTTTTTTTTTTTAATGTAAACTTTGACCTATGTTTCCCAAAATATAACTACTACTATTTACTCTGGGTCACTAGCAATGTAGAAACACAATGTGGAATAAATTCAACCAATAGTTTTGCTGCTTCAAACATTTGAAATATAAGTGAATGAGGGATTTTTTAAATATTTTTTCCTTCATTAAAAATTTTAACACTCACCTACTGGATCACCAACAATATATAAAACCAATTTGGAGTGAATTCAACCAATAGTTTTGTTGCTCCAAACATTTGAAATGTTGCCCATTATAAGTGAATGATGGATTTTTGAATAATATATAACCCCAATTTGGTGTGAATTCAACCAATAGTTTTGTAGTGAACAAGTCAAGATGAAAAAAGTGAAAGCGACACACGAGGTATTATGTTTGGTAGATAAATGGGGGGAAAAAAATAAGTGAATGATGGACAGAACAAAGAAAAAACAGAATAAAAACTCAATATTAAATGTGATGAAGACTGGAAAACAGTGCATGGTTGAGTGTTAGATGTAACTTTCTGAAGAAAAAAAAAAGTTAATTTGGGTTTGTCATTGAGAATTTGTGTAACATTGAGAAACCGTGAGTGTTAGAAAAGCCTCAGACAGAAGAATGAAAGCCAGTCAGTGTTGAACTGGTGGATGGATGAGGGTTTTCATGCAAATATATAACATTTGGGATGGTAGCACCCACTGCCATTTGCATACTCATTCACCCGACTTGTTTATAAGTGAATAAATCCAGTGCTGCTTGGAGTAGAACAGCTGCTATTGGGCCACTCACAGCAGCACTCAGTCGTACACACACTCTAATGGTATAAAATGGTCTACAGGTCCCAGCTGCAGCACTAGTATTATCAGCATTAGCACTACTTGCATTAACATTCAGTCTGTTCTGCTCTGTGTTCAAGTGTTTGTGGACTTGACTTGTTTCAGTTTGGGTTTGGGAGTGTGTTCTGACCTCAGACGTGTTGACTCGTCCCTCCTGGAAGGAACAGTCGCTGGCGTCCTGAGTGCACATGTGGCGATATTTGCACCAATGACACGGGAAGTTTCCGTTCACACAGGAAAGGCACCTGGAGCGAGAACAAAGATGACAAAAATTATGGTTAAAATTATTATTATCATTTATAAGAATAAGAAGAATAAGGGATTAGATTTGTATAGCCCTAACAATAAATGAATAAATAAATAGATGGTGATGTATAATAAAAAAAAAGAAAAAAAAGTCATTTGGGAACTATCAATTTTAATATATATATAATTGGGGGAGATTTGGGGAAGTCGACCCCCAACAGCATAAGCCTCGTTTATCCCTTTAACTCCACAGTAAAAAAAATAAGATAAAATAAGCAACAAAATAAAGAAAAACTGAGAAAGCGATCAGTTAAATGAAGAAAACGTAATATTAAACTAACAAAATAATATATAACATGAACAAAGTAAAAGACTAAAAGTACACAATGGAAGAAAAATATTAAAATAAAAAACAAAATGAAGAAAAAAGTAAGCAACAACATCAACAGAAGCTAATAAATATTCACAAAATAACAAATAACACAAAAAAGCAAAAAAAAAAAAACACAAAACATTGTTCTGAATTTTCAAACTAAAAGCATCCATTCAGAACGTGTCAGCGCTGACGCATCAGGGGTTAAAGGGTTATTTTCGGATATTAATCCCCGGGATTAAACTGTCTCTAAAAGTATGATCAAACGGAAAGGATTTAAATGTAAATAATTATACCCCGTTACCCACATTTATTTTAATACACAATCCACTTTATTCCTAATTTTTCATCTTTAACCTGATCAAATTACACTACAATGAATGAAATTGTTGAGACATAAAAATAATTTATTACAACCTTATGAGTAACAGTGTATAATAGACCCCAAAGTTCTTGCCATTTTCAGTTTCAACATTTATGTAAAAAAAAATTGCAGCTGTTATATTTGCATTTCTTCCCCAAAACAAGACATAATAGCGTAATAGTAGATGATTCATGAGGCTATAATAAATGAACAGCATCTAACAGTTACATCTTCTGTTTATTTTCTCCTATGTTGATTTACATTTCTGAAAGTCAGTAAAAATGGCCATAAAATACAATCGAAAATGGCATCAAACTAAAATGATATGTAGCTGGTGACACAGTGGCGCAGTCGACTTGTTTGACAAGTGACAGAAAATTATTTAAAGTTTCACAGCTTCATCATAGACACGGACAATAACCACCACATGTTCAAACATTTTCTACCCATAATTCACAGAGGGAGGGAGCCTAGGGAGAGGTACGAATGCATAAGCATGCACGGATCACACACCGAAACGCAAATATTTATGACCCAAATCTAAGGAAATCGCATTGGAATGATGTGGAAGTGCGGTCTTGTGTGTTCAGGCCAAAGACGCTAAAAACAGGACAGGAAGAATCCACTAAGAATCCACTCCTCCCTGCTTATTCTCCACGCTTGAAGGCTTAGAGTGAAGTAAGCTGGCAGACAAAGATAAGCCTGTTTTTATATAACACTTCTTTTTTTTTCCTCTTCAGACTTCAGCAAATATGGAGGTTCAATTTATATTCATTAAACTTGAATTAAGAGACAGAAACAAGGCTATCACAGCTTCCTGGAAATAATAATGGAAGCTAAAGCTATGTGGGAACAAAGTCAGTTTATATCTGTCAATATGATCAAAAACACGGCGTTGGCTTTAAAAAAACAACCACGGCTGCGTCCGAAATCACTCCCTAACTACTATAGCCCTGTTTCCAATATGCAGTTCGGTACGCTTATTTTAGCGTTTCCATTACAATGAAAAGGTACTGGTCCCATGGTGCCTGTTACTATTGTGCTCACCCTTCTGCTTGGGGACCCATTTGGGAGGAGCCAAGCAGTGCCAGATGTTGATTGGTTGAGGAAAAACGTCATCATGCAGCACGGCGGAATTGTAAGAACAACAAATGTTTAAAGTCTATCTGCGTTGGAAAAGAAGAGAAGATGTGTGGTAATGGAGTTTGGAGTAGTGATGAGGTATGAGTTTTATTGTGCATTATTGGCGGTGAGGGGAAAGTTGGACGAGACTGGTCTGTTTGCAATGAAAAAGCGTTCCAGCTGGTTTCGGCTAAAATGGCAGAGAGGGGCGTCATTCGATCGGTGGAACAAAACTGTGCAGTGATTATCGGTGGGTGAAGAGAGGGAGTGGCTCAGAAAGAAAACACTAGAGATTACTCTGTTATTCATCTAATACGCTGGTCTGTTTGTTTATATTTCCAACTCGTGGTGTGTCTCATACGACGTGATGACACTTCCACAAAAACAGCACGCCTCCTTCTAAAGGTCTCGCTAGACATCGTAAACCCACCTGCCCAGACCTGACCCATACTGCACAGTGGGAACATGGCTCATATAGTCCACTATAGAGTGACCACGCCATTTTGTAGGGGTGTCTGATCTCTTTAGTGAACTATTTATAATCACTTCATCACTTAATGTATCACTCAATCCACTGCAAAATGTAGTGGACATTCAATGGTCACTAACCAAAGCACCATATCCCATCATGCATTGAATGAATTGAAAAATGGCCAAAGGACGGGGAGATTTATGATTAAAAGAAGGACGGACAGATTGAGATTGAGCTGTGGGAGTTGGTAAATGCTACAGTAAGTCTGCCTGTTTGATGACAGGTGTGAGACAAGAGTTGCTTAACAGGACAACCCCCAAGGACAACTGTGGATATTTACCACCACCAGAGGGAGCATGTGAGAGTGAATGAATAATGGATCAATAATGTAAAGCGCTTTGGGTGCCTTGAAAAGCACTATAGAAATCTAATATGTTATTTTTATTTGTATTATTATTAAAATTTGATTTTGACCTTTATTGTGACCTTGACCTTTGACCTATAGAATTTGCCCTTCAATGTTCTGATGTCAATGTACATGCACAGTGAGAGCAATAAGAAGCTATATGCAAAACTGAGTATACAGGAATGGATGAATAGTACATTCCTCTATTTACCTTACCTCCTATCATTGTGAGAACGCATTTTTGGTGGGTTTGACCTTTGACCTACATCCACCAAAATGAAATGGGATTTATTCTGGACCACTTTGTACCTCTCCTGAAAGTTTCATGGAAATTGGTCCAGTAGTTTGTGTGTAAAGTTGCTGACAAAGACATAGACAGACAAAACAAACAAACCAAAACCAAATACTCTTCTTTCCTTCATAGGGGGGCTGGGGGTTAGGTAACAAATTTGATTTCATATGATGTTAATAATAAATAAATAAAAACCTGACCTGACTCAGACTCCGACTCAATTTCAGTCTCGACTTTCACTTAACTGGCTCAAATAAAATAAGCTCTAATTACAGAGCATGTCATTCAGTCTTCACATGCTGTCATTGCACTCACTCAGAACGCTAACAACTCAACCCCCACTCACCCACCCACCTTCCTAACCACCCACAGGAGCAGCTCTCCAACTCCGTTCCACTTAGCACACATTCAAGTGACTGGATCCCTGGTGTTCTATCGTCTGCATCCATCATATAGTTCAACCCTTTTCAAATGCCGGTTCTGTTCATGAGTAACATTTGATTAAAAAAGTTAAAATGTTAAGGGAAAAATACATTCAAATAAAGAAGCTCAAACCACAGTAATCTGTGCTAATACCACAATACAAGAAACCTCATATTAAATTCCAACCAAGTGGTTCTATAGGCTTCAACTGGAATAAAATTATTGTGAATACGGGACATGTCATAGACACTATTTATGTAAAGATACAAGAACATGTCAGTCCAGTCAGTCAATTAACGTATCTATATACTGTAGCAACATCATATTATCTCATGACACTTTACATTTAACCCACGTTTCCACGACATGGTATTGGCTCTACTCGACTCTACTTCTACTGATATACCAGGAACTATTCCTTGACAGTGTTTCCATTCAGATACTATTGTACCTGGACGCCATCGCTAGGTGCTGTCAAGCTCATGCATCTGTCACCAAAGACAGACATGTCTCAACCTCCACAACCAACCATAGTATAATTTTGTGGAATGACATCATTGCGTTGTGGACCAGTTCTTTTTTCAAAGTGGAAACGCCCCAAAGCTACAAATGGAAACGTGGCTTTAGAGCTGGGCCAAGTCCAGGAGCAAACTCTTGGTGACAGTGGAAGGAAAAACACTTGTTCCACAGGCAGAAAGCTGGAATAAACCCTGGCTCTGGAGGATGGACGTCTGCCTGGACCAGCTGGAGACAAATTTAACAGTCCACATGATAACATTTTGGTGGTGATCTGGAAGAGATCCTGGATTCTGGATCACTTTGAAATGTATAGTCCATTTATCGCAATGAAAGTTTTAAAGTGATCCAGAATCCAGGATCTCTTCTGGATCACCATCAAATCGTAATCATTTGTTCCTTGTGACACTCCTAACACAAATCTGTCCATAAGTTTCCAGATTTCCCCATTACCAACCTACCCTGTAAATTTCATCAAGACCTTTTGAGTTATCTTGATAACTAACAGACAGACTGGTCAAAACATAACCTCCTTGGCAGACCTCTCTTCATTCGGGGGGGGGGGGGGTGATTTGTGCTCTTAGAGTAGTTTGTCTAGTTTATATTTTACTTTTATTTTTGTTACTTATCAACCTTTTATGTATCATTACTGAAATTTTGCTGTTTGGTTTTGTTTTGATTTCATGGTCTACAAGTTCGAAATAAAGATTTTAATTAAAAAAATTTGATGAAATTTACTTAATTTTACCAAAGTTTTAAAAAATGACTCAGTTCATCACAATCTCCGAGTGTCTCACTGCCAACAACAGTGTTTGACTGACAACTGATTCTCTGAGAAGCGTGGTACAAAAATACCAGACTAATGAGCCACGGTGGGGGTTTAAACCCGGGTCCTCCAAACTGAAGGACAATCGCTCGGCATACAATGCCACCGAGCTGCTGGAAACACAGACTTTAAATTGGATTTCAGTCTAATCCTTGCTCTGTCTTTGTCCTTCTGTCCTTGGTTTATTCAGATTTCAGAGGGTTAACTCATAAATGGTTGGAGTGACACGGTGATAGTGGGGGGCTTCACACCCACCATAAGCCACCGAGGCCAGACTCCACTGCAGCATGAGGTTTATAATCAATGCCAGTGGATTTCCGTGGGGAGACGGGTGGACTGAGGTTATGCTAACAGTCTGATGTTTGTTAGTAAAGCTAGTGAGCCAGTTCCTCCTCACTATTAACCCCGGGGTTTATCGATTTCTTGTTGCAGCGGAATATGTGCACACACCGACAGCTGTGTGTGTGGGTTTGTGTGCACCCTCACGGATGCAGGCAACACACACTCGCAGGCTGAGACGCACTTCTACACACCAGCTGTCACCCATGTCGACACGATAGCGTTCCTGCGGGTCACCTGGGCAGTGGAGACGTGTCCTCCAGTAGAGCTGTCAATGCCTGGAACAGCGGTCTGGGTAAGTGAGTGTGCTGCTGCTGCAACCCAGTCAATAAAATCCCCTGCTATTTAACAAGGCCTCGCAACAGAGCCGGGTCAAACGGTTTTTCAGCTTCTCCGGGCTTTTGCTGTGGGAAGACGAAATCAATGGAACAAAGTTGTTGATCTGCATTTGATTGTGCAGCGTATTATGAATGGAGCCCCACCCCCCACCCCCCAAAAGAGTAGAAGATGTATTGTTCTTTGGCTTTTTTTGTTTGTCTCTGAGTGTTTGTCAGCAACTTCATGCAAAAACGACAAGTCCAACTTCCATGAAAAGGTGCAAGGTGGTCCAGAATATATCCCAGAAAATTTTGGTCAATGTCGGTCAAAGGTCAAGTGTTTTGCAATGATCACAGATAGGGAAAATCAGGAATATCCGTCTCATTCCTGTATACTCAGTTTTGAATATAGCTACTTTTTGCACTCACTGTTGATGTGGATTGATGTCAGAACCTTGAATGACAAATTCTCAAGGTCAAAGGTCAAGGTCCCAAACAGGTCAAAATCTAATTTTGAACTATTGATCTTAGAACCTTTCAATGAATACCAACATGCTCATATGTCAATTCTACGTCTTGTGTGTATAGGTTTTGAACTATTGTTGACCCAGTAGGTTGGGGGGGTCACTGGGTCACCACCTAAAAAACTAAAATGGAGTAACAGAAAAACAAGTGGCAATAGAGACTGTTATTGACAGATAGAAAACCTTGCATGGGCTTAAAAATGATAGCATGACCTTAGACCTTGAGTGACCATGAAAGGTCAAAATCAAGGTCACATGATTTTAAATGTTCATAACATAAAAAAGAATGGTGATAAGTCCTTGGTTACTATTATTGACATAGAGGAAACTACATGTCTGCTCCAAAATGGCAACATGACCTTTGATCTTGAGTGATCTTCAACAGTCATTCACCCAGAATGTTCAAATGATGTTGAGGGTTACTTGTTGCAACATACAACACGTTCCTTACGGCAATAGCACATCACTGCTGCATCCCGAAAATCCTACCGGACAGACCTTCCATCGTTTCCCCAAAGATAAGGCACCTCGGTGTGAATGGATCAGAAACATAAAGAGGGATCCTGGTCTATATTTCACAGGAAGATAAGGATAATTATGTCCATTGAAATAGCTAAGCTAACACATTAGTCTTAGCTTACCAGACTAGTATCAATGATAAATAGCACTAACAGCCATCTAATCAACCGAATATCACAATGACATAAGAAAATATGAATTTGTAATTACATAACACTACACACCATTTTGTGGTTAGCGTGCCGATGGCTGTCAGCACTGATGATATGCTAGCGGTGCCATTAGCCTACTTAAACTTTATGTAGCTTTCAACCCAGTTACTGTAGCCTTTCAGCAAGACAGCCCGGGTAATATTGCAGTCATTACACTTCCATTTTTCAACAATATCTATCATTAACTCCGGAGAGAGATTGGTGGTCCGAAATGCTGGCAAAATGTTAGCAACCCAAACATTCAATGAGGCTAGTGATTGACAACGTATGGAACTGTGTACTTCCGTTTAACCCCTCATGAGTAAAAATAGCCACCAGGTGAATAAGGCAAATAGTCTGATGTTTTGAGAGGCAGATGTCCATTAAGAGATCAAATGTTTGTGAGGGGGCGGGATTTGTTGTGCCTGCTTGTTTATCAACTTTAACTTGTTTATCTTCACCCTCTGAAGAAGACCTTGCCTTTATGCCCCCATGTTCTGACCCAAAAGAAGATGGAAAGTGACCCATTTTCAGGAGCAAAGTGTAAAACTTTAATTGACTAAGGAGTTCTTGAAGTAGCTATAGGCGTTTTGTAAAATCTGATTGGTTTGACACCCAATCTCCCACATATCTGCCAGACTATCATGTGGATAGAAGATAGATAAGACCGGCTGTGCTTTGTGATCTATAAATAGGTCTCTTTGTGTTTTATCCAATAAAGCTCCAAAGTGAGAAGCAATAAAATGATGCATACATCATTAAGTTATACAACACAGGGGCTAAATAGGAAGTTTAGATTCTTATCAGGGGACTCGGACTCATTAGAAATTATTATTGCATCTTGTCACGGAAATATCCAAAAGCACTAAGTCTGAGAGTCTTAACCCTCAGCTTAATTAAACCAGGTCACCCTTTATGGAAACTGGAAAGAAAATTTCCATCATAAATTGAAAGAAAGAAAAAAAGAACAACAATTAAGATGTTATACACACATTGAGCTCAGATATTAACAACATATTCCAGCTAAAAAAGTCCCATATTCAAATATATTGTTGAACTGTCAATAACAGTCACGTGTAGTAAAGTTCATCATTTATCGTGTCAGAATCAGAGGTTCCAACCTGGTTCCATCCTTTTGTCTAAATATGGTCAGTAACTCTGAGTCTCAAACCTCAGTTTTGTTAAACAAGGTCATCCTTTATGGAAACTGGAAAGAAAAGCTCCATCGTCAAATGAAAGAAAGAAAGAACAAAGGAACAAAAAGGAGCATATTATACTTAATAGTCAAATGTGTTGTTGAACTGACACAAGAGTCAAATGTATAATAAAGTTGATCATTCATTGTGGCGGAATATGCTCTTCTGTCATGATTCATGCCCCTCCCCCACAACACGCTTTTGTCCAAATACTGTCACGAAGTCTGAGTGTCTCAAATATTAGTTCAATTAAATCAGGTCACCCTTTATGGAAAGTGGAAAGAAAACCGATGTCAAAGAAAGAACATTACACACAAGTTACAAGTTGAGTCTAAATATTAGAGACACAATCCAGTCAAAACCAGCCTCATACTTAAATACAGTGGTGGAAAAAACAAAACTTTTTGGACCCCCATGCATCTGTGATATATTACTTTAAAATCATTCTTAAAGGTGTCATTCCACTAAAAACCACTGTTCCACGCTCCTTTTGGAATCTGATGGGTCACCCCGAGTTACCAACACATGCTGTGTTTGCTGCGTGGTGTGTTACCTCCACTGGCTGAATTTCCCATTTATAGAAAACAACACAGAGAAATGAGCAACTCAGAAAAAGTCTGTCAACAATACCTCATGTGGACAATGGCATCACCCACGTGGGGTTAGCATTATCTGAAGTAGCATTAGCATCTACAAGAGAAGACAGTAGCTGCTGTTTTTTCTTTCAAGCTAGCTGGGTGTGACTCTGAACTGAACTGAAAACGTCAGTGTATTCTGTTGTATTTTACATGTTATAACTGAACTATTTTGACAGTGATTGTGAATATGCTAATGATTGATTTAGCAGAGTAAGAGTGTGTTTTGTTACAACTCTACAAGGTTGGGAGTAATTGTGAATACACTCTTTAACAAATGTGAGAGTTACCCTGAAGGTGTTTAATAAAGTTTGATTAACTGTCTTATCTGACTGTTTTGTTTGATTGAATATATCTTATATAGGCCAGTGCACTTTATATATATATATATATATATATATATATATATATATATATATATATATATATATATATATATGAGAAAAAAAAATCACTGTAAAATCACCCATTCATTGGCAGTGCGCCTTATAGTATGGAAAATAGGGTAAATGTAGATAATTAATTTGACTATAGCACATACAATAGCACAGGTGGTCAAAGTACTCACATTCTGTACTTCAGTTTAAGTACAGCTTCTGGTGTGAAAAAATAGATTCAACTTCTTTACTGAAGTAAAAGTAAAGAAGTACAACTTCTCATTTGTAATAAAGTAAAACGTAAAACTGCATGTTTGCGATAGATGAAATAATACTTATTTAACCAGTAATAATCATAAAGTATAAAAAAATAAAGCCTTTTAAAGTGAGTTACTGTGTTGATAGTGTTTGATCAGGTCACAATATTCACTTTTATGCTTATGGGTAGGAAGTGTAGGAAAAAATGGGCAAAAAAGTCACATTTGAGATTAAAGGGAAAAAAATCATCATTATGTGATGTAAAAAAAAAAGTAATACATTTGAGATTAAGAATTAATTATGAGATAAAAAGTCCTAACCATGATACAGAAAGTCCCAGTTTCCCTCTGAATTTACTTATTTTTCATACTATCATATCCATTTATTTTGACAAAGTAACAAGTCTATTCTGAGAATGTAAGGAGTATAAAGTACAAATATTTATACAAAAATGTAGAGCGTAAAAGTAAAAAGTTGCCAGAGAAATAAATACTTGAGTAAAGCACAGTTACCTAAAAAAAATCTACTTAAGTACAGTAACAAAGTACTTTTACTTAGTTACTTAACACCTCTGTACAATAGATAGATTTTTGGGATGTTGCATATTTGCAACAACATGTTTTTAGCCAGCAGGAAAGGGGTATATGGGTTGAAAAAATCAAGAAACACCTATTTCCTCTACTATTGTCTTCTAATGAAATAAGATACTTTACCAATTTGGCCAATTTCCATTTAATTCTTTTCATTTTTCTAACGTTGGCTACATATCGACTTGACAATAGTGGGACCAGAGCAGCTGAGGCAGGAAGTGAGAGTCCTTCCTGGTGGGGGTTGTCTGGTGGGCCAGTCCTCTCCCTGGAGGACTCTCCTTCACTGCCTTTATTTCAGTCCTTTCATATTCTAATGGTCAGAGTGGCCTCAGGCTGGTGTCACTAACCTTTAGGCTGAGTGGGATGCAATTTCATTCCCACATATTCCTTTCCACTTGGATTTCGCCTCTCTCACTCTTAGTCAAAGTGGATTTTTTTTTATCCCTCCAGCCCTCCCTCCCTTCCCTCCTCCTCTTTAGAGATGCATTATTCCTCCTCCCGCATGCTCAATTAAACTATTCCAACCTCTTTTTTAATGCAAATGTCTAATATTGTACTAGTGTATGTAAATAGCTTGCAGCAGTATTTCCTGTGCCAAGTGTGTGCCGTCTGTCTCGGTGTGATCCTTCTGCCTGTGTGTTCACCTGATAAAATGTGTGTTCGTACGAGTTTGGGAACGCCTGACGATACCGGTAGCTGCATCCACCTTTGAGCGGGTTTCAGATGGAGCTGCGTGAAGCTGCACACGCTTCGGTCTGGCTGCTTTTGCCTGCAGGCTGCTCTGCTGGTGCATCTGCTTTTGCAAGTGTGTGATACACTTCTATCCACCCACAGTCCCCACGAGGAGAGAAAAGGAAAGGAGAGGAGAACTCTATTATCTGCTGCTGAACATTGTGGCTCGGGGAGAACGGCTTCCTACAGGCGGGGGGTCAAAGATTTGGAGGTCAAAGGTCGTAGCAGAGGGGGTAGTGGTATATAATATGCGAGTTTATGTTACAGCGGCTGCGGTGATAAGTGCACTGTAGTTTTACAGTCCTGTGGAGTCCAGAAGAGGCAGGCAAGCCAAGATGAAAGGTTTAAAACAGCAGCACGCCTGTTTGTGTAGCAAAAAGGGATGGGGGAGGTGGGGTGAGGTGGGGTAGGTAATCACAGGTGTAAAGATTAGACATACACAGACAGGATAGCACCTGCTGTATGCTCACATGTATGTATATACACCAGTGGTTCTCAAATCCAGTCCTCGTGGTCCAGTGTCCTACAGGTTGTAGATATTTCCCTCTTCTATCACCTAGTTCAATTATTGATCTGCTCTTCAGAAGCCTGATGATGATGGAATGGTTTCCAGGTGTGATGGAAGAGGGAGATGTTTAAAAAAATAAATAAATAAAACTTATATATATATATATATATTACCAGGCAAATTAGTTGAGAACCGATACTCTACGCCACAGGTGTCAAACTCCAGTCCTCGAGGGCCGGTGTCCTGCATGTTTTAGAGATTTACCTCTTTTCCGTGTGATTCAGGTTAACCCTTTAACTCATGAGATTTTAGCAATCAGTAAAAAAGTCAAAAAATAAGATAAAATAAAATGAGCAACAACACAAACAAAAAATAATAATAAGCTAACAAAATAATTGGTAACATGAGCAAAGTAAGACACAAATATCAGAAAATCAAAGAAAAAAAATGTAGAAAAATAAACAAAATCAGCAACAAAATGAACAAAAAACTAAAACATATTAACAAAATGAAAAAGAAATACTAAAAAAGAAAACTAGTATTTAAATTTGGTCTGAGCAGTTTTAATTTTGCCTTTAATTTTTTTTTTTTTATAAAAAATATTTTGCTTTTTGACACCTTTTCCATCCACAAAACTAAAAGGAAAATGGTAGAATTTTTCTGAATATTTAAATTAAATCATCCATTCAGAATGCATCAGCGCTGACACTTAAAGAGTTAATAATCAGCTCCTCATAATTTCTGCACAACACTGATAATGATGCAATGGGCTCTAGGTGAAATGGAAGAGGGGAACATCTAAAACATGTAGGACACTGACCCTTGAAGACCGCAGTTTGACACCCCTGCTATACCACAAAACCACAAAAAAATTTAATACTCTGTTCATTGTGACAGTATCAACATTTCTTGGGAATTTCAGCCAAATCCATCCGTAACTTTTTTGAGTTTTCTTGCTACGAAACATACACAGGGGAGGAAAAAAAAGTGATGGGACGCACATCCAATCACAAAAGGTGTGTAGGATCATGAAGGAACATTGGAAAATGGAGTGAAAAAGGTCCGCACAACTCGTGAGCTCCTCAAAAAGTTACAATTTCAGAGTTTAATCAAACTTTTTTGAGGAGCTCAAAAGTTGTGCAGACCTTTTTCAATCTTTTCACTTCCTTCTTATGGAAAACAGCCTTTACGTACATGCATCCCTCTTCCAATACACCTGATTCAAATGATAAACTGAACATGAAGCTCTGCAGAGGACTGATAATGACCATCAGGTGTGCTGCTGGAAGAGGGGAACATTTAAACTATGCAGGATATCATCCCTCCAGGACCAGGATTCGACATCCCTGCCATGAAGTGTTCTGTGACGTGTCATAACATCCCTCCAGTTGCATCTTATATCATGTGAGAAGGGAGTGCTGAGAGAAAAAAAAAATCAAGGTGCTATGGCCACACCAAATGCTAATTTAAGCCCCACGTAAACACTCAATTTTGGACATTTTATACAAATCGCAGCCACTCCCAACGTGCAACACCCGAGTCTGGACACTGGATAAACATAGATAAACAAAATCTAACTGTCCTACCACTTCACTTTGATTACTGCTCTGTACCTGCTCTGGAGGTCCCATATGTCCGAGGGCCAGAGGCTGTTGCTTTTGGGTTCACCCTATCTTGCACAAGTGCCTGCAGTACAGGGAATTCCACCACCTTCTCCAGGAACTCTGTCTGGATGAAGTCCGCTTTCAATGCTATTTCAGGCTCAGTTTTTCTTTCTGCCACCTACCGGGTCAGTCCGGGGGTCATACATCATTCTATCATGACGTTGGCAGCATCTCAACGCTGATTGGCTTTCATAGAATGGCATCACACAAATTTGCCTGAAGAGTTCAGGCAAATTCTTTTAAACTCCAGCGTTTACAAGTCGTTGCTCCAACACCTTGACGCTCCAATGCAACACAGCAATGCATCCAACGTACTGCCCTGGGTGAATCTGCGTCCAAACACGTCTCTCTATCGACCTTGTATGTAATCTTGACACGTGAATGTGAAAATTTGCTTTCGTTGTGGCCGTACCATTAGTCTGTATAAGTATCAATATCAAGCTGTAGGTTACTATCTATGTAATGTAAATAGACGCCAGTTTTGTGTCTTCTCTTCCAAACGTCTCTATATAATCATAGCCTGAGTGCATGGAAATGTACTGACAGAAAAGTTCCTGCTGTTGGAATGGACCTGAGGAGCTTCTTATTGTGAGGTGACAGTGCTAAACCAATAAATAGACTTCTGCTCCTTCTACACTTACTCTGACATGTCCTGTGAACTCTTTAACTGCAATGCAAAAATCCACACACACACACACACACACACACACACACACACACACACACACATACACACATTGACAAAATGAATCAAAGCCATTGAACTGGGCCTGGAGGCCTTGAGAAATGGCCCAGGTGAGCTCTCACTTGGAGCCCACTCCATTACGACCATCTCCACACAGGCGCCCCGGCTCCAGCTAATTAACGACCTATTACTATGCAGATATATGCAGGGCCAAGAGCAGAGCGCAGGCAATAAATGGCCCTGATGAACGAGGGAGAAAGGGGGAGGCAAGAAAAGAGAGGTGAGGGGAAAGGATGGAGAGGCTGCTAGAGCAGGGTCAGAGGAGAGGAAGAGGAGGATGGGGCAGAGGATGAAGACGAGGGGGGAGGATGTGGAAAGGTAGAACGAAAGGGAGAGAGTAAAGGATGAAAGAGAACGAGAGCAGAACAAGTGCACTTTGGACTCTATCTTTAGTAGGAATTAATGAAGGGTTGCACTCATCACCAGAGTTTTTAGACTAACAGCCTGAGGTTTTTATCAGTACATCACCATCTAGGTTCACTTCACTTCTGATGAACCTTTAGTCTATTGACAACAGGACAAGAGGGGACTTCCTGTTTAACCTCACAGCTGCTTTAGGACATCATCAATGAGTTCAACCTTCATGATGTGTTGTCTGTTTCTGTCCAAAGTCTCTATCGATGCAACTTAAATAGATTAAGTTTTGTGGGTTTTTTTTTTTAATTGAATCCATGGATTTGTTGCTAATGACTCCACCAATCCCACCTTTATTGGGTGAACAGGAACAACCAATACACAGCAGGACAGTTACTCTTTGGAGCTAGGATTACCTAAGGAACAGTGGAGTTAGGTTTTCACCTGAGTTTGTTAGTCTGAGCTTTAACGAGATAAGTCACAAATTTAGGGATGGATTTGGCTGAAATCTTCAGGAAATGTGGATATGGACACAAGGAAGAAGTGATAAAAGTTTGGTGGTGATGTGTGTGTGTGCGTGTGCGTGTGTGTGGTGGTGGTGGTGGGAGGGTGGGGGTTGTCTAATCTTGACATATCAGGGTATGATCAGTATATGTCATGTGATAGACTGAATTATTTGGCAAGATTATACACACACACACACACACAGCACTGTGTAAAAGGGGAGGACATGGTTTAAGTTCGAAGCCTCTACATTATGGACCACACTGCAAAAATCTAACTCTGACCAGTGTATTTTTTCCTCATTTCTAGTCAAACTATCTCACTATACTTATAATAAGACATATTTACTAAAGTTTAACTTTTTTTAGAATGATATAAATAATGTATTTTTAGACAATAGATCTTGACATAGATCAAGACGTCTTGTCAAGAAAATTTCCACTTATTCCAATGGCAGATTTTTTATTACATTTTTTCTTTTTTTTGGCTTAATTCAATATTTTTTTTTTTTGTTTCTCACTAGGGTCACGGGGGTCACTGGGGGCCTAATCCAGCTACAATGGGTGAAGGCGGGGTACACCCTGTATGAGTCTCCAGTTCATCTCAGGGTTGAACATATATAGACAAACAATCACTCTCACATTCACACCTATGGACAATTTAGATTAACTAATTAACCTATCAGTGCATGTGTTTGGATGGTGGGAGGAAACTGGAGAAAAACCACGCAGACATGAGGAGAACATGCAAACTCCACACAGACAGGTCTGGTGTGGGAATCGGACCAGGGTCCTTTTTGATGTTAGGGATGAGTGCTAACCACTTCACCACCGTAGCAATTTTTTTTGTCTAATTCAGAATTACTTTTGCTTAATTCAATAATAATACCGGTAATAATAAAAAAAAATCTACCAATGGAACTCCAACAGTAGAGAAATACATAGAGTTTATCAATTTTTTTAACTTTAGAGATAAACGCATACATAAGTGTTGAGGCCAGTAGTACTGTCTGTGTCCCCCCCAGGATAAAGCTGAAGACCATGGGTGACAGGACGTTCAAGGCTGCCGCTCCCCATCTGTGGAACACCCTGCCAGACCACCTCCAGGGCCCACAGACACAAGACATAACCTTTTTCTTTAGGAATGCAAACTCCTAATCTTGCCTGCTCTGTGCATGTTTTATCTGTTTCAGCTGTTTTTATCTGTCCATACTTGCTTTCTGACTTAACTACTTGATTTCTCTTTAATCGTATTTATTCGACTCTGCTTGTAGCCCTTTGAGGTTTGTAGCTAAAAATGTGAAGTGCATTAGAAATAAAATGTATTATTATTATTATTATTATTATTAAGCTCTGTGGCAGTGTAGAAATGTTGTAAATGAGCTCCAACTAACACCTACAGCTGTTTCCTACTGAACAAAATGATCCTATTGTTTGTTAAAGATTCAAACAAGTGGAGTCACAGTCATAATCAATGTAAATGATTATAAAGGTCACCACAAAAGTTAACAAAATGTCATGAAACCAACAGTTTTCATATAATAGTCCTTTGGTTTCACTGACCAGTGGCACAAACTAGCAAATAAAGCAAATATAAGTCACAAACTGTGGTTTGATTCTTTTATGTAAGAGTGAACTTTTGGTCTTGATGAAGTGATCTTCTAATTGTTAAATTAACAATGGTTTTGACTCACAAATATACATTTTAAAAAATGACCTGGATTTGCTGATGGATATATTTTGGATAAAAGCAGCAATTTTTATTCATTAGAGGGTTATATTTTAATTTTAAAATCTATGCAAATTAAGTGTCCTTAAAATTACATGAGTCCTTTTCAGATGATTAACTATAAAACTTTTTGTTCTTTTAAAGAGTGGAACACAACACAACTGGGTTATAATAACTGATTCTTGCATCAATATGTTCTTTGTAAAGACAATCATTTGTTTCTGTTCTGTTTAGGTCTCATTTCCATATATCATCAGCAGGGTTTTTGTCCTGAAGATATAATTCATTGGAATATTCTAAACACTACAAACATTAGAAAAAGGAAGTAATGTGTGAATCAATCCACTCTTGGTTGGTGTTGTACAAATCCACCATTTTCATATTGCTTTATAATTTGCATTGACACAAATTGTGGATGTATAAAAGCTGGATGAGTGCGTGCCAGGTAGAGGTGAGGGGGTGGGGGGTGGGGGATCAGCAACTGAATCTCCGTCAGCGACTACAGAGGAGCAGCCGAGAGTCATTTAAGGAATGACATTTTATTTATTTTCATTTAACCTTTATTTAACAAGGCAGGTCAATTAAGAACACATTCTTCATTCATTATCGGGCTGATCTCACTGTTTGGCTCCGGCTCTTTATCTGCTCTGTTTGGAACTTCAAATACAACTGCATTAACTGGCAAAGCACAGATCAAGGTTGAATGGTTTAGAGGAGAAACGTGGACCAACATTTAGGTTAACCTACAGGCCCACATACTGAGCATTAAATAAAAACACATTTCTCGTGCATATGTTATTTTTATTACCTCTTCTAACTGGACATACAGGAGGTCATTGGGTTATGTTCCTACGGTGGCGACCCAACTCGAATTTCTACGTAAATCGGAATTTACCCTTCAATACCCCTAAATACCCCATAATCTCTAAATAAATAACTGTCTAAATCCATGTATTATATTTCATAATAATAAAATAAAATACATTAAAGGTGTCATGCCATCCACTTTTCCACGCTACTTTTGGAATCTGATGGGTCACCCCGAGTTACCAACACATGCTGCCTTTGAAAGTGGTTTGTCACCTCCACTGGCTGCATACTGCATTCACAGAAAACAACAAGAGGAACGAGGGACCCAGAAAAAGCCAATCCGTCTGACGTCAGATGGACTATAGAGTCACCCATGTGAAGTTACAATAAGTCCGTCCCCCATTGCAGTGAATCTGATGTAGCATTAGCATTAGCATCTACAAGAGAAGACAGCGCCACAGTACCTGCTGCACAAACTGTAAAGAAATGGCAGAACAAACTGGTTTATGTGCTCTCTGTGGATGTTTTCAGAACAAGCAACGGCACAAAACCTAGCTGGATGTTACTCTGGTAAAGGTAAACACACACAAAGAGCGAGAGGGGAGGAGGGGAGTGTTCCTTCATGCATTCTGAGCCAATCAGAGACACCTCGTCACGGCATCATGGACATATATGAGGAAGTACCGGTAAACTCTGTTGTTCGACCTCAAGTCATTTTTGTATTGTGAAAAAACAGCTGGAAACAAAGCAATCTCGATGTTTTTTGTTTTTGTTTTTTTAAATAGAACCAACACACAATAAATTCAATAACAATGGAGAAAACAGCAATATTAATGACATAACCATGGAAACCCACCTTTAAATTATGTAAAATTTAGCACGTTTCATTTCTGAAGCAGATACTTTCTAAACATAAATTGTAGAACAGTCTTATACGTACATTTCCCAATATGACATTTCCAGCTACACCGAACACACACACACACACACACACACACACACACACACAGAGTTAAAGAATTCAACGCTGGATTCTGTCAGACTAAGTGGAATTACTTTGTCAGTTATAGAGCATCACTCCTAATTTTTGTGCTGTGGATGTGACGGGAAACACAATAAAACGTTAACACAGTGTTCGCTAAAGCCACTCACTCTCACCTGCAGCTTTCAGCGCTGTCACATCATTGTTCTTTTCTTACAACTGTGATCTGTCATAACTGTATGAATTCATTTCATCAACCTTATGTTTGTCAGAATTAACACTGCAATAGTGTAACTACAACAGATGGTAGGCGCTTACAGATACAGGTACAGTGTGAGATCCAGTGGGAAAATTATGGACATTTATTTAAGTATCATTTTGCCATGTTACTGTTTTATTGTGTTTGTCAGTGATGAACCAGACTTAGTGGATGGAGATGGCAATTCCACTGTTCAAGAGCAGAAAGTGACCATATTTGGACAACAATAATACAACTAACTACCCAGCCAGCATTCATATTTGGGCTGCAAATAAGGGGTCCCATGTGGGTTTGTCCACAGTTTCCATGGTAAACCCACATGTTTGCCCATGTCAGAATCAAAATCATAGATTGGAATGTTGGAATCTCATTTATTTTTCAGACTATTTATTTTTCATGTCATTTACACTAACTTTATGTTATTTTCACTAATTAAATTTTTACACATGTTTTAGTTTGCCATAGTTTATTACCTCCACTAGGGAGGTTAGGTTTTTGCTAGAGGTTATCTTTCTGTCTGTTAGTTAGCAAGATAACTCAAAGAATTATGGACAGATCTTGATGAAAATGTCATGACATGTTGTGGTTTTGGTGATGATCTGGAAGAGATCCTGGATTCTGGATCACTTTCAAATTAGTTACTGCAATGTAAAATTTCAAAGTGATCCAGGATCTCTTTCGGATCATCACCAAAACATAATCATTTGTTCCTTGTGACACTCCCAACACGTCATGAAATTTTCATCAAGATCTGTCCATGATTTTTTTAGATATCTTGTTAACTAACAGACAGACTCTGGCAAAAAAATTACCTCCTTGGTGGACCTCTCTTCATTCGGAGGGGGGGCTTTTCTAGTTTTAAATGTTTATTTTAATGTTGTTTTGCTGATATTTGTCTGCCTTCTATTTTTTGCACTGAACCTAACAGTTTTACCTATTCTAATTCTGATTATGATCTGGACAAACACGTGTCAGATCACCATAGAAACTGTGGTCAAACCCACATGTGACCCTTCTAGAGCCCACATGGACATGCTGGCTGGGTATGGGAGCATTGTAGAAGGATTTTATAACAAAGTCACTCCATCATGGTGTCACTGGAACCATAACCATAACTGGAGTAGACCTCTGACTAGAAAAATGGGTTTTATTAAATTAAGTGAATTAAGTCATATAGGCCTGTCAATCAAAGCCCAACATAGCAGATATCACAGGCTTTTATTTGTACTGAGATTCCATTTATGCAGGACATGTTTTAAAAAAGGATGAGATGGCACAAGTAAAACAACAGGGACAAGAATGAGTCGTGGGAAAAACACAAAAGACATTCTATTTCAGAAATAAGCTCAATGTACATCTATCGGAGTAAATCCAATCCACTATGTCCACAATGTCTGACAGTAGTGCTATGTCTCATTTGCTGACTGCTGGTTGTTTACTCACTACCACTTTTCCCGATAGTTTGTCTCTGCCTAGAATTAACACAACAAAAAAGTTCTGTGTTGTTTATTTATGATAATTTTTTGAGACATTTTTTAAATTGGAAAGTTTGTGACACTCACATAAAACACACAATGCACAAATAACGTATAAATAAATAACAATAAATATATGTCATCATTGAATTCATAAATCAACTCTAAGTGTGTTTACTTTTCTGTAAAAAAAAAAAAAAAAAAAAAAAAAAAAAAAAAACTAAACAAAAGACCCCCTGAAAGTATGGTTTACAAGGTTTTCCAATCGTTTCTGTCTTCCTGATTTTCCGGAGCAACATTTAAAACTATTAAACACATTTGTAGAAATGTTTCGAATGATGGAGGAAATCACAGTGTGATCGACTTATTGTTCAAACTTGATCTGAATTCAGAAAAATTACAAAACAATGAATCTAAATCTTACTAAGTGTATTTATCTCATTTCTAGTCAAAATACCTCCTCACACTTAAAATAAGAGAAAGTCACCTACAGAGTAACTTTTCAGTGAGATAAAAGAACAGATTTTTCAATGATAAATCTGGAAAATCTTATTTCAGGAAATGTTAACAATTTTTACTTGATACTTTGGCATATAAAATGTGGTTTTCAAGACCTGTTATCTGAAAATCAATTGTTATATCTCACTGAAAAGTTACTCTTTAGGCGATTATGTTTTATGTGAAGTGAGATTAGATGTTTTGATTATAAATGAGAATAAATACACTTTTTAATTTTTTACAATGTACATAGCAGCTGCATAAAAATAGAATATTTAAATTGTTAAATCAATATATTTTCACCCAAACACTGTCAGTTGCACTCTAAACCTATATATACTGTTTTGTGTGTGTGTGTCTCCCCCACCTTGTCACCTCGTTACTATCATTGATTTCACCTGGGACTCTGCTGCTGGTCTCCATAGATACAGCAAGGGTAGATGCCATACCTCCGGTGGCTGGATACATCAACATGGCGGCCATATTGGAGCAGTTCACATGTCAAAGCCTTTCCATTGGTTTTGCGATAGGTAGTTTGACAACTGTTCAGATTCTTCAGATAGCAATATGCCTTAGCTTTGTGCAGATTGTGTTTGGAATAAAAAGTGCAGTCGAGTCAACGGTGGAAGGCATCACTTTCCATAACTAAGTAAACAGACAACAGTCTTTGAAGCTATTATGACAATTTAAGTTGATTTTTTTGTTGCCTTATACAGATTCCCCAGCAACCCTACTAACAAGAACACATGAGAAGTGGCTCTTTGGGGGGTTTGAAGCCTCCAAATACACTGCCATTTGTGCTCATTTAAAGCCTGAGGACTTTGACAGAACAGGACAAATAGTGAAATTGAGGGATGGTGTTGTTCCATCCATTTTCAAGTTCGCTGCTCATTTGATGAATGTGTTTGTCTTTTGGTGTATTTTGGCCTAAAACAATATTGTACAACGGTAACAGTGCATTTACTAAACATTGAAAATAAAAGACAATGTTATAAACCAATAACATAATAATAAAACTTAAAATCCAGTAAATAGTCATAATATATTTAGTATAACATATTGGGTTTAAAACACTTTTTTGCACAGGGTTAGAGTTCTGAGTGTCACATATTGTTGCGGGAAATGGGACCTAATTATAGTGTTTCCTGTTATATAATTGTTTCTTACTGCAAATAATCTTAGATAGAAAAGTTTGAAGCATGATAAGTTTATTTATTTTTGACATATGTATTCCCTTTAAATAGAAACAATTGATATCAAGTGAGATAAAAGCACGTTATTGCTTTGTTTATATACGTAACCAGGCTGGCAAGTACTGATCCAATATGGCGACTGGATACACGCATGCGTCACAATATATTGTGCAGCTCTAGTTGCAATGTATGTGTGCGTAATAGTCACAGGTCCTGCAATTATTTTTATTTTTTATTTTTTTATTTGTGTGTGTGTGTGAATAATATATGCATGTGTCTAAAATGTATGAATTTTTGTTTTTATTAAATTTTTAATTTTAATTTTATTTATTTGTTTTTAATTTTATGTAATTATTTGAGCTATAGGAAGGATGTCACATTCTATGTTGACCGTTAATCTGTTTGACTCAGCTGTTTTATACTCCTGAGTAGTTTTTCCTATCGCAATATATATCACAGGGTTAAAAAAAAAAAAAAAGACAATCATAGTGTCAGTTTTTTTTTCTAATATCGTGCTGCCCTTGTCACAATGTTAAGGAATATGACGTGTGACATTTCCCCTTTCTATCGTTATGCTGTCCCCTTCCCTCACCTTGCCACACATTTCAGCCAATCCCTTTGCACCTGTCCCCTCCCTCACTCGGCCACACCCACCTCGTCAGCTAACGCTGTCCACCTGTCCTCACAGCTGCAGCTCATCAGACTGTCTGTATATATTCACTGTTCTACTCTAAGAAAAATACTGAGCAGCAGGAGTGGGTGTGGTAATAATCAGGTTAGGACAGACACAATTAAAAGCAACAATGTTTATAATGGAGTAAGTATAACAGATAAATGGAATATTTATAATGAAATGTAAAAAGGAGCCTAACAGTAAACATATGTTTTATATTTTCAATAATAAAAAGCAAATACACACTAATGTAGCATTGGAAGTTTGTACAAAAAAAGCAATACAAAAGAAAAGAAAACTGTTCAAGGGGTAGTTAGTATCATTTACTAAAGTCATTCAAAGCCAGATATCCAAAACTTTTTTTAATGTACCAATAATCCACAAACGTAACATCACAGTTTGATAAAAGACAAATGTTTTAACAACCAAGAAAAATCAGCACCGATAGATCATACCCTGTTAAATGCTGCTTTCATACAAGTGCTGAAAAGTCAAAGCATATTAATGTACTTAAATCAGGTATAATTCATTTCCAAGGAACAAGACTGATGTGCTTTAGACTCCCAAGCTTGGCTGCTCTTTTAGGTCTTGCATGGTTAGGAATCGATTTATTATTTCACTCACCAGTAGTCCTTTCATTGCTTGGGATTTAATTAACTAATTGATTTGTAAAAAGCTTGAATACAATGAATAATGAATTAGCAGAGGTCGTAGAACTGTTCTCTCCATTTTCCATTATGGGAGTTATTTGCAAGCCAATATTTTAGCGCTATTGCTTTTGGTAAAGAACCACAGTCACTCTTGTATTGATCTTTTCTTTCTAGCAGTGTATAGTTTACTGTGTAATACCAGTGGTTATGTGAAGGAGCTATTTAACACTAGACTGTACATGTGCATTGAGAGATATTTGACTTTTATGGTGCTATTGTTTTTTATTTTTCCTGAGTCCATCTGATCATTCATCATTCAGCAACTTGATGCCATAACTACGGAACCATTTTACATTAAGTTTTCAGGGAATGTAAGAGGAGATGTAGAATAGGTCCCATTATATTTTGGTGAATGTAGGTCAAAGGTCACCAAACATGTGTTTTGTCAATGATCAGATAGAGAGCAAATCAGGAATTTCCTTCTCATTCATGTTTACTCAGTTTTAAATATCGCTTCTCTTTGCTCTCACTGTTGACGTGCATCACAATAAAGGTCAAAATCAGATATAACTTTTAATCTTTGAGATTTCAGTGACAGGGTTCCTCCAGCTTCCTCCAGTTCAATTCAAGACTTTTTAAGCCTTTTTTTTTAATGCTGTTTGAAATTAAAAGTAAGACCAAGCTGACAATGAACCAAAGTTAAAATGTTAAAATGTGACTTTCTGGTCCAGTTGCTGCTACATTCATGAACCATTTGCATCAAGAAGCATAACTTTGACATTTTGAATATTTAACACACATCATATAAACACACACAAAAAACTAAGTATAGTTAAAGTAATACTCCACCCACCATTTTCTACTCGCCTTAAATTAATTTTGTAATATAGACAGCCTAAATGTTACCAAATACTTTTTTTAATCAAAATAACATGAATCTTATGTGTCTGAATTTTTAAGAGTTTTGAAAATTTGATTTAAGACATTTTAATGCCAATTAAGGCCCTATTTTTAGAACAATGACTTCAATGCCTTTTAAGACTTTTTAAGGACCCGTGAGAACCCTGAGTGAGCACCAAATTTCATGTCTTTCTATTCTGCATCTTGTGTGTATAGATTGAGATATTTTTGACTGAAGAGGTCAGGGGTCAATCTCTAAAAAAATCTAAAATGGACTAATGGAAAAAAAAACAACAGTGGAGGTAGAGACTTGGTTAACATTAGTGGCTATGTTTACGTGATGTTTTTTTTTTATTATTCATAATTAATTATTCACGATAAAATAATTCAGAATTAAAGCTATTTCCTTCATGTTTACATGAACATGTTAATTCTGAACAAATGTTTCCATGGAAACAGGTGAATTCTGGTTTAACTAATTGTTTTTTAAGAGCTGGAGGTACAGAGGGTTCTGATTGGACAGAACGTTTGCTTAATGTCTGAATGGAAGAAAGCGATTGTGTCCGCTTCCTGTTTTCTTTCAACTATCAATGTTGGACCAGATACTACATGCAATGTTTGCATTTATTTTTGTGATAATTATGAATCAGCCACTCAAGTAAATCAAGTAATGCCGATAGCGGAATGTGCAGGTCAATGTGATGAGACCAGGAGCATATGCAGAATGACAGGAATAATGTTAAAGCAGAATTAACTGTTTCCATAACAGAGGACTATAACAGAGTGACTATATTCGGAATGAAGTTTAATTCAGAATTGTAATTTTCAACCCAAGTTATTTGTTTACATGGTCATCTGAAAGCAGAATTAACTTTGTTTCAGAATTAAACATGAATAAAAACTAATGTATACAGAGCAAGAGCAAATTACAGAAAACCTGGTATGAGCTTTAAAATTACATCATGACCTTTGACCTTGAATGAAAGGTCACAAGGTCACATAATTTTAAATAGTTGTAACTCCAAAGAAAAGACTGGTGACTCAGTTTGTATTGTTGACAAATAGCAAACTACATGTAGGCTTCAAAATGGCATCATAACCTTGACCTTGAGTGTTACACCTATAGTCTCATATTTTGAGAGGGAGATGTTAAATGTTTGCGAGGGGCAGTGTTGGGAAAGTTCACCTTAATTAGGAACTAGTTCAAAATTCAATTCAATTTACTCAATATGAATTAGTTCAGTTCATCGTTCATTCTTCCAAATTATGCACTAGAAGTTCATGGATCCCAAAATGAACTTTTTCGTTCTTTTTTTCGTTCTTTTATGTGTTATTATTGTAAACGTATTATTAACCGTTTCTGACATTATCCTGTAGTCAAAAAATCAGGGGAAAATCTCCGCCCCTCCAGGGTGGAGGTAAGTACCTTACCCCGGGGTTAACTTCCCTCTGCAGGTTCTTAGAACACAAGAAGCGGTTGCAGTGAGCTTTGTTTTCAATGTTTATTTCCAAGAACGGGACAATACCTGCTCCGGTCGCCGGTTACACTCTGCACATTTAACTCTTTTTCTCTGCTCCCAAAAACTCTCTGCACCCCTCTCTCGCTCTCTCTCTCTCTCTCATCTATGATAATGCTGTGTTTTGATCCCATTTTATACCTTATAGGACTCAATAATTACAACGTGATGAGAACGAAATGTGAACTAAATAAGAGCGCAGTTCAATAAATGCCAGAATAACCGCATTCACAACTTCCCGTTCATTTGGCAAAAGTGAATGAAGCGTTCACGTTTGTCAAAAATATGATATAGTTCATGAACGATCGTTCAGTGAACGCGTTCAGGTACAACAATGGCGAGGGGGTGTAGTTTGTTGTGCCTGTCACCAGTTGTTTTAATTGAAAGAACTTACGATTGGTGGACGCTGCAGTTGTAGAAAACAAAGTCCACACTGGCAAATTTCTTCCCCGTCTCCTTGGATTTTAGATAAAGTTTAATTACACGCTGGTCACCTACAACGAGAAACAAAAACACTTCATCATCAGTGCTCTGTTCGTATGATTCCACATGTTAGAAATGAGAGGAACTATCTGGAAAATGTTTGACCCCCACCACATTACACCAAATCCCAGGCAAGGTTTTGGGAAATGTTAACCGCCTCATTTAAAGTGTTACTTGTCAATTCTAGTGTTACTGACATTTGAGAGCTGCACTGTTTCTTCTGGAAATCAAGTAGAGCCTCCAGGACAATCAATAGGATTTACAAGGTAGTTACTCTGTGGAGGAAATGGTTCATCTATAACTTTTGTATTTTTTTTTAAGAGGGGAGTTAAATTGCTGTTTAACTTTAGGACAGAGGTGTCAAACATAAGGCCCGTGGGCCAAAATCGGCCCGCCAATGGGTCCAATCTGGCCCCAGGGATGAATTTGTGAAATGCAAAAATCACACAGAAGATATTAATAATTAAGGAAGATCAAATCATTTGGCATCATTTCAATCTAAAATGGATCAGACCATAATCATAATCAACAATAAATTATGAAAAATGCAAATTTTCTTCTTTATTTTAGTGTAAAAATGGGAATAAGTAAATAAAAACAATACCTTATTACAATAAAATGCAAATAACCTGAAATGTATGTGGAATTTTTCCAATATTCTGAACTTTACTAAATGTTGTCTGTATTTGTAACTAAATGATGCATAAATGATAAACTAACATGCATCATTGTTAAGATTGCTTGTTAATATTTGTTCATGTTATGTTCAATTACTGTTCATAGGTGTAAAGGTTTTTATTATGGAATTTTGACATGATTTATACATTTTTATCCTGTTCTTTCTATTACTTTACTGGTGCGGCCCACTTTATACTATAGTAGACTGAATGCGGCCCCCTATCAACTAAAGTTGATAGTATTTATATGCTTGCAGAAGCTTGAATAGAATCATATTATGTGACTTGGTTAGTCTGATTTCTAAAAGTCCAGTTCAATTCTATTCCACTTCAAAGGTACATACATGGCTTTGAAAAGCTTAATTTTAGTCAGACTAAGGCATTAATTCAAATTTCTCAAAGTGCGTGTAAATGTACTGATAAAGTAAGATAAGAATATAAGAAAGTAGGGTGAAATTTAATAAGGTAAAGTAAAGAAAGGTAAAATAATATAAGGTAAAGTAAGATAAGACAGGATAGACTTTATTGATCACACTATGGGTAAATTTCTCAGTTGACAGCAGAAAATACAATAATAAAATGCAGGACAGGAAACACACATTTTATTTATAGGATATTAAACAAAACTGCTAATCCAAAAAATTACATTCAGAACATGTTCTCTCCAAAACTAAAGTTAAAAATTGCTGGGAATTGACTTTACTTTCTGCTCTAAATAAACAACAGGGTGGCTCATACATCTCCATACATAGGAGACATAATACATATCATACATATATGGTTCTAATATGCATTTCTTTATATTTCAGATAACCCAAATAATGCATTTTAATAAAGAGCAATGAATTAAAATGGCAGTCGTGAAGAGAATATGTCAAGAAACATTTATTTTTCCTATATATGGAGACTTGTGGGGACACTATATTTTAAAAAGTACACCAACTTCAGTCATTCTGTGATGGATCTAAAGTGATCAATTTTTTAATTCCTCTTACCTTGGTCACGTGTGATTGGTGTCACATCTTTAGTGGACGGAGACAAACAGAAGATCCTTCCCCCATAGATACGTCCTTCTGTCTCTACATAGTCCTCGAATGAACAGTTGACTCCAGCAGATAAACTGGGCACATTTTGCGCCTGCAGCACCAACTGGAAGGATGGAGGAGAAAAAAAAACACCAAGAAACATCCCATATTAGGTTTCCAGAATGCTAAGTCAGTCCAACTCACAGTCTACTATACTTGGTTTCTGCTAAGGCAGTTCTGGAGCCAGGTCCAAGCCAGTGCCTCAAACCAGTTCTCAGCGTTTCTACAGCTAAAGACAACTGTTGCATCAACCCAGTGACCATAAACTATGAGCAGGTCAAGGCTGAGGTGAAAATAAAGATCATGCAAAACTTAAGGAGACACACAACAAGCAAAAAAAAAAATAGTACAGATTCTAGTGTGGAAAAAAATATTATTGTAAAAATAGAAATACTTATTCAACTCCTTTACTGAAGTAAACAAACACAACTTCTCGATTGTAATAAAGTAAAAAAAAAAAAAAAAAAAAGATTTTTTTAATCACCCTGGATGAAATACGACTTATTTAACCAGGGAAAATCTGAAAAGTTTAAAAAGTATCCAAAAATAAAACCTTTAAAAGTGAGTTAGTGTGTAGATACTGTGTTTGATCAGGGCACTGTACTCAATTTTGTGGGTATGGACAGGGGGAAAAAGATTAAAAAGCTATAAATGTGAGATAAAAGTAACAATTGTGAGATAAAAAGTCATAAATTAGAGAGAGAAAAAAAAAAAAAAGGAGTCGGGGGTGGTAAAAGGGGAGAACAAGGAAGAAAAAAGTAAAAAAAGAAAAGAAAAGGGGAACAAAAAAAGGAGAGAAATTTAAAACAAAAAGTAAAAACATCTTGAAACATTTGAAGAATACACCCATTTCCTCACTGCCTTATGGGGACTTCCAGAAGAAAACTAAAGTCCAATCAGAAGAGATCTTTATAGGGCCACAGTATTTGTATAATTTAGTTTACTTCACATAGATTTAGATTTTACTAGTGGGGACCTACATATATATTTAACCCTCGTGGGGACCTAAATTTTGGTCCCCATGATGTCAGAGGTCCCCATGCTGTGGCTGTGTAAACAGATCAAGATAAGAATACAAGCACAGTGGCAGCCTTTACCTGGACTTCAGACATGGTGACAGAGACGTTGTGCGGTTGGACGGACAGTCGCACACACTGTTCCACTCGACTCGTGAAGCGTTGAGGCTCCTCTGCTCGTTCACACCGGTCCTTCCTGGAACATCTGAAATTAAAACAGTCGAACACTCAGTTTCATTCACAGCAGAACCTTCCATTTACATTAGTCTGTTGTTAATAAGGCTGGAAAAAAATATCTGTTCTGTGATTTAATTTCATAATACGATATTTAAATAAACTGTTTCACTATTTTTTAGGCATTTATTCAAATACAGATATGGCAGAGGTTCATGTTTTTGTGTCCTTGTTTATATTTAATGTGAATTATTGTTAATTATGGATTTATTTATTTTTTTTAATCAGATTAATCACAAGGTAGTTTTGAATTAATTGTTAAAACAGTTTGCCGGTTCACTGTTTTGTTTTACTCAAATTTCCTACAAAATACATAAAAATACACTACATACACACAAAATGATTTTCATAAAGACTTAGAGGTACAATATTATGAGTTTACGACTAGTTTAACATTTACAATTCCCACAGACATGTAAACTGTCCACAGGTTGACCTTTGACCTTTAGCACTACAGTGTTTTCAGTCATCAGGCTGTAGATGCTAAACCTTGAACCAGTCACAGTAAAGCTGTTCATAGATGTTAAAGCAGCTTCTTCCACTGTGTAGTAAATTATGCCTAAAACCAGACCTGTATGCAGGTCCAGGGGGGCGGGGCCAGTGGGTACTGGTGAACCCCAATAGCTTGTAGAATAGACGTACATCTTCATATCGCTAATATTCTCCATCTATATGAACCTCTTGCTTTTCTCTCTGCCATATACATTTTTTTTTAATCTTAAATCTTGTTTTATACAGCTCTACGTGGCTGCCCATAGCAACCGCTAGTATCTTAGCCTTCCACATATGTCATGTGCTATGCTGTATTTCCTCATTTGTCATAATGTCGGAGCTTCTTGCGCATGTGGGTCACTTCAGCGACGCATTCTATTCACACTCAAGAATGATAAAAGCCGTATTTAAGGTGTAATATGAACGAGCACACACAAAAAAAATCAGTTTAATTAAATGTGTTAATGGAATAAAGTTTATACTGACGTCTACCTCTGTGGACCTCACCTCCCATCAGCCCTCATTATTAAAGTGTTAAAATGTCCCCAAAATGTCATCCTCAGCTGTCTAATTTACTGACAGAACTGTTAATATTCCAGACTTAAGCGAAGACAGAGATGATTCAATTAATGCTTTGGATCAACTTATTAAACAACTACAGGTTCATGGTTTCAGGCTAAACTTCTTTATTAGTACAATGACCTTTTTATGAGTACTTGATTTGAAGTTAATCAGACTAGAGGTAAGATCTTTCGCCCGAGCTCGACCCGGCCTGAAATTCGGTTCAGGCCTAAAATGTCAATCATTACGTTCGGGTCGGGTCGGGCTTCTCTCTCACTGCCTTTTTTTTTCTCCACGTAATTAAGCGAGTGTGCATCAAGATCTCTCTTTCACTCTCATTGTCTGACCTCTTATTCTGTGTTCCAGCGTTATTTCTTTGTGTAAATGCATTTATCATGATAATAAAAATATGTAGATCATTTTAATCTTAAAAACTCTTGGGTTTTATTCTGCCAAAAATACTATGGGATAAATTGAAATTTCGCATTTGCTTCAGGCTCGGGCCTGCAAATCAAGTTAAGTAGTCAGGCTTGGGCTGGGTCGGGCTTTAATGGCTGCGGGCCTGGGTCGGGTTGGGTCAGATTTTTTAGGCCCGATCTTACCTCTAAATCAGACAAATCTACATGAGAAGATGCAGGGGAGAGCCCTCCACGTCATGAAGGACTCCACCCACAATTTCTTTCAGCCCCTCCCCTCAGGCAGAAATCCAAAAAGTATTCAGAACAAAACGACCAGACTCAGGAACAGCTTCTTTCCTGGAGCAGTTGGACTGATAAACTCCAGCCATGCTCTATAACCTGCATCGCACTAACCACTTCACTCTGCTGACCTCTTGTAAAGTTTCATTTAATTGCTTTATTTGTTCGTATATATTTTTTTAACTTAAAAAAATATTTATGACTCAATCCCAGACTCCAGTACAAATTTCTGAACTGGTATGACAATAAAAATCCTTCAATCCTTAAATACTAGTTCCAGAGACATGAACAAGAGTGTTTAGTGATTTTAAACTTTTGAGCTCCCCCTTTTGGGAAATCTAGAAATGGTAAATTGTCTAAAATCGAATCAGTTCTTCCTCTGCATCATATTCATCAATATGGAAAAAATGGGATTTGTAAACTGAATATGTTTTAAGTTACTGCGTTAATATGAAGGATATCTGGCGGAGGTTTGACGGAAATATAAAATCCCCAATACTCTGTTCTGGGATATAATTATTCAAGCAAAGGCAAAAGGTATCATGACAACATTGATGTTTATTTCAATAAAAGCTATAATTTTGGAATGGTTACAATATTGTTGAGTGGGGGGGGGTCAGAAAGATAAAGAGGAATAAATACTGAACCACTGTAAGGTATAATAAAAATATATTTTTGTCAAATAACAGGACTAACGGCCAATCAAAATGTATAATTACTCATGTTACTGTCATAAAATTAATGTTAATGCTCATAAATTTTCAAAAATATGAAATGTATAGTATTTTATAATTATATTTCTTGTCACTTACACTTCCTGGAGGTGTTTTACTCCTTTACAATTTAAAACAGCTGCATTACTGAGTGAAAAAAAGGCTCCTATGATTTATATGTCAGAAAATTAAATGATCTCCCACACCAAGACAGAGAACAACTGGTTCATTCCACGCCAGGTTGTCAACATGAAATGTCAGAAAAGTTAAGTCATTAAAAGAATGAACAGAAAAGGCCCAAATGCAGATGTTAATGAACAGGAATCCCAGTCACTTCACCTTTGGGGTTAAAATCAATGACCAGAAGATGTAACACTGACAGTAAACCCACTGCCCAAACTGTTCTCTATGACATTTCAGACACTTTGTTCCAATAGTTAAGTGAAAAAGCTTCATTAATGTAGTAATTGACTGAGTGCAGACAGTGGACACTTACACATTATGGAGGACACACCACCCACAGTGGGGGTCTCCAGATCCCAAACAGGCTCCACAGGACGTGTACTGCTCGCAACTCTCCACCGGCACACGGCTGACCTGGAAGACAAACATGCAAAAAAACACACACTTGAGTGGGTAATGTGTGAACATGGAGCCTGGATGCATCACCTTCAAACACTTCATACACACTATAGGCTCTGTATGTACCAGAGGAGTCCTGAGTCTGGAACATGAGATTAAAGAAACGAACACACTGTGACTATCACAGATAAACAGCTCTGGAGGTGATGCTCACAACTGCACACAAGAGTAAACTGGGAGGGGTGGGGGTGGATGTGTGTGTGTGTGTGTGTGTGTGTGTGGGGGGGGGGGGGTTGTTTCAGGCTTGAACACATGTAAACACACTCACACACACACACAGGTTAAGAGATTACATCCTGTGACAAACTTCTCTGTAATAAACTGCCCACAGCTGTTGTTGTTTAGTGCAGTGGTTCCCAACCCTGGTCCTGAAGTATCACTATCCTGCATGTTTTAGATGTTTCCCTCTTCCAACACACCTGACGGTCATTATCAAGCTCCTGCAAGAGCTTCATGAGAGGCTGATCATTTGAATCGGGTGTGTTGGTAGAGGGATACATCTAAAACACTCAAGATAGTGGTACTTGAGGACCAGGATTGGGAACCACTGGTCTAGTGGAAATACATATATATATATATATATATATATATATATATATATATATATATATATATATATATATATATCACTTTACTTTAAGACACATGAACAGAATGTTTAATTAAATAAATGAATGAATTAATAAATGGACAGGCAGGCGGTTGAAAAAAATGAACAAGTGAACAAATAATAATTCATTAAATAAATAAATACTGTAAATAAGTAAGTAAATGAATGAATGGATGAATCACTCAATAACCACATAAGAAGGATGCATGGATGGATGGATCAATCTACAAATAATAAATGAATGAATGAATATAAATAAATATATTTTTTATTTAACTTTTATTTAACCGGGAAATAACTTTTAAAATTAAGTACCTCTTTTACAAGGGACACCTGTAAAATAAATGAATGAATGAATGAATGAGTAAAAGAATGACTGAATACAAATACATGTTTCCATGGTAACTATGGAGCCTCTGAACGTCCAAATGGTCACATCTGATGACCATGAAAAGATGACAAACTGTATTTTACACCAATTATTGACCTGTATTGATAGAATAAGTGGATCAACAGGTAATTTATTTTTTTCTACTAATATTCCACTGTTAACTATTAATAAAAAATATTGAAATATTCACCAAAAAAAAAATCACCAGAATTGTGATTAAAAAAAAAAACAAGCCTCCTTGGACGACATATTTATAAAACAGCCTTCATCAAAGCATGAAAGAAGTCTGTTTGTTTTAATGCTTCTGGATTTATTACAAAGAATATGTCATTGTACTCAACGGAATTTAGATAAACATCAAGGATTTCTCCTTTTGTCCACCGCCATCTGCGTGTCTGCGCCACTGAGATAAGATGAAACTTTAATGATCTCTGTGGGGAAATCGGAGAACTTAGGTGTTAACAAGGACATCAAACAATGCTGCAGAAATCCACCTGTCTCATCCATGGCGAGCGAAGAAATATGTGAGACGTCCAGACAGACAGGAAGTATTATGGACGTGTCCATTTGTCTTTGCAGTTATCATTAAACACAGGTTTTCTGCTGCTGCCTGCATTTTCAGCATCCACCATCTGTCTGCGTGATTATCAGGAGACAGGAGTTACCTTGAAATTTCACCCAGGTTGTGGAATATTCTTAAGGGGGAGGACGTTTCCTTTAAGAGAACATTGTGAACAGGCTTTAATCAACCCAGGTTTGCTCTGCTCTCTCTTCAATCTGCAACATCTCCAGTGTATCAGTATTTGTGTGTTTTATCTCACTTTGCTGGATCCTATTTACCAGTGACAGACGGATCGGCAGACAGGAAACCGCCTCAGGCACACGCACGCACGCACACACACACATATCCTGGTTTCCATGTCTCATGAGGACGAAGTTTGTAATCATCACCTGTAGGTAAAGCAGCTATTGGGGAGTGAGTGTAAAGTAAAATATTAGTTTTTAATAAAATTCTCTCTCTCTCTCTCTCTCTCTCTCTCTCTCTCTCTCTCTGTATATATATATATATATATATATATGTGTGTGTATATAAAGCAAATCAATAAATACAATAGTAAAATACAATTCAATAAAAGTATATAAAAAGTAATTTTTAAAATATGGGGAAAGAGGAGACACATCTTAAAAAAAATACATATATAAATACAGAATAAATGACAAAAAATAAAAAAAAAACAATCGTATAAGAAATTAAATAATAAAAATAATGTATACTACTACTACTACTACTACTACTACTAATAATAATGTAAACTAATCTTCAAACTTTTAAAAAATACATGTTTCATTATGTAACTGTTCCCTCATACTTTATGAGGACTTGTAAGGAAAAAAAGGAATTAATGCATTTAATTAATGTATTTCCAGGGTCACATCATTTGCATACTCATAACACATATTTATATTTTACTAGTGGGGAGCGAGCTGTTCTGAATACTGCTATACATACCATAGACACATATTGTACCAATATTTTGCAGAAAAACATAATGGGGTCTTACAAACATAGGTCCCTGCATTTTACTAGTAGGGACCTACACTTGTCCCTTGTAGGGACCTGAATTTGGGTACCAATGATGTCAGAGGGCCCCCTGTCATGACTGTGCAAACATATCAAAGTCCCCATAAAGATAGGAATACATGTAAACACACACACACTGGCAAAAACACACCAGAGGGGAAAGTTACGATTGGACTAAAACATGTTTGTGTGCCACAGAGTATGGGACACGTTTTCTGGGGCACTTGTATTTAAGTACTTAAATATATCACTGACCACCCAAAGACACATTTTCACACATGAGGACAGAAACACACACACACACCTGCAGCTGCCTGGTCCAGGTAAAGTACGACATCAATAACACTGCAGAGGCAGGGGGCACACCAGGTGAGCTGGAAGGTGCTGAGGCTGAATTCTAATGGCAGCTGCAGGCGCAGCAGTGGAGACACCTTCAAAGAGGAAACTCTGCCTTCAGGATTTTTTTCTACTTTTCAACCTTCAAACACGAAATCACATGTCATGTTCTGTTTTTTTTTTTTTTTTATTAAATTATTAGTATCTTTTTTTTTTGCCTGAAACAACTGCTGCATAAATAAGTAGGGAAATAAACACATCTCTGTCGTCTGTCAGGACATACTTTCTTTTTTTCAACTAAGATGTTTTCATCCAATCAGGGCTTGACTGAACCCCATGCCTCACAGATTCATGCGTTTCCTCCTGCTTCACCATCCGTCCCATTCAATGACTCCCACTGCATGGAGCGTACTCACACTACTTCCTGCAGAGTACTGGCCTAGAATCCACTCTAGTAGCAAAAAGACTTGAGCTTTTCCAAACAAGAGGGAAGGAGTTCTAGCACAGTTTTAAAAATGTATGTAACAAGGGAGTCAGAGAAGCTCGACCTTTTTCATTCACACATGACGTGATGGGGCCGTAGGTGTTGACCCATTTAATGTTCGAAGGTGAGACGATGTGAATGAAAAAAAAAAACTACGAGATTCTGAGATATTACCACTGATGTCTTTTAGCTTTTGACCTTTAGTGTGACCTTGACCTTTGACCTTCAATGCTTAAAATCTAATGGGTTCTTCCTTGACCCATTATCTTATTATCATTCCTGAAAGTTTCATCAAAATCTGTACAGAACTTTTTGGGTAATCCTGCTGACAGACAGGCAGACAGACTCTAATGTAATACCTCCTTGGTAGGGGGTAACAAGAAAAGTATTCAGGGTGTGCAGCCTCCGCCAAAGCAGATAGCCCACCCCCCCCTTCCGACATCCACGACTGCTGGTCCGTCCTGTCCTACCGAATGAAAGACATGATCAAAGCTACTGATCACCACCAAACTTTTCTCATTTGTTTCTTGTGCCAGAATCAACATTTCCTGAAAACTTCAACCAAATTAGTCCATAACTTTTTGAGTTATCTTGCTAAACAACAGACACACAGATCAACGCCAGCAAAGGAATTACACATTTGTTACTTGGTGGAGTAAGAAACTAACTAGAAAAGCACTTGGAGAGTACACACTCTACCAAATGAGATCAGCCCCCCCTTCCTGAAAGACATGCATATGCCACGTGCCCCCCCCACCCCACCCCCCACCCAGCCCTCCACTGATCACCACCAAACTATTTGCACTTGTTCCTCCTCAGTATTTAATTTCCTGAAATTTTTTGCCAAATCCATCCATATATTTTTTGTAGTTATGTTGCACACAGACAAACAGATAAACACAGGCAAAAACACAACTCCGACATACCTCAGTGGGGCTACCAATGAACAAAATGACAGATAGGTGGACAGACCGATAGATAAATAGGTAGATGTGTAGGTGGGTAAGTAAGTAAGTAAGTAAGTAAGTAGGTAGGTAGGTAGGCAGGCAGGCAGGTAGGTAGGTAGGTAAGTAGATAGATAGATAGATAGACAGATAGATAGATACAACTAAATTCAAAGAAGAATAAAATGGAACTGTTAAAAACTAGACATAAAAGGTTAAAAATACACGAAGGTCAAAGTTGAAAATTTCCCTCAATTTTGGATAGAATCTTCTTTTCTTCTACTATTTACTTCTAATGTCTATGAAAACAAATGTTTTGTTTCAATGTGCTTGTGACATACGGACATCAGCGTATGCATAGACATGATAACTGCAGCTGAATCGGTGCCAAAATAAGCAATAATACATGCGAGGGGTGGAGTTTGTTGTGCCTTTTCTTGTGAAATTACACTTTATCTATCATTTAAAATTATATTGATAGCCTTATAGTTTCCGAATTAAGTGCTAAGATCTGGCAATGAGTACTCTAGTGAAAAACTCCACATAGTTTCGCTCCTCTTAACAGATTTCTGACATTGTTGTTCTATGACCTACAAGTCTACTTTTGACGGCACTTCTTTTTATTCAACGACACATTAATTCCAGTATCTAAGTGTACTGCCAGTGTTTATTTTACCTCCAAATGCCTAAGAATACATTTGGTGTTTTCATATTCTTTGCACTGTCTTTTATTTTATGATTATTTTTTTTAATAAAAGTGTCTTTGCACAACACTGTTCATGGCTTTCACTAACGTTAGCTTGTTGCTATGATAAGCATGCGGCACACAAGGAAGAAGTAATTAAGTGGCTGCGGGTGCACTGATTAATTGGCAGGCTTATTTTACTTTCAAGTCACTATCTTACTGCAAATGTGACAGAGTGATTAAGCAAGTTGCAGCACAGCTTTTTTTGCTGAATCATATGGTTTGGTGGAGGCCCTGTGGTGGCGTTCACAGGCAGTGCTGTGGTTGTAATCCTGTGGGTGGGAGTGGGACTCATCTGCTTTCAGCCCCCGTTACTGTATGGCTTCTTATGTTTTCCTGACCCACAAAATGGGTTTTCACAAAGCTGTGATGTTCCAGTGTCAAACATACAGTCCATGGACAAAAAGCAGAACACAGATTGCAAGCAGGATTTATTTGAAAAGTGCAAAAATTACCCTGAAGACATTGAGCCTGTTTACATGAGAGTTTTATTCCCGTTTAATTCAGAATAAAAGTTAATTCCTCTTTAAGATGACCATGTGAACACCTCATTCCAGTTGAAAATGTCTATCCCCAATTAAACTTCATTCAGAATGAAGTCACTGGTTTATTCCGATCTTAATTCTGAATTTTATAATTGAAACAGTTAATTCCACTTCAACATTATTCCTCTCCTTCTGCACATGCTCCTCGTCTTGTTGCAATTACGCACATATTTGGTATTGATGACGCATATATTCCACTGCCAGTGGCAGCTGGATGCATGGATGGATGGATGGATGGATGGATGGATGGATGGATGGGTGTGTGGGTGGGTGTGGGGGTGTGTGGGTGGATGGATGGATGGATGGGTGTGTGGGTGGGTGGGTGGGTGTGTTGGATGGGTGGATGGATGGATTGATGGATGGATGGATTGATGGATGGGTGGGTGGCTGGGCAGGTGGGTGGGTGGATGGATGTGTGAGTCTGTGGGTGGGTGGATCGATGGGTGGGTGTGTTTTGGGTGGGTGGGTGGCTGTGTGGGTGGATGGACGGATGGGTGCATGGATGGGTGGGGTGGGTGGGTGGTTGGGTGGATGGATTTGTGGGTGGGCAGGTGGATGGATGAATGGATTGAAAAACGTCCAAATGAACCATTATCTTGTTCTAAGAATCTTATTGTAAAACATAACATATTATAAAGTGCTGGTCTACATAGTGTTGTGTTAGCTAGAGAAAAGATGGTGAAAAAAAAAAAAAACGACTGAAAACTGGGGGAATTTGTCGTGAAAATATCCTTACATATGAGCAGATGCTGGAAATACTCTGATTATAATGTCATTTATCAGCTGGCACCTACACATTGCTTTCATGTAAACAGTGCGTCTCTCCATGGATCTGTGACTTTTATCCTCACGTTGAATATACGATGCTTCTACGTTGCTGTGATGTACACTCAGACACAAAGCGTATGGTAGATTCATAGCATGATAATAGTAACTACTGTCTGATAACTATTATAATGCTTCCATTACAAAGCACGGGACTCTTACAGGACACCAAATAGCAGCAAATTGCAGTCATTACATGTGTCTGAACAAATACCACACTAGCAATACAACCTATCTGATATAGGGAGAGGACACAAAAAAAAAAAAAAAAAACATGTCATGGACAAACACAAAAGCCAGGGAGAGAAGTTTATTTATCGAATTTTTTTTTTTTCATGGTGATGTGGATGATGTATTCCTATGGAGCAGTTCAATTATTGAACTTTAGAAAACAGATAATAGGCTGTGAGATGGAGATGGGAGACGCTCCACCAAAGACTCTTTGTCTTACTGAGGTAGTGTGTGTGTGTGTGTGTGTGTGTGTGTGTGAGTGTGTTTTCTCAGACAGTAACTAAGTGCAAACCACCTATTTATATTAAATATGTCATTTTCATCCCTGGCCTATTTGCTGCCGCTTCTGCACAGGGGAAACACATTCATCTGGACAGTGGAGGGAGGCGGCGAAAAAGGGACGAGAGAGTCAGGAGACAGAAAGAATGGGATCACAGAAGGAAAAAAAAAAGTCCATTTTAACCATTAATTTTAGTCTTCAGATAGATCCCAGCGGGATTTAGATACCCCCCCCCCACGCTTCTGTTGTGTTTTCAGAATGTAGTGAAGCTAGAGAGAGCAGAGGGGGGTGATGGGAAAGGAGAGTGGGAGGGAGAAGGAGAAGGGGGAAGGGGTTATTACAAATAAATAAGAGCTACAAATGAGCCTCTCTCATTTAGGTCATGATAGAGAGGCTCTTAATTTGCCGAGTCGGAGATGAGAGGAAGGAGGAGGAGGAGGAGGAGGAGGAGGAAGAGGGTGTGGATGAGGGGAAATCGGGGAAGGATGGATGAGAAAGATGCACAAATGTAATTGCGACCGATGTTTCATTCCACATATGGGGCCATGGCGGTCCTGGGTACCAGCGTTATGGGCTCAGTGGTAATTGTCCCATCGGTACGATACGGACTCAGACTATAAGGCCCTATCACCGCCCAATAGGCTGATGGATAACATGTTCTGTCAAACAATCAGATGTTAAAATTACATAAAAACACACACACATTACCAGTCACCTTGCAGATATGACATTGTTGTGTGCATGTGTGAAATAATAAATGACATGTAAATGTAAAGGTATAACCAACAAACACAGACTGATGATGCATTCACAAAACGTACACTGCACTCAACTTCATCACAAGCATCAAAGAGGAGGTTATTGATAGATGAACAAATGAGCATCATTTGTTCATATAAGGAACAGCTAACATGAGACAAAATATGACGCTAATGATGTAGTAGATCTAACAACAAATAGATCCAGAAAAGTTAAATGTTCTTACAAATGTGACAATTGAGACAAAAACATACGTACATATATATATATATATATATATATATATATATATATATATAAATATATATATATATATATATATATATATATATATATATATATATATATATATATATGTATGGTGCAAAATAAAAAATAAAATAAAATGTATATACATTACTGTATATGAAATGAAATGTCTTTTTGCCATTATCCAAATGTAAAACGAAATTAAAAGAGACAACTCTCCTGTGATACGTATATATATATACAGTATATATATATATATATATATATATATATATATATATATATATATATATATATATATATATATATATATATATATATATATATATATATATATATAAAGGGAAAATTGCAACTATTTATACAACTTCCACTTTCTCCTGCAACAAAAGCCTAAAAAACACTGCAACTTTCATCGCAATTTTTCAGCAAAGCTCATGCAACATCAAACATTTTGGGCCGCAACAATCCCAAAAAAAGGCCTGCCAAATCCTGGAGGGACTGTAAAACCTTATCCTGGGTCTGCGAGTCTGCATTTGGGTTCCATCACATTCCTGTACCGTGATATTTCCGATAAAATATTTTGTCATTTTTAGCCGCAATTGTCCTCATGTAAACAGCCACTGCCCCATACTTCTTAAAATGTTTTTTTTTTTTTTCCCATATGTCTTTCTATCCCACTCTCATCTGTCTTGCATTTGTCCGGACCCACAGAAAAACACACCAAATGAGGCCATAGATCACAGACAGACACGAGCTGGGAGGAAAATCAGATCCAGAGAAAGAGAGAAGACGACGGACACACAACAGGAAGTACGTTCCTACACTACTATCCACCCATAAAAGCGCACATACACTTGTTTCTTTAAGCCCATATAATCACCAGCAGGTATTTGCCATATGACAACAATAAGAACACAATGGAAAACGTTCCTGTTTTTCCATCCGGGGGCTATAACAGAAACACGACACAACCTCTGACAATAGAACAGATCCGCTCAGACCTATACAGTAACCTTTCCTGGCATGTTTCTCTTTGTTTTCCTTTAGTGTCAGCGCTGCACAACAGAAATAATAGCAGGGAAACAAATGGGTGTGTGTAACATTACTGCGCTGTATTCGATTACAAAGGATAATTTACCGTATTAAACCACTGGTGTTAAAGTACACCTCTTCCATTGTACAAGGTCTTTTTAAGTGTCCATCTACAGTACACACCTGGATTGCTCTTGTTAATCTACAATACAACTGCTAAGAAAAAAAGAAAATCTCGACACTATCGCGTTACCTGTGAAGTGTCTTCCGTATATGTTTAACCCATAGAGACCCAACGCTACTTTTCTATGAGTCTACAAATGATTTTTCTGTCTACAGTATATTTAACCTTTCTAAAGTGATTTATCACTGTTAATTGTAATATTATCCTCTGTGTTTTGCTTTTTTGTGTGAAAACCTAATATTTTCCTATATCTAACTCACTGATTGTTTTTTGTTTTCATAAAAACTGAGAGTACAATTGGGGGTTATTAAATCAAAAACATTTAAAACTGAAGAAAAAGTCTATTTTAAAGCAAAATCAAGTGTCTCCATCTAATGTTACTGATCCCACTCTAAGGGTTTTCCCTGTTGCAGACACTACTGTTGAAAGAGTATCCAAATTATTTGTTTTGTCTATATTTAACCTTTTTGAAGTGATTTATCACCATTAATTGTAATATTATCTTCTGTGTTTTGCTTTTTTGTGTGAAAACCTAGTATTTTCCTGTATTTCACTGATCATGTAGATGTTCATACTGTAAAAACTCAGACTACAATTGAGGGTTATAAAATAAAAAAAACAGAGAAAACTGAATAAAAAGTTAATTTTATGGCAAAATGTATCATTAACTGGACATAAATCACAGGTTTCCATTCACTGTCATTGATCCCACTCTTTGGGTTTTCCCTGTTGCAGATATGTTTAACCCATAGAGACCCAACACTACTGTTGAAAAAGTCTACAAATGATTTTTTTATGTCTATATTTAACCTTTCTGAAGTGATTTATCACCGTTAATTGTAATATTATCCTCTGTATTTTTCATTTGTTGTTGTGAAAACCTAGTATTTTTCTGTATTTCAGTCACTGCTCATGTATCACTCCACCTTGCACTAGTATTGCACATTTGTATACAGGGTCTATCTGTTTATTTTCTCTAAAGCTGTTTTTTCTCCATAAGACACAGTATTCCTATATTTTTTTATTTCTAGTATATATTTTTTATTTCTAGTTTAATTTTATGATTTACTTCTATGATTATTTGCACTGTTATTTGCACTGCTTTACTTCCTTTTTGCACTTTTTTCACCCCACTGTGTGTTTCTGTGAGCTCATGTGACAGTGATCTTATCTTATCTTATCTTATCTCATCTCATCTCATCTCATCTCATCTCATCTTATCTTATGTAGATTTTCATAAATACCCAGACTATAATGAATAGTTATTAAATCAAAAACAGAGAAACATGAGGAAAAAGTTCAATTTAAAGCAAAATGCTATCATTTGCTGAACACAAATCACATGTTTCCATTCACTGTCATTGATCCCACTCCATGGGTTTTATTGGTGAATCACTGTCTGAAGAAAATTATATATGTCCATGTTCACTATAAAGCCAATGAACGACCAATAAAAAAATGACAAACTATAATTTACACCAATTATTTATATGTAACAACATGATTTGTGGATGAACTGGTATTCAATAGTTCATATCAGTGGATTAGTAATGCGCGGGCTGACCCAAAATGAGCGGGTGCCTGCATCCATCTGCAGTTACGGGTCATTACTTTTTTTTTTTTTAAATGATATTCGGGTTGCGATCGGGTCGTTTGTTGTTTGAGATGAACATTAAAATAACCTGGTAAATACTGAAATACTGAGATTTTTTAAAGATGATGAGCGGCTCTCAGTGTTTTCTTTTCCGTGGTATCGGGTTCAAATGTCTCTTTGGGTGTTACAGGTTGCTGACCCCAATGACATCAGATTTTAACACGTAAATAAATGCAGGTATGTGAGTAAGGTCATTTGAGGTTCATAAAGACCACATTACATTTTTAAAAATGTGGGTCGAGGAGCGGGTCGGGTCTGTTCTTTTCAAATATATTTATGTGGTCCGAGCCGCGGGCAGGTCAGTCAAAAAAGCGGTTGGTTGCGGGTCGTTTATACACTGACCCGCACATCACTGCGTGTCATCGGTGGCTCTTTGGGTCTTTATGGGTTAATTTCTCACAGACTGGGTTGAATCTACAATTCCCCCAGAACAGTCATGCAAACTTGTATATAAATAGCTCCATCCCAAATCCCAGAGGCCTGTCCTTATCTCACACACAGTTCCCCAGTTTAGTACAAACACAAATCAACTTCACCCATTTCCTCTTTAAAATCCGAGTCACGCTGTTTCTCTCAGCCACATTAAGACGTCTCCCACTGTCTCTGCCACTGTCTGTCTGTTTGACCCACTCACAAATCACATCCTGATCAGCCCATCACTCATCTGCCTCTACAGACAGTCACAGGGTGTGTGTGTGTGTGTGTGTGTGACAGTGATAAGTTGTTGGATATCATGCCTGTCAAAAGTATGTGGGACTGTTGACAGTCTACTGCAACTATGTGAACCACGAGGTTACAGATTAACACATACTGACCCAAACAGCTACAGACCATTGACCAAAACCATCTACTGATATGAATTGAATTTAATTTAATTGAATACCTTCTAATACACTAAACCACTAATGCATGTAAAGAGTTGGTCGAAAATGTAGTTTCATGGTCATCAGATATGACCTGTGTGAGGTGTTGGGAATAATGTCTTTAAAAATAATGTTCTTAATGTTTTCAGTAACCTGTAATCTACTTAATAACACTAGTCTACAATATTGTTTAGAAAATATCTGCTTTAGACATTAAATTTGCTAAATATTTTATTTTTCTTTCCATTCACTTATGATGGGTGAAATTTAAAACATCTGTAGCAGCAAAACTATTGGTTGAATTCATTTAAAGTGGGTTCCACTGACCCAGAATAGATGTTATTACATTTTAGGAAAAGTAGATTTAAGTTCATATTCTTATTATGAATCTTATTTCTTCTCCCATTTACTTGTAACACTGCTCTACAATTTTGTTTGTAAGCAGCTTTATGCAAAAAAAATATTCAACGAATGTGTAAAATACTTGACAAAACAAAACCAGGTCTAGTTACTGTAGGAGCACTGGAAAAAAAATACAGCTTTGATGATCCCAAAATCACGTTGTCTGAAATCACGATTTTCGGTCCTAAATAATAGACTGTTCAGCCTTAGCACAGTTACCATAATAGTAATGAATGTCAGTGTAGTGTATGATAACATAATGCAGGTATTTACTAGGGATTGAGCAATATGGAATTTACGAGACTGATACCGATTTCTTTTTACATCAGCCTTAGGCCATGACCAATACAACAAAATATACTGAGCTATGGCATCATTGTCGTCCATTTGCCTGGTTATCATGACTTTCCAATGCTCTATGAGCTAATACCATACAAACCATATTAAGCCAAACCATTTTCCAAAGCATGTGGTTGATCCACCTTCTTCAAATATCTCAGTTTTCTACTGGTCAAAGCCAGAAAAGTTTAGCCTGATTCACGTTATCTGGCCATGTTTCGCTAAGCTCACGCAACTTTCTGAGTATCATACAGTTCAGGCTTTCTGAAAAATGGAGGAGCCAATTAATATATAATATACCCATGAATATACAAGAGAACAACTGTGGAATAACCATCCTCTGTAATGACTAGTATGCATCAAATGGTCAAATTAATGGTAGATTAGTGGGTAATACCTAGTAAATAACAACATGCTTCAATCAGATGTAAAAGAGCGAAAGTCGATAAAAGTTAAGTCAAGCATAAAACTTCATCTCAAGAGAGCAGCAGGCCCGGCAACACTTCAAGTCTTGCTCATGTCAGCAGCGACATTTACTGTACTCTTGTGTTTTAAATGAGGTTGTGTCTTCCAGCCAAAGTCTACCCTGTCACTAATTTCCACTCGCCCACGCAAACAACTGCAAAGACAAGCTGATTCTAGGCTGAAGTCTCCGATCAGCTGACGGCGCCAAGGGCACTTCAGTAGATTTCTGTATCCTCCGCTCATTATTCCCCCTGTCCCCTTGTCTTCCCGAACATTTTTAGCAACTTCAAAGTTGGACAAACACCAAAAGAACCTGCTTTAAAAGGAGCGCACAGCAGTCTTTTCTCCCTGACCTCCAAGTGCAGTAAATGCTGAGTGAATTGAATATGAACCGTCTTTGATGTGGTGCCAGGGGTTGGGTTTCTCCACCAGTCAGTACAGTACAGCTCAGTACATTTCTGTACTGTAGCTAAATCGATACGTGGAGGTACATCATCGGGCCATTATGCCAGTGTCTGAGCTGCTTCATGGAAGAAGGACCGAAACTGTTGGTTGTCAATGGGTCGCCTTACAACCCCATTTTACAAGCGCAGATGCTTGACCTTGCCTTGTGAGTTCAGTGGTGCAAATATGGCGACGACACTCTAACATGGAAAAAAGATCAGAGGCTGGAGCTCGGCATTACAGCCAGTCTGTAAATTACAAGAGGCGGATTAGGCTCGGAACCATGTCCAAAAATATTATATAATGGGAGGTTGAAGTAATTGAACTGCCACGACTGATCTCATAACTATACTACACTGGTAATAACATGATAAGCGAGTAATTTGCCTTCAAGATGCCATAGAACCAATAGATTATGAGCTGTAATCCACTTACTCATCTATTTTAAAGCAATTTGATGACATCACCTGTAAGAGTGTCTGGAGAAATATTTCAGTAACCACGGCACACGATGACAGGATGACAAACGTCTTTCTCGGGCATTTTTATTAAATCGAGACAATTTAAACACGTAACAAGGAAACAACTGCAGTAATGAAAGTGATTTAGCGTCATTGTTCATCTTTATGGGAACATAAATGATGTGATTTCATGATGACTTCATTGCAGAGAGAAACACCGAATGGCAAAGGAAAGAAAGATTCTATAAGAGAGAGAACATGGACAGAGATGGTGTGTGTGTGTGTGTGTGTGTTTCAGACACAAAAGGGAGTTGTGTATAAATCCATCGCTCGCTAATCGAAAACTCTCCTCTGGTGGTGAATCAGACAGTTTTATGTTTGTGCGCGTGCTTATATGTGAGTCACTATACAGATACGACGTCTATATGCTGCAGTCCAATCCACCACTTTTAATTATGTGTATGAGTGAATATGGGGAAAGGTAAATTGCTCTGTCAAGCTGGGAAATGGGCTTTTTGATGTTTGAGCTCTCATCACTTGGCATTTCTATTATTCAACGATGAGGTAGGGTGAAGAGGAGGAGCAGAGGAGAGGGGAGGGAGGGGACAAACAGAGCAAAAGTATACTTCACTATGACGGCCATAATTAAAGTTTACTCTACCAAAGATCGCTAAGTTTATAGACTTTTCTAGCCCTACAGGTCACAGGTTCAAGTACTGACGTGTCAAGTAACGGCACATAACAAAAATTGCGAAACACTTTATAATAACGACACAATTCACTGTATTAACTGTTTGTAAATGGTTTGTTAAGGTATTGTTCATACATAATTTATCATAAACAAATAGCTATAAAATGTGATTATTTTTAAAAGACAGGTGCACCTGTCTGTTAAAAATAATAAAATTGTATCTTTATCTTTAGAAGACAATCTGAACTTTTACAATATATTAACAAATGGGTGAGGACCTGTACTGTCTATGTATAATGTCTATGTTTTTATATATGTATATGTTTTATATTTAAATGTTTCATTTATTTTATCATGCTTATTTTATTCAATTTTATCTGTATTTTAATCTATTTTAGTTTGTTGAATGTGATTTACTATTTATCTATAATTCCTGATTGTACACCGCTTTTAACTTAGGAGTACACTTTTTAATTTATTTTATACCTGTACTAATAAATGACAAATAAATAACCTTTGAACATTTGATGTCTGACGTCTAACTATCTATTATGTATGTGCTTCATGTATCTGTGTATGTAACTGTAACTTCTGAATTATCTGATGATGAAGGCACCTGGAATTTGGCAGTGTTTTTGGAAGACTGTACACCATAATTTAATTTGCTGCGACATGCAAAATGACAATAAATCTAATCTAATCTCATTTTATCAAATGAGGAAGGTGAATTTTGCTAATTGTGAAAAGGAATTGCCAATTTATTAGACATATTTGTGTTATATTTTGTTTTCTGTTTGTTCAAAAATTATATTTGAGCATTGATACCTGATGAATCAAATATGGTGCAAATAGAAATGGATATTTGAAAGCATTTAGTTGTTTAGAAGGACCAAAAAAAAAGAAAAGGTTTCAAATAACTGGGATTTGCTGTCAATGATTTAATGATTCAGGCTTTACATGGTTCAATTTGACATTTGTTAAAGACCTTTTTAAGACAACAGAGCATAAGTTAATGTCAATTTTCCAGCCAATCTCATGGCCATACTGGCAAAACGTCATGGAATAAATACTATAATATAGGTATTTATTTACACCAATATTTTCATTCACACCATTATGAGCAAGTCTTCACTGGTGGCTGCAAAGTTAGAGATAAGTAGTTCTTTATTTCAATATAAACTGTCACGTTTGATGAGTCTTGAAAAATGGAAATATATCATATATTGTTCTTTGTTCAGTTAAAAATTATGTGAATTTTTGTAGCAGGCGGCACGGTGGTGCAGTGGTTAGCACTCGTGCCTCACAGCAAGAAGGACCCTGGTTCGAATCCCACACCAGACCTTTCTGTGTGGAATTTGCATGTCCTCCCTGTGTCCGCGTGGGTTTCCTCCCACCATCCAAAGACATGCACTGATAGGTTAATTGGTTAATCTAACATTGGCCATAGGTGTGAATGTGAGAGTGATTGTTTGTCTATGTATGTCAGCCCGGCGATGAACTGGCGTCTCATACAGGGTGTACCCCGCCTTCGCCCATTGTAGCTGGATTAGGCCCCCAGTGACCCCCGCAACCCTAGTGAGGATAAAGCGGGTTCAGATAATGAATGAATTTTTGTAGCTGAATTTAACATTTCATAGTTAAGTTAAGGATGTTAAAAACCATCCATATAATGCTTTAAGCCATGCCTATAGGCCTGTAAACATGAGACTGACCAAGTACAAGTCTGGATCTGACTACCTCTGAATGACCAGCTAAGTTATTAAAAACAGAAAATAAACTAAATAAATGAATAATAAAGCAGACACAGTTTGTCATTTTTGTTATGTTTGTAGACCACCTGGTTCAATCAGTGGCCTTAAAATATAATCATTTTCTGTGTGTTCAAGCAGCCAGTGGTGATGAAGATGCTTTCAGCTCCTGATCATCAGGTCAGAAGAGCTCTGGTCCAGAACCTTCTGGAACACAAGTTCACATTGAGCGGCAGAGGGAACATCCTTGTTCTACTGGGTTCTGTCTGAAGGCACTGGAGTTAAAGTTACTTTCAAACTCACTGTGGCAGAACTGGAGAACCAATTATATTTTCCCACCTCCTCTGGTCTCACCATCTCTCTCTCTCTCTCTCTCTCTCTTTCTTTTTCATGTTTCATTCTCAGACTGGACTGTGAATTTGGTCAGTGTTGAAGGTCTGAAAGTGAAAGAGCCTTTATTCGCCCGCTGAACAGATTGGTTATTCCATCTCCACCCTCAATGACTATAATTGGGCTTTGACTTTCAAGAACACACAACTGCAAAAACACAGGTGTAGACAGAAACCACCTCTAATCAGGTCTTAAAAATGAGCTCAAACAGGAGTAAAAATCTAATTTATTGACAAATTATCATCAATTCCTAACGAGAAATGAAAATATTTAAACAGATTTAAACAAATCTGCATTCGATACCAATAAAAACATGTATTTACTAAGGATTGAGCGATATAGAATTTATGAGATTGATACCAATTTCCTTTTACATCCACCTTAGTCAATGACCCATACAACAAAATATACTGAGCTGCTGCATCATTGTCGTCCATTTGCCTGGTTATCACGACTTTCTAATGCTCTGCGAGCTAACTGGGTCTGGCCAACCATATTAAGGCGAAGCATTTTCCAAAGCATGTGGTTGACTCACCTTCTTCAAATATATCAGTTTTCTACTGGTCAAAGCCAGAAAAAGTTAGCCTGACTCACATTATCTGACTGTGTTTCACTAAGCTCACGCAACCTTCTGAGTATCGTACTGTTCAGGCTTTCTGAAAAATGAAGGAGCCAATGAGTGTTGCCGGGTGGGACTTCCCATGACTGGGCAGTGTTGTGGCTGTCTGTGCCATGGTCTGTTGGGCAGATATAGTGTCCAGAGTACTCTGGTGTCTCCCTACCAGAGGATTTTTCTGGAACATCTGACACGTTAAGACCAAGTTCTGCAAGCCGCTGGTCTACACATTTTCCATAGGGAAGTTCAAGGAATATCCGCTGGCTGTTTGCGATGCTGCCTTTTATTCTCAGATCTTTCCTGCACATACGACAATGGTCATTTACAGACAACACAGCGGTCCGTTTATGTGCAGCAATACTGTGGTGTTTGTTTTGATGGTCTGATACTGTGGTGTTTGTTTTGATGGTCTGCTTACAGTATGGCTCTTCTTCCTGCTGTCGCTCTGAGTCAAGGGTTGAGTTCAACATGAGTGGCTGAATCGGCGCATCAGTCAAGATGACGGACAGATTCTTCATTTAATCACACGCAAGGATTTTAGATAAGGTCACTCCTTTAAAAACAGACCGGCTGTGGGAGGCTCCCAGATGGTATCTCACAATACCATCTGGAGACAGTCAGGTTAAGAAAAGGTGGTGTTAAGCTTAAACCAATCTTTCCTCTGACGTATCCAGCGGGGCTAACTGATAGATTAAACTCTTATTGAAGCCAGTTGGGAGCAAGCTGGAAACATCTTTAATTTTAATAAATGCCTCCAAGGCTCCTTCCTGCTCCATTTTCTACCAGAATTTCCGGTTGAAATCTTTTAATACAGCATTTACAGCTGTGTTAAAGGCTTGCAATGAATGAAGCACTTCTGTATACAATCCTGTGGTTCCACTTGCAGTTCATCACTGCCTTGAACACGCCTCTACCCTGAGCTGGTGGAGATGCTCAATGTTAAATGGCTCCAGACGAAGAGGGTGAAGTTCTTGATTTCTCTGGAATTTGGAAAGCTGTAGATAACGTGCCTGACCAGACTAGTTGCAACACTGTCGAGTGTTGCGTCAAACTAGGATGGGCGGGCCCAGGCTAGTCATCCATACCTCCTCCTTGTACTTTGTCTGCTTCAAATCTCTCGCAATTGTTTACCAATAGTTCTTATTCTATGGTGCCAACTGGAAGAATATCAATGGGAAAAGACTTGTAGTGCCATCGAGTGTTTTGGGAGTGGAACAATTATTTGATTGTCTTGTTCACTGTGACGATGCAACATTATCATGCCGTCATCTCCTGCCCCGTGTGTGTTTTTTTTCTCCGTCTTTTAAAAAAAAAATAGATATATATGTTGCGTGTGTGTAGCACAGCTTTCCCGCACAGTTTAAACTGAACAGTATCTGGACTTCAAACTCAGCCCCCCCCCCACACACACACACACACACACACACACACACACACACACACATACACTTACCTGCTACAGAACTGGAGCAAACAGAGTCACTTCCTGGTCACCTCTTAAATACTCCTAATTCGCATGCTTCATAAATCACCTGATCCCGGACTGAACCATTACTGACAGGAAATGAACATTCATACATTTTGTTCTTTTTTTTCTGTGCTTGTGTTATGTATAGAAGGTAATTTGTGTCATTATTTATAGGATGTAATATAATTTCATTTTGGCTTATGTGACATGTAAATATGAAGAATGTGGTAATAATATGGTGATTGGTATGACTGTGGGTGGAGCCTAGGAATGTATAAAAAGGGTGAGTTTTTACCAGGGGATTGTAAGTTGTAGTTGGAGATAGAGTTAAAGCTGAGTTTTGAGTTTTGAGAGTTAAAGTGACTGATATGATTATGTGGTTGTTTTCTGAATAGAGTATAGTAATTAAGACCTTTTTATTTTATTTTTTAACTCAGGTAAATAGTTTTTCTCTTTGGGGTTTTGGTATTTTTCAGTGTAAATACTGAGCACTCCTCATCACTGCTGGTTATAATAAACAAAAAAAACACTGAAGTCTCGTGGTCCGAGCCATCTATTCCACCAAACCCTTGACATTCACATGTTTAGTGAGATTTGACAGAAGCTCCAGTTAAGTCCTTAGTTCGATAACTATCAGTAGCTGGACTCAGATGTAACTTTAAACATTCTGATTGTCGATGGCGGTGAAACACCTGCTGTTCAGTACGGAGCATCACAGCTTTTCCAGAGCTGATCCACTGTCAGACCTTCTTAAAGTCACTGCACTAACATGCACAGACATGTAGTGAACATATCAGTGCTCATCAAAAATAAAATAGCAGCTTTAATAATTCAAACAGACTTTCTGGTGGCAATAGAAGTCATCTTTAATGCAGATGACAGGAATTACAGGCAAAGGAAAAATGTGCTGGCCTGGCCTTTCTCAGTCATGCTGAACAGACTAAATGACTCATACTTGTTGGACAAAATCCTACTGATAAAATGAATTGATAAAATTACTTCATTATATTGTTCCAAAGGGTTTCCACTGTTGTAATTCCTCAAATATTTCTTTTGCGAATGTAATGATTGAAGCCTGGGAACCTTTAGATGACAACTGGTGTCATTTCTGTAGAACAATCTAATAATAGTAAGTGAAGATGTTAAAACCAAAAAACTTTATTTCACTTCTGAATAACTTCTAAAGACATTTTTAAGGTATTAAGTGCAGCTTTGTAAATGCAAGATCTGTAAGACATTTTAATCCCTGTTTAAACATTTCTATTTCTTGATGAAAATTGATGAATTTTTTTTTTTTAGTCTGATTTTTACTCCCGTTTGATCTCATGTTTAAGACTTGATTAGAGACAGCCTCTGTCTATACCTGTTACCAGTAAATTACATATAGAAAATGACTTGATTTTCACTTAAAAATATAAAACACAGAACATAATATTAGCATTTTCTTCAGTTCTGTCTGTTTCTGATATAATAACCTTCAACTTTAATCTGAGCTTTTATGAACACCTCCATGATCAGTAATTACATTTCAGAAAATACCTGATTTTCCTTGAAAAATACTAAATATAGAGGATTATATTATAATAAGTCACTAAAAGTGACTGAAGAAAGGTTAAATACAGACAACAATTAAGAACTGCCACAAAAGTAGCATTGAGTGTTTATTGGTTAAAGACTTTTTAACCTGGTGACGCATGAATTATAGAAAACTTAGTCAAGATTTTTCCCCGTAAGGCATGTAAAAAAAAACCAAATAAAACATGATAGATTTTTTTAAATTAACCTATTTTATTTATTTATTTAATGGACTCCAAAAATATTCACTCAGGCAAATACCATGCTTATAATTTTTTTGTGGTATAGAAACATTTAAAAAGCAATTATAGAATAGAATAGAAATATGAAAATTATGAAATAAAAAAAAACATTTTTAATGCTGCTAATATGATTTCCTCACATTTAAACATACTCTAAAATGAGTTATTACTCATTTTATGGAGAGAATATGCAACAATAAAACAAACAAACAACCAAAAAAACACAATTTCATTGCATTCTTTTTTAAAAACATTAAATTCAATATTAAAATTAAATATTCAATTAGAAATTGAAATAAAGCTGTATACAACAGCAACACTTAGCCTACTAACAGGTTGTTTTTTTTCTAGAGCGTGTAATAATAATAATAATAATAATAATAATAATAATGGATTAGATTTCTGTAGCACTTTTCAAGGCACTCAAAGCGCTTTACATTAGTGATCCATTATTCATTCACTCTCACATGCTCCCTCTGGTGGTGGTCAACTACATATGTAGTCACAGTTGCCCTGGTACCGACTGACAAAAGCGTGTTAGCCATTTCACACCACCAAACATTCATACACATTCATACACCAGTGTGAGTGACACTGGAGGCAAGGAGGGTGAAGTGTCTTGCCCAAGGACAAAATGGACTGACTAGGCCAGAGCGGGAATCAAACCGCCAACCCTTGGGTTAATGGACGACCCACTCTACTAACTGAGCCATGGCCGCCCCCAATTACCCCCCCCTATTTTAGACTTCCTGCTAAAGACGGCTCCTGCATCCAGAATGGTACTGGCTTGAGATAAGTAACTACAATGTAAATGTGACCTTGTTTAGAACTTTAAAAGAGGACTAAAAATAGTTTTACATGTTGGTGAAAAGACATGCCCTAATCATTTCCATTTACTAAAAACAGCAAAATTTCTCCATGTGCATCCGAATGGTGTGATTTTTGTATCCTCAATTAACTAAAATTGAGCTAAAATTAATTTCACACTGGATTTTACACCTTTAATATCTATAGGATACCAATCACAATACTTGGATCATGATACAATATATCACCATATATCATGATACAAACATTTTTACAGACAGTGAACACATGTCAGTTGAATTGATGTGTTTTTGTGGGATTTAAAAATGACTGTTTGTCTGGGTTTGTGTGTTTGTGTGGGCGGACTCTCCACTCCTCTCCTCTCTGTTGCAGTATATATTAATGCATCTCCCTGTGCACTGTATTTAACATCTCTACGTGGACCGCTACCCTTGATAGAAATGCCTTATTTCCCCTGTCACATCAACACCAACGCTGTCCATTTGTATCAATTACACCCGCTTCCTCTCTGCACTCATTCAGACATGTGGAAGTCAATTATGTCTAATCGCTGGTAAATTACACAGTACTCAGATGGCAGTTACTGACTACGTACTGAGGAAGTCTCATCGAAGGTTATCACATCGCGACCATTAACTGTTATGAGATAAGAGAGTGGTAGAGGTAAAAGGAACAGAAGGAATAACAGAGGAGAGGAAGTGGCAGCGACTCACATTCATATGGATGAAGTCATGTCACAGTCACCTATACGTATCTGCACGCACTCAACTCAGGGCTGAGATAACAGAGAAAAGTAAATATAATAATGAAATATATTACTCTGGGGTCCATGAATGTGCTCAATATCCAAAATACATAGTTATTGTTTCTGTAAAACACAAAGTTAAACAAATACATCAATGATTTTAGAATATTTTTGAATGTTAAATTCCTGTATTTTGTTGTTTTGCTGTTTTTTTTTATTTTTATTTTTTTACCTATTTATGTACTAATTTATTTGCATGTATCAAGTATTTATACATAGGTATATATATTTCGATTTAAATTATTTATATGGGTCAAAACACAGTGTTTGAAATGTCTTTGATGGTACATTTTAGAGACAATTTGATAGATTAGTTTTTGCTAAATCACCCACATGTTTAGTTTTAAAGTCATTTTTGCTTTAGAAGAGGAAAAGCAAACCTTTTGTCAGCCTTAGGTGCCTATTTAACCTTTGACCTATGGTTTGTTTTTGTGTATGCCCTGACGGAGGCCTGTGGCTGCAACATGTAGGCTGATGTGTTTTTAACTTTTGCATTGTTTTATTAAATACTTTGTAATTATATCTATTTTTTTTAAATCTCAGAGAGAGCACTTCTGCTTTTTTCCTCTTCTGGACTTTGGCTTCACCTGGTACAGATGAGCACCTGAATAAATATCATTTGCACAGTCTCCTGAGTGCTCATAGCCCCTTTTTTGCCTTCTCGTTTTTGCTTTAGTTGGACCAGAAGGGATTATCCAAAACAAGGATCTACTTTATATTGAAATAAATGTGGAAATGACAATCAATTAAAGTTGTGCCTCTGATGGAGTACCATAGGAGGAGGTAAAGACACACTGAACAAATGATTGTTATTGAAATAACTTACTCTCCAGTTCTATGTATAATATGTAATTACTTTCATGTTAAACCTAATAAAGTGAATTTTGTGTTCAGAGTGTGCAGAAAATGTGACGTGCAATGTTCCAATGCTATTGCTGTAAATGTATTGTCTTTCAAAGTTCTCTTTGGCATTATATGATACCCAAAAAAATCCCCTAAAATTTAGCATATTTTTGCTTTAAAAACTACTATGCTTGTCTAAATTATGAATGTGTTGGGTATCAACCTACAGGATATTTTGTCACAGTTCATGTGATAACCCCCATAATGCCCTATGGCTAATGATAGTAAAGTCATGAGACAAAATGGGGCAGCATGTAAGGCGTTTCTTGACAAAAATAAACATTAAAACTTCATGGCTCATGAGGCAGGCATTCATATGGTCCAAAATTAAAACAATGTACACAAACAATAATTTTTAATAGGTCTAAGATAGGTAGACGGATGGATGGACAGCTGGAAAAATTACCAAGTTAACAAACATGTTGTTATAAAACTGGACAGGTAGGAAGGTAGCTAGGTAGGTAGGTAGGTAGGTAGGTAGGTAGGTAGGTAGGTAGATAGATAGATAGATAGATAGATAGATAGATAGATAGATAGATAGATAGATAGATAGATAGATAGATAGATAGATAGATAGATAGATAGATAGATAGATAGATAGATAGATAGATAGATAGATAGATAGATAGATGGATGGATGGATGGATGGATGGATGGATGGATGGATGGATGGATGGATGGATGGATGGATGGATGGATGGATGGATGGATGGATGGATGGATGGATGGATGGATGGATAGATAGATAGATAGATAGATAGATAGATAGATAGATAGATAGATAGATAGATAGATAGATAGATAGATAGATAGATAGATAGATAGATAGATAGATAGATAGATAGATAGATAGATAGATAGATAGATAGATAGATAGATAGATAGATAGATACTTTCATTCTTAGGAAGCTAACCTCAACATCTTCTATTAATTCAAATGTACTTGTTTTACCTTGTGCACATGGAAATAAAATTAGATTCTATTCTAAATTATTCTGAAACTAATTTTTTGTCCCACGTGCCCAATTGGGTTATTGTGTGAGATGCTGGAGCACTGTCAAGGGTAAGTAAGTAGGTAAATAAAAGGTATTTCTAAAGCGCAAATTCACAAATTGATGTGCATAAAATGGGTACCATAAAAAAAAAAAGAATATTTTATGAACATAAATTAAAATAATAAATCCATTAACCAAAAGCTTTCATGAATGAAAATGTATTGAGCTGCTTTTTCCACAGAGTTGACCACACAGTGGGACAGCAGCAGGTCATTAGGGTGAACATGACATCATGTTTGAGCTGAATGTTTATGTAGGACACAGAAATCAACCTTCATGTGATATTTAGTGGAATTATCCTATAATATTTAAGAGAAATTCAATTACTTTGTGATTTTTTTTATATCACTGTTAAGCTTTGTGTGGTGCATTTAATTATTTATATCAACATATTAAATGCAAATGATGTAAAACTTGGGTGCTTGGCTTTCCATAACACCAGAGCACATAAAAAGGGTTAGAATCCTATGCAAATTCATGCATTTTTTATGTGCACATGACAGTAATACAACCACATTTTCACTTTCATAACATTCAGAATTTCTTCAAAACAACATTTAATGGCAAAACATTCCAACAACCCAGATGGTCAGGGAGATTTGGTTTAGTTAAAGTTTCCTGCTGTTCTCTACTGAAATACAAACATAAAAACCCACAATACAATAGGTTTTTGATAGTTTCCAAGAACAGGTTTAAGAAAACTTTCTAAGAAAACATGGCACTTCTCTGTACGTCACTCCAAACTGTAAAGTTTGATATCGTAATATATCATTTTTAGACTTTCTAGATACTTCTGACATGACCTGACCAATAAATCCAAGGTTCACATACGATTACATTTCCCAAAACCACTTTACTCTCAGAACGACTTACAAAGATTTCACTTTTTTTTTTAGAATAAATTATTCACAGTCCAATTAATATGCTAGCATTAATGTATAGCTCATCCTGGGTGGATGGTTTGTGACACGCTTCATCCTATATATGACAGAATTTATTATTCATGATATTAATTAGTACTTAGTGTGTGTGTGTGTGTGTGTTGGAGACATTCTGCTTAAATTGCAAATGTCTTCATGCCTGGTATGTGGTATGTATGTAATTAGCTTGATTGCACTCCTCCGGTATATGTTTCTAATACATTTTTTATACTTCTATTTCTCCTCACTAGTTTTCTTTTGGATCTTGCTCTTCATTCACAGCAGCAGGATTATGTTTACTTTTGTGAATTTCTATCAGGAACTTATGTATAATGCATATATATATATATATATATATATATATATATATATATATATATATATATATATATATATATATATATATACAACATTTTACAATACCTACACACAATTGACTATGTATTAACCATTTGTTACCTATTTTTTAATGTCTTGTAAAGGTTCATACTAGTGTCTTCCAAAGTTAAATGTAAAATGACATTACTTTTAACCAACAGGTGCAGTGTTTGTATATCTGCTTTACAGGTAAACAAAGAAACAGTTGTAAACACTGCACCTGTTGGTTAAAAATAATCAAATTTTACATTTACACTAGTACGAACCTTTACAAGACATTAACAAATAGGTAACAAATGGTTAATACATAATGAACAACCCATTTATAAATAGGTAATAAATGGTTAATACATAGTCAAATGTGTGTAGGTATTATAAAGTGTTTTATTTATAAAAAAAAAAAAAAAAAAAAAAAAAAAAAATGTTCCTCTCGCCCCACGTGGGCGGTGTCTCCTTCAGGCTCGGGTCCTCTACCAGAGGCCTGGGAGCCTGAGGGTTCTGCGCAGGATCTTAGCTGTTCCTAGCAATGCGCTCTTTTGTACAGAGATCTCTGATGTTGTTCCTGGTATCTGCTGGAGCCATTCTCCCAGCTTGGGGGTCACTGCCCCTAATGCTCCGATCACTACTGGTACCACTGTTGCCTTCACACTCCACATTTTCTCTAACTCCTCTTTCAGCCCTTGGTATTTCTCAAGCTTCTCATGTTCTTTCTTTCTGATGTTGCTATCACTGGGGACTGCTACATCTATCACCACCACTGTCTTCTCATGTTTATCCACCACCACTATGTCAGGCTGATTGGCCATCACCATCTTGTCAGTCTGGATCTGGAAGTCCCACAGGATCTTGGCCTGTTTGTTCTCTGTCACCTTTATATATATATATACATATAGATATATATATATATATATATAAATGACACAGATTAAACAGCAAGCCAAACTCGTTTTCACGAGCGAGGAATCGAGCGCCTTGCTCCGTTTATTTTCTTCCCAACTTTGCAGGTGAAAAGCGAGTAAAAAGACATTGTTGTCCTATGGGCGCAGGAAACACATATCTAACTAACCAAGATGGCTGACAGGGTATGATGTCATGTATAAACAAATGTCAAAATAAAGGTAAAAAAGGAATATTCGTGCTTTCTTTTACTGAAAACTGAATATTATTAAACATGAATTAAACTCCACACAATAAAAATTATTTTTTATTTTTACAAGTTTTCAGTACAATTAAACCAGAGGACAGAACATCCTGTCACAGGTGGTTGTCATCCCTGCTAATTCCCCCTCATGTGTCACACCTGTTTCCCCCTCTATATAAGCCTCTTGTCTGCCCTTGCATCAAATGAGCATTCTTTATCTTGTCTGTGTCTGCCTGGTTTTTGTAGTGTTTGGGTTTTCTGGATTATGGTTCTCATCTACCCCTTGCTTGGCCATGTTTATTGTCTGGATTTCATGTTGTCCCATAAAGTCCATAAAATTGCAAACATCCATCACTGTCCAAAAGCATGTACTGATCAAAACTGTTGATCCAGTATTTCTATCACTAAATGTAAATACTTGGTGTAAAATACAGGGTTTTTTTTTATCTTTTCATGATCATCAGATATGATCTATTTGGATGTTCAGAGGCTCTGTAGTTACCATGGAAACACTGTCATCTTCTGCAACATCAATTTACGAGAAAAACACATGGAGTGGATGGTAATGCATGATTTATGCTCAAGATAGATTTTTACTGAAAAAGTCAAATTTTTCTGCAGTTTAATGTGTAGTAATTTTTTTTTTGATGAGTGATGTTTTATTAAAGTTTTCATGGTCAGTAAATTAAATACAGAAAAATTCTGTATTTTTTGAAAAATACTGAATATAATATTATCATAAATGGTGATAAATTACTTAAGAAATGTTAGATATGTCGAAAATTGAATTCAGTAGCTGATACAAAAGTAACGTTCTGGGTTATGTGATGTATCAACATTTATTGCAATATTATCTTCTGTATTTTGTGGAGAGGTTTTAAGTAGAAATCTGGCATTTTACAACATTTAATAACAAACGTTTAGAAAAGCTCAGAGTAAAGTTGATGGTTATTATATGAAAAACAGAGAAAACTGAAGAAAAAGTGACTTTTTGAGCAAACTCTACCATTAACTGCAGATGAACCTAGTATCTTCTTCCACTATCATCAGATATAGTCATATCTGATGACTATGAAAAGATGACAAATTGTACTTTACACTTGTTATTTACATGTATTGATAGGATTAATGGATCTATAGGGATTAAACTATTTAGATCAGCAGGTGATTTTGGTAGATGGTGGATATGTGGGTTAAATGTGTGTGTGTGTGTGTGTGTGTATGTGTGGTGTGATGCATACAGTATGTTAATATGTGAATACACTCATGGTTCTTCTTCATGTATTCTATGCTGCAGGCTGTTCCCATAAATCATTAGGCAGAAAAGTGGATATTGATATTTAATAGTCATTTCATCTCTGTTGGCTTGAACTACTGTCTCCTTATCGGCTGCATTACGATTAATTTGTGTTTCTCGTACCTGTTTATCAGTGAGGGCATATAAGTACTGATGATCTGGGCTGAAGAGCAGATCTCTGAGGATGGGGCTGCCGTCGCTCACTGCCACATTCTCATACAGCAAAGCAGGCTGGGTAATGGAGTTCACCAAGATCTGAAGGAGAAGACCAAAGAACACAGTGAAGTCACAAATACAGTCCAGAACGTCCACTGAGCACAGTTCACTGGAGTTCACTTCAATTTGTTTCACTCCATTCACTGTTTACATTCCAAAGTCAACTTCACAAACAAGTACTGTTCTATAATCACACGTGTTTATACACATTTTATGACTGAAATGGTAGAAGGATGGTGAACAAACAAAAATCACCAGTCACATTTTTCTCCTTTAACCACCAGATGATCAAACTGAAATACAGTTTAATGCTCAAACACCTCTGACATGTCACCTCCTCATTAGGTCTGTAATAAAATTAATAGAATAATTAGTACATAATATACACATTATGTAGTCTCAGCTTTCTAGTGGAATAGTTTGGATTTTACCTTTTTTATCCCACATACGAAAAATAACTGGAGACGAAGGTTGATTCAACCACAGAAACAAAACAATTAGCTGAGAGAAAAGCTAAAATGCTACAGCAGCGCTAACACCACACTACAGTCTTTTAAAAATACGTGTTAACTCTAACACTAAAGCTGTAAAGTTTAACATGTAAGAAAAAAAATAAAAAAAATTTTAAAGTCTTTATTTTAGCCTTTTTATAAAGGAAACTAAAATAACATAATCTTACGAAAATAACCTTATGTTGCTTCATTTCTAAGCTAACTTTAGCTTGTGTTCCACCCTATACAACACCGTAAAAAAGGGACAATAATCACTCCAAAGTGAAAAAACCCACACATTGAACCTTATAATGAGGCAGAATACTATTTATGCACCTTTATATTGGAGGTGTACATATGATATATTTACATTTACGACTTGTAAAAGTATCCTACTTCTGTTCTATTTACGGGAGCTGTTGACCGTTAGCTTTGAAACACTAGCATCAGCTTAAACACAGTTATTAACATGACAGATGTTTGTCCCAACACTGTGACTTGTTTTGGATTTATGTTAAAACTCAGATGATACAACCTAATGATAGTTTGTCTTTTGTTATTTTCCTCTAGTATTAGGTCAAAATAACAGAGTTCTGAGGGTCACTCCCACTGGACCAGATAATATTTTTTTTTCTCGTCCCATGTGAACCTCCTTCTGCGGATCTTTCTCTTTCTAATTTCCTAACCTCCATCTGCTCATCCATCACCTGACAAACAAACTGCTCTAGCTAAAACTTTTCTTTTCCTATGTCAACTCGGTTGCTGCCATCTTTTTTGTTTTCTCCTTCATCGTCTCAACATCCTCTGTGCATATTATCTGCCAAATTGCTACCAGAGTTTCCTTAATCTCTCTCTGAACAGAAGGTTCATTAAAAGACAGATGTCATGGCTGTATGTGTTTTTATTGTTTAAGAGGAGTCGGCAGCTTTGGTTAAAAGTCAAGTGCTTCAACAAATCAGCTTCAAGGTACTCAGTGGGAGTCGAAAACCTTCGCATTTCCACTTTAAAGACACAGCTCTGCCTGTTCACCCCCACGTTTAACACATACAAGACATGACAACACCACCTGAAAACAGGATGACTCATGCATGTGAGCTGCAGCTATTGATTATTTCTGACGGACATGACTGATTTACTGATTAATTCCTTCAAGTTGATCAAACAATTAGTTGAATAGGCAAAAAAAGAGAAAAAAATAGACATGTCTGCAAATGACAACTTGTCTGTTATTCCAGGACTAGATGAAACAAATCTAACATGTATGATACATATGACTGTTGTGGCATTTATTCATGTACTTATTTTACTGTTTGTTTGTTTTTTTTATTTTTCTTTACTCTGTGACACAATCATAAACAACAACCACAAAAAGTATAAAAGTAAAAGGATATATAAAGAGTGTCCCATAAGTCTCCATAAATAGGATATATAATACATTCCACACATATATTCTAACATGTATTTCTTTATATTTCAGATAACCCAAATAATGCATTTGAATAAAGACTTGAAATATAAGTAATATAGAGCTTATTATATAAACTAGAAAAACACTCAAAGAGCGCAAAGCTCCGCCAAGGCAGACCCCCCCCCCTCCTTCGAATGAAGCGAGGTCCGCCAAAGAGGTTATGTTATTGCCAGAGTTGGTTTTGTCTGTCTGAGATCTGGACATTTTCAGGAAGTGTTGGGGAGCGTCACATGGAACAAATGATTAGATTCCAGGATCCAGGATCTCTTCCAGATCACAACCAAAATCTAATCATTACTAGATCTCCTCATTACCAACCTATCCTGAAAATGTCATCACAATCCATATCTTTTTGAGTTATCTTACTAACTAACTGACAGACAGAAAGAAGGACAGACAGACAAACTCTGGTAAAAACATAAAATCCTTGGTGGAGGTAAAAATAGTCATCAATAAAAATAGCATCAATAACAACAGTATAAAGGTATACAACTAGAAAAGTATTAGGAGAGCATAGACCTCCACCAAGGCAGACCCCCCACTCATCACCATCACTCATCACAAGTATCAATATTTCCTGAAAATTTCATCAAAACTGTTCTGCAGCTTTTTGAGTAATCTTGATCACAGACAAACAAACACACAAACAAACAAATAAAACAAACACCAATGACAACATAACCTCCTTGGCAGCTGTGAAAATATCGATGATATAAACAATAATCAACAAGTCCAATGACATCTCCGAATAATATGTCAACAGTGTACAACTCATTTGGATCAAACTTACAAACAAGTAAAGACAGAACTAACATGCAAGTGAAAAAAATGAATGTTTAAATGACTAAATCATGGTTTCATTGAGGATACTTTTACTTCTTTTTTTTTTTTTTTTTTTTAACTTTCTGCCTTTACATGTTTATATTTTGTGTTGTTTGTGTTGGTCCTGGCACCATGTGTGTCACAATAAGCGTCAGTTAGCATTAGTGGCAGAGAAATAAAACAAAGAACAGGGAAATTGGAATAGAGCATTTTTTTAATTGCTTCGAGTCGATTAATTGGTAAATCATCTCCACTCCAATCCAGCAAATTACTCCCATATGTTTTGGTGCTTCCTTTTGGGTGGAGGCGTTCAATACAATCTCAAAGATATGTGGCTCACAGGTGGAGCCAGACCATCTGATAGCACTTTTTTGGAACCTCCTCTTCCACACTGCCTTTAACTAAAACACACCACAGCATAATTGAGTTTGTCACCCTGTTGGCAAGACATCTGATCTTAGTTAAATGGAAATCTCAAACCCTTCCATCCCATATTGTTTGGATTGAATCCATTTTGAACCGTATCCATTTAGAGAAGATACAATACACACTTTAGGGCTCCAAGACTGAATTTTATACAATGTGGACCCACTTTATTTTGTTTGTTTGGAATATAAATGTCTCGGTTAGCCAATATTCCTTTGGATTAAAACCTATTCTTTTGTTAATTCTAAGAATTTCACATTTTGACCCCAGGCTTATCTTGGAAACTTGAGCCAAACCAGCATTTAAGACTTGATTTTTCTTTATCAGTAACACACAAGTGGTAACATTTCATTAGTTTTATTCCGGAAGTATTTTACTTGTAGATCAGTGTAATCAGAGAAAGTTATGAATTCCAGAAAATGTCTAACATCATATATCTGTATGTGAAATATTATGGTTGTCGATGGTTATGGTTTGGCATGATACCAAACACAAACACTGACACTTTTTATTAATGTGGAGTCAGTTTGACCTTTAACCTCAGTATGTTTCTGGGTTTGATGATTCCTCTCCCTCTCTGTCAACAACACATCCACACAGGAAAAAAACAAACTTTCTTTGGCCCTTGTGCTCCACGCCCGGGGCCACAGTATGATTTGTGATGAGTGAACGAGCGTGGCAGAGCGCAGGGAGAGGGGTGGCGGATGGGGGTGGGGTGGCAGGAGGCATGGTCTGCCCTGCAGCTCATGGCAAAGGGCAGTTGGAGTGGGATTCAGTTCATGTGGCACAGAGGGACCTGCAGACCAGAGCAGGTGACGGTGGATTCTCATGTAGCCTCCAGGACTCTGCTCTCCTTCTGCGACCTCTGCAACTTACTGAGTCCAGAAACACTGACTAGAAGGAAGTGGAAACAGTTCAGGGTGTCAAACTTTGATTAACCTTCGAATAATACTATTTTCATCTGCTTTTCATATAAAATTTAATCTCTTTATCTCTTCGGGTTTTGTAGAAACTCGGACAGCTATTCCTAGCAGGTCCGTCCCAGCCAAGCCCTTGAACCGTCCAGTGGTAGGTTTTTGTCATTTCAGGGTTTCCAAATGCTCGTCTATCTGGGTCAGGATAACCTTCTAAGATGTGCTTTTGAGACTGATCCAGGTGATGCACGCCAAGTTTAGACTGTAGTCCTTTAGGATGACAGTGGGGGTGGTTCTGCTGATGACAGGGGTATTTGGTACTGTCACATTACTCTGCAGTTTAACACTTCACCGCCCATGGAAGTGCCATCCATCCATTTTCATCCTCACTAGGGTTATAGGGGGTAGCTGGAGCCTACCCCAGCTACATATGGGTGAAGTACATGACACTAGTTCATCATAGGGCTGACATACTCTCACCGTCACACCAATGGGCAATTTAGATGAACTGATTAACCTACCAGTGCATGTCTTTGGATGGTGCGAGACAGAGAACCCACGCAGACGTGGGAAGAACATGCAAACTCCATCGACTGGTGTTGGAATTGAACCCAGGACCCAGGAATGGAAGTGCCATTACGTCCAAATCAAAAAACTATTTAAAGTGTAACTGGACTGTGCCCTTCCACCTTCATGTTGGTCAAAATGCTTTATATTAGCTTCACATTCACCCATTCACACACCAGTAGGTACTGTCATCCAAGGTGCTACCAGACCTACTGGGACCAATTTAGGGTTCAGTGTGAGTGTCACTTCGAAATGTGCTGCGATGTGAATCACTAACCCTTCAGTCATTGGACGACCTGCTCTACTAACTGAACGACAGCTGCCTGTGAATTTAAGATGATGTATCATCAGACAGAGCCTTGCTGAGGCTTCCTTTCAACTCATTTGGAAAATGCAGATGCCAAAGACTCAATCCCATTTCACCCCTTCCAATCACTTACTCCTACCCTTCAATTTTGGATGTTCACACGAAGAAGTAAGGGTGTCTCAATTCTCGATTAGTCAGATAGAAAAGGATGCTTGAGCCACGAAATAGAAACAGAGGGATTTGAGAAATTTCCTGTAATTAATTTTGAATTATCTGCAAGATGGATGTGAAAACACAGTAAAAATGTGCAGCAGTGTGATGAAAGAAACACACAAATGTGAGTAAATATGAAGCAAATTATTCAATTTGCTTCATATTTACTCACATTTGTGTGATTTGTTTCATTCATGTCAAATTATTTGTTTAATGCCGTTTCAGTTTGTTATAGATGGTTCTGTGGTTTGTAGTTGATAATCGCAAAAAGATACTCAAAGCCAATGCAACAGAGATGGTTACAGCTCCTGATGGCACGGGTTATTTTTTCGCAAACAAAATTGTCACATCTCTTTATCGTACCGTTGATGACTGCTGATGACATAAAAGGTCTCAAAGGGTCGTCTCTGTTCATAGGGGAAACTATCAACTCCTATCCTTGGCAACACTGTTTTAAGGCCTAGTGCCAAGTGCAAGGGCCAAGGGGGAGGGGGAGGAGGAGGGAGTGGAACTGAGAATTGGGAGTAGGCCAAAGTAATTCTGTGAAGTTAATTGTTTTTAAAGGTTGAGTAAAACCAGACATATGATACACAGTGAAGACTGAATTGTCAACAATATTGCCATGAGTTTCCATGTACAGAAAAAAACAAATTAACATGTGACCTTGTTCAGTGGAAAAGTGAACTACATCAACACTTGTGGCATCTTGTGACACCAAAATTTTTGTTCTATTTTTTTTGTTTTGTTTTGTTTTTAGTTGTAAAAACGGTTCAATGGTTGAACATGTCTGTCCATCATACTGTGATATCACATTGTTTTAGAGTTTTCCTAGTATAGTATAGTATTTCCGAGTATAGTTTTCCTAAAAAACACCTGAAGCATTACCTACATTTCCATGTAATTGTTGTTTAGAACTTCAATATTCGCTAATTTAAAAAAAAAAAAAAAAGGTTTCTTGTGTATAAGTCAATGTAAGTATAATGTGTTTTTGGTGAAAAACTGTGATGATTATTAGTTTTCTACTTAGATATGATCTTGTTATATGATTTTAGTTTCAGTGTGTTAATGAAATGAAATCAGTCAAATCAAATGGAGAAAAAAAATGACTGTAAATGCATACAGATGGAGGAAGGTAAAGTGTGTTATGAGAAATATAAACACGGAACCAGAAGTATTAAAAACATTTACAAAATACACACTGGCTACAATTATGTAATTCTATGACAAAATGGGAAAAGTCTGTGTTTTGTCCAGAAGTATTTTGTAAAGCATTCCTAAAGACTGGTTGTGGTATGTCTTTGTTGCAATGTCTTAATTTGTCCATCACCAAATCATTATTAGAAGGTGGTCTTTACCAGAACAACTCATATGAATTGACGTGAACACTAGCTTCGTTAAGGTTTCATTGATGACTTGCTACTCATCATTGTCCTTGAGGTTTGTTTTCTTAGTCGAGAACGTCGCCTGTGTTTGTCAGTTGTCGGTTGAGTCTGTCCAGCTCCTTGTGAAGTGTCAGTCTTTTTAATTATACTGCCAACGACACTTGTCACCGGTCGTAATTATGAACACCCGTCAACATGATGACAGTCTCAGCATTTATGTAGACAGGCAGATCATTAATGTAAATCAGGAATAAAATTAGCCTGAGTATTGATCCCTGTGGAACACCTACCGTCACTGGTTAAGGACTTGTGGTCCTCCAAGCCAAATGAAATATGTATACTTCACAAATGTAACATATATGACTAGAGCTTCTTGTAAATGTCAAGTATTTACCAACTTGAAATACATGCAGAAGAGAGCTTCATAAATCTATACAATGGAAAAAAAATCTAAATTTGACCAAATGTATTTTTTCTCATTTGTAGTCAAAATTAACCCTTTTTCCCCCTGAGACATTTCAATTTACATCTGTTTCATTGTCATCAAAAACATTTCGTCAGTTGGATTTTCTTTTACTGTACATTTTAGGGTCAAAAATGGTGGAATAACAGACAAAAGACAATGAAAGGAATTGAAGTTTGACATGTTTACTAAATAAGGCTCTCAGAATGTACATTACACTGCAAAAATCTAAATCTTACCAAGGTTTTTTTTTTCATTTCCAGTCCAAATATCTCATCACACTTAAAATAACATACAATCACTTAAAGACAAACTTTTCAGTGAGATATAAGAATTATTTTTACAATAATTTTAAATATTAAATACAATGAGAAACTTGAACTTGATATAATGTCTATAGAGCTCCCAACATTAACTGGCCATCTACCAATCTTTAGTATTTTATCATTTAAAATAGTCTAAACATGTTCTTAAATTACATTTTGCACCTTCATCATAATGAACATTTGGTTATTTCTGCACCTTACACTTCAATTATCCTTTTTATTTTTCATTTTTGTCTATTTATGCAATTCTAATTATGTATTTTCTGACCTGTATCGTCAAATTTTTAAATGGTGATCAAAGTGTCCCATCAGAAACAATAATGTTTTCACTCCACAGCCCATACCAGGGGTGTCATAGCCATTTAAAATGTGGGGGTGTTCTAGTAAAACACGTGAGCAAAATATTCTTAATCTATCATCGGAAAATTAAGGAACAATTATCCATTAATGGTTAAATTTTATATTAAAAAAGTAATATATGGTCGAAAAAAATAACAAAAATGTGTTTTTCATCAATTAAACATTTATTAAATTCATAAGTAAAAAAATTCTGGGATAAAAAGTAAAAATTATGAGAAAAAAAAAACTGATATAAATTTGGATTTAACCCTAACCCTAACCCTAACACTAATTTTACAGACACTGTTCCTCTTTTTTCTTACAAAAACGTTTTCTCCAGGGGAGAGGAGATGACTAAGGCCCCGTCCCATTTCTCCCCCTTAAAACTTCCACTTGGTTTTAAGTGCCCTAAAAAGTAAATTCCACTCATTAAGGGGAAATAATTCCCCCTGAAAATGGGACACCACTCGCGAAGTGAACGTAACAAACGTGTTTACGTCACACGCTGACAAGTCTACCCCGCCAAATATGAAACCACCCCTCCGCGAGACTGACAGATTCAAGATTCAAGATTCAAGATGGCTTTATTGTCACTGAGCATTTGCATGTCAGTGAAATTTTCAGTGCAACCCCCGTGCAAAGATAACAAAATGAAACAAGATAAACCAACAGCAGCTGACTACTATTTACACGGAGGACAAATGGCGGTCCCAGCTGTGTTGCCTGTTGTGTTGGTTCTGTTTATTTACCTTCGGGATGCGCAGAGAAGAAATGCGGCAAACAGAAGACGCATTCGCCGTCTACTCTGCCTTTCGGTCTTGTCTCGGGTATGTTGATTTATTTAAATATTTTGATGTATTTTTTCTTCAATAGTTGGCGATTTATAACATTAACGTTAGCATTACCGCTAGCTTGACAAGGTAACATTACCGGTCCAGTTCCTCCAGCTGCGGCCGCCATTTTTGTTGTCAGAAATCAGTCGGCTCGCTGAGCTTGCAGTGCATCATGGGTAATTTCATCTTCCACTCAAAACGAAGTCCGCAACCAACCTCACTACATTTTGAGGGTTGATTTTAAGGGCAAAATCGCACTCCCACTTGCTCCCCTAGGTAATGGGACACCCTACCCCTACACATGAACGCGCAAAATCTAGGGTTAGGGGAAATTTTAGGGTTAGGGGGAGAAATGGGACAGGGCCCAAGAATATGTTCCTCAGGGGGAACATATTCTTAGTCATCGAGAATCTCAATCGAGTCATTGAGAACCACTGTCTTAGGGTAAATGCCATGGAACAAGACATAGTTTAGTTAACTTAGTTTAACAACGGTAACATTTCTCATTACTTATTGGTTGTTGACTATTTGCTAACACTGCGAAGAAGAGCCGTTTACGTTTCGGCGAACTGAGGTGCGCTTCATTTAAATATGCTGTTGTGCCGCCCGGGCGGGTAAACAGTTTAAACCATAGATATTGTAACAGCCCCAAAATGTTATTGTTGTTTGTTTGTTAACCGTTTATCCTGAAATAAAAAGTAGGTGTGACCAACTCTCCGTCCGTTTCCTGGATCCAGTAACAATACTATATATAAACTCAGGAAAAAGTGGAGGGTATGAAATCATCTGGTTGGAGAAGTGGGAGTGTCACAACACCCCCATCCCCCACAGCACTGATGCCCATGGCCCATACTGTCAAAGAAAGTACAAAAATCTGGTCTATGAACTAAAGATTCTGGCAAAAAAATATCTATCTATCTATCTATCTATCTATCTATCTATCTATCTATCTATCTATCTATCTATCTATCTATCTATCTATCTATCTATCTATCTATCTATCTATCTATCTATCTATCTATCTATCTATCTATCTATCTATCTATCTATCCATCTATCTATCTGTCTATCTGTCTGTCTGTCTGTCTGTCTGTCTGTCTATCTATCTATCTATATGTCTGTCTGTCTGTCTGTCTGTCTGTCTGTCTATCTATCTATCTATCTATCTATCTACCTACCTACTTACTTACTTACTTACTTACCCACCTCCACATCTACCTATTTATCTATCGGTCTGTCCATCTATCTGTCATCTGTCTATCTGTCTATCTGTTCAATGGTAGCCTTTCCGAGGTATGTCGGAGTTGTGTTTTTGCCTGTGTTTATCTGTTTGTCTGTGTGCAACATAACTACAAAAAATATATGGATGGATTTGGCAAAAATTTTCAGGAAATGAAAGAGGAACAAGTGCAAATAGGTTGGTGGTGATCGGTGGAGGGCTGGGTGGGGGGCATCTATCTATCTATCTATCTATCTATCTATCTATCTATCTATCTATCTATCTATCTATCTATCTATCTATCTATCTATCTATCTATCTATCTATCTATCTATCTATCTATCTATCTATCTATCTATCTACCACTGTTTAGTCTAAAACCATAAAAGAAGGGTCAAGGCTGCTGACATCTGGAACTTCTTAATGTTTCCATTTGTCCAGTTTCTCACTTTCTGGAACTTATTAGTAAAAGTGCTGAGAGTGGAAGATAAAAGAGCCTCAGCTGCCTTTACTAAAGCAGTGTGTGGCTGTTTCATAGCTGCCCCAGGATAATTATTAGACCAAAGTCAGACCTTGTTTGATGTCACTCAGCTTATGAGTCCTGAAAGCTTCTGTTTTTGTTCTTTTATTGTTGATTAGTTTACCTCTTTTTATTAGTCATAATATCCTAGTCTCTGATCAGAGCTCTGAACAGCAGTTGCATTGGAATTCAAAAGTAATAATCAATCATCACACTGTTAATGTGGAGCATGTGTGAGAAGGAGCGAGTGGTGCCTGACACAACAAACTCCTCCCCCCATACGCACATTTTACCTGACTTACTCTATCACTTAAACACATTTTTGGTGACTGTGACCTATGACCTATATTCACCAACATTTAATTGGATCCATTCTAGACCACCTTCAACTTTCCAGTAGTTTTTGTGTAAAGCTGCTTAAAAAAAAACAAACAAGCAAACAGTCACATCATGGTCAATAGAGGTAATTTTTGCATTTTAAAAATCATTTGTTAACAGTACACAGCATTTAAAGAGTATGGCAATGACCAAGAGGTTGGTGGTTCGCGTCCCGGCTCTTGCTGTCCACATGTCAAAGTGTTCACTGAACCCTGGCTTAGGCCCCCAGTAGGACTTACCATAGACCTTAGAAACCTACTGGTGTATGAGTGTGTGTGTGAATGAGAGGCTAATGTCAAGCGCTTTGAGCACCATGAAGGTGGAAAAGCGCTATATAAGTGCAGTCCATTTACCATTTTATTTATCTATTAGTACTATTTTTTATTGTATTTTATTTTACGAATATTGAGTATATATTATTAACTCTTCTACATTTTATTTCTATTTAATCAACTTGAGCTATAAATAAAAATACAGAACTGTAAGATTTTGGGTTAGAATATTATATATATGTCTCGTCATCTGAACCCGCTTTATCCTCACTAGGGTCGCGGGGGTCAATGGGGGCTTAATCCAGCTACAATGGGCGAAGGCAGTGTACACCCTGTGTGACAATTATATATATATATATATATATATATATATATATATATATATATATATATATATATATATATATATATATATATATATATATATATATATATATATATACATTATTCCGCAAGTAAGCTTTTTTTCCCCACACACTTGGTGCTTAGTAAGGGCCGTTCTCAGAGGGATATCCAAGGGTTAATGGAAAAACCAACATTATGCACCTCTGTTTTTCCACATTTAGTAAATATCTGTAAGATGTTGCGCATACATCACATGTAAAAGCAACGACTGTCAGTTTGCTAAAAGATCAAACACAGCTAGCCCACAGCTCTGTTTACCATCACTGATTTCTCCATTTCTTAGGATGAGGATGCCAAAATAAGTTCAGTTGGACGCTTAAGGCCAGTCCAATAAGACAAGCATCATGTCTTCGAACTTTCCTTTAAAGGACATATATTTAAGCAGACCTGTAGTTATGCAACTCTATAGAAACGACACAGTGAGAAAGAGGAGACCAGTGCAGAAGCTGAAGGTGACTTTAACTTTAACTTATGTGTTTTCAACCTGTGCTCAAACTTCTGGTCTATTCCTTCTCTTTTTTCCTTTCTGTTACTTTCCTATGTCTGTCCCACAGACCTCGTCGTCCCCCTGGGATTAAGCTCATTACAAAACAACACTGATATTACCAAGGACACTGTAACCCTGCACACATTAAGGTGTCCACAAATACACAGAATAATGCAAGTATAAGCACTAGGACTTACAATGAGGTTTATACCAACATAAATATATGGCACAAAGGTCGCCTGTTAAACAAATACACGCTGAAGCTTTTTCATGTCTAGGTACAAACATGACTTTGTCAACATATGGGGGCATGTCCTTCTCCAGGCATTTCCTGTTTGTGGGAAATATCACAATTATTTACTGTGTTTTGAACATGGTGCACTTAGATTGAGATGTACTTGAAACATTTGACTCGTCTTGTAGGGAACACTTGTCTTCCATTTGACCTCCTGAACTGTGTTTCCAAAACATGTCAAGTAAATATGAAACAAATTTGGAAAAGTCCTAAAAAAAAAAAAATGTGAATAAAGTGTTATTCACTGTCTCTAACAGTTAATAAAGTAAATAAATTAGGCTGCATCACATCAAAAAAAAAAAAAAAAGCAGGAGAACACATAATACATGTTGTTTGAAGTAATGTGTTTGATTGCAATTGACAACATCTGTATTAAAATCACAGTAAATGTGACCTATGGAACAACAAAACAGCATCTAAAAATCTATGACTCACAGTCTGAAAAAGCTAATGCATTTTAGCCCATTATTAAACTGGATTGTATTTCTACAGTCTATTATTAATCATTATTTATTGTAAAATTAAGTATTTGCACAGTAACTCCTGCAGCTGTGTCCACCTCCATCCCTGCTCATGATCAGCCTGAGGTTCTACAGTATCACTATTATTAAGTGCATGACTTAATCAATAAAATGACGCTAATAGCAACTCATGCTCCCCCACATTTTACAGTGCTCTGCTTCAAAGCTAACTTTATAGCCTGATTGCACAATCTTAATAATTAATGTATAGATTTTATTTTCAGATCTTATCTAGCTTCACATCTTACGCTCAATAAATAAAATAAAATTAAATATTCATTGCGCGCATTTCACTGCGGTAGCTGTTTTTCAGGTGTAGCTGGAGGAAAACCACGGGGCACGCTGGTATAATAATGAGCGTATGGGATGCTAACGTGCTAACGCTGGGAATTATTATGAAGGAGTGCAAAAGCCGATGATGCCAGGGGGATTGAGATGAAACAGGTGAAAGGTAGGAGGTGAAGCAGAGGGGGATGCTACGTGAGTGTGTAGAGGAGGATAATAAAGGTAATAAGAGTGAACAAAGGGGAGTAATGAGCTTTAGCTGCAGTGATTAATACAGTGTTGGGTTCAAGTACCGGTCATACCTTTGGGTCAGGTACTGTAGAGTAGGAAAGACAACCAAGTTATCAGCTCATCCTCTTTTTCAAACACCTTTCATTTTTGCCAAATTTTTTACCATCTTTTTTTTAATCCTATGTTTATGGCTGCACGATATTAGAAAAAATTGACTTTATATATTGCGATATGAAAATAGACAAGAGTATATAATAGCTGTGTAATGCCAACGCAAATGGTCAAACAGATTAGTGGTCAATACAGAAAATAGGTTTCAGTATTATCCTTCTTATAAATACATCAATGAAAAAAAAAATTCATAAAAATAAATGAATGAATAAAAAAATTAAGAAATAAGACAAATTAAAAAAATCCAAAATATAAACAAATTAATGAAAGTAGATAAGTAAATTAAAAAATATGTTCAATAAAATAAAAATAAATTACTTAATGATTAAATGAATAAAAAAGGCAAATAAATCATGAAGAAAAAATTTAAATAAATGAATAAAATAAATAAGTATATAAAAATATTGTTTTTAAATACAAAAATTAATACATTCATTAATGAATTAATAAATGAAAGGCAAATAAATAAAAATAACAATGAATAAATAAAAATGGAATGAATAAAAAATAAGTAAATTAAATTATTAAAAAAATAAAATAGAAATTAAATAATCAATGAATACTAAAAGAATACTAAAAGATAAATAAATAAACAATAAATACAAATAAATGAATCAAATAAGTAAATAAAAATATTTCAATAAATACATTACAAATTATATAATTAAAAAAAACCATATATCCAAATAAATACAAAAATATAAACAAAAACATGAAATAAAATAATAGCAGGACCTGCGTTGTGACTATTACACACATATACATTGTGCAGCTCTCGCCTTATTTCCCTCCGTCCTCCTTTTCTCTGCTCTCTGACACTTCCCCTCATCGTGTTTTCATCTTCCTTTCTGCCGCAGACACTGAATGTATGTGTGTGTGTGTGTGTGTGTGTGTGTGTGTGTGTGTCCAGACACAGCAGTGGCCTATCCAACCTCAGCTGTTAAACATGGAGTTAATTACAGCGCCGGACAAAGGAAGAGAGGGAGGGAAGGACGGATGTGGAAGAGAACAACACTAAGACACTCCAGGAGAAGCTTGTTAACCTCCTCAGACTTTCTAGTTGGAGTCAGTGGAACAAACAAGCAAAGAGAAAGAGTAATGACGTCCTAAATTTTGAAGTGACTCTTTGATGAGGGAGTTAAAAAAAAAAAAAAAAAAGAAGTCAAACACCTTTCCTTAACCCTTTAACTCCTGACGTGTCTGTGGTGAGCGTTCTGAAAGTATGATTTAATTGAAATATTCATAAAAATGCAACTATCTGCTTGATAGAAACAATTTACAAATGTATTGATACAATAAACCAGGTGCTTTCCATTCATTTTTATCATGTCGCAGCCATATTGAAAGAAAAACAAGGCTTGGGTGGATAAACGGAGAACGTCGGTAATGTTTGACATTTACCTCACAGATATGGACAGACAACTGAAGCTTCTGCTGCTAATAACAGCAGGACAAAGACAGTTTTAGGCAGATTAAGGCAATACCATCCCTTATTAAGGATACCGTAAATTCATTTTAGGACAAATTAAAGGGAAAGGTATGAGAGAATACAAATAGCAGTTTATGCTAACTGATGCTAACTACAGTAGTTGACTGTGCTAGTGCAAACTTTACATTATGATAAGAATTAAAACATTTTTCATGTAAACCAAATAGGGGTGGGCACACATGTGTCTTTGTTTTTGTTTTTTTCTTTCGGGGTTAGGTTTGGGGGGTGGGGATTTGCGCTCTCAGAGTGCTTTTCTAGTTCCACCTGTTTTGACTCTAAAATGTACAATCAAAGCAAAACCACTGAAGAATGTACAAATATATCCAAAATATATGCTTAGACTTATACTAAAATGTAAAGACAGTAGGTTTCATTAACCTTTTGTTCCCCTGAGACGTTTCAAGTTACATCTGTTTCAGTGTCATAAAAAATGTCTGACATGAGCAATTCTGGAGAGGAAGAGGAGGGAGGACAGTTTGAATATTTATACTCCACATACTAGGATTAGAAGCAGTCATTGTCATCTTTAGTTGTAGTTAATATCTATCTATCTATCTATCTATCTATCTATCTATCTATCTATCTATCTATCTATCTATCTATCTATCTATCTATCTATCTATCTATCTATCTATCTATCTATCTATCTATCTATCTATCTATCTATCTATCTATCTATCTATCTATCTATCTATCTATCTATCTATCTATCTATCTATCTATCTATCTATGTGTCCATCTGTCTCCCTGTTACATTCTGTGTGTGTGTGTGTGTGTGTGTGTGTGTGTGCGCTAATAGCTCTTCATCATATTCATGATCCCTAATGAAATTGATTTTGGTCTCATCTGTTGAAACAAGATGACACACACACTTACACACACACTTACACATACACACACACACACACACCAGTAGACCCAGCAGGAATCTGCTTTCACTAAGATTTTCCAAGTGTAGTGTTGCGAATGGAAAAACAGCTGGTTATAACAGGTAAATGAATATTATACATGCAATTAGTCGTGTGTTAAAAACAGATAATTTGATCTGGAGAAAAAAAAAAGTAGCAGATAAGAGTGTAAATGATGGTTGTCAGTGTAAAGAGGTGAGGTGAGATTTATATGGTAGTTATTTGAGTAAATGTGGGGACGCGTGTGTGTGTGTGTGTGTGTGTGTGTGTGACCCTGACTGGAGGGCATCCAAAGTATCACAGCACACCTGCTGACTACACAGTCTACAGAACACACACTCACACACACACACTGGTTTCAATGTCTCATGAGGACTACGTTTGTAATCATCACTTGTAGGTAAAGTAGCCATTGGGTAGTGAATCTAAAGTAAGTAAAAATGTGTTTGTAATTAATGTAAAAAATAAAAATAAAAATAAAATATATATATATATATATATATATATATATATATATATATATATATATATATATAGGAAATACATAAACAGAATAACAAAATTCAATTAAATAAAAAATAAACAAAAAAATTTACATCTTTTTTAACATACATATATAAAATAATTACAAAAATTACAATAATAATAATAATACATAAAAAATTAAAACCTTTGAAAAATAAATGCTTTGCTTTTTAACTGTTTTCTCCATGCTTCATGGGGACTTCCATGGATAAAAAAAAAAAAATCAGTTAATATGTTTATCGGGGACACTATTTGCATACATTTACATACTTCACACTGATTTAACCTACATTTATATTTAACTTTTGTGGGGACCTGAATTTTGGTCCCCATAATGACAGAGGTCCCCATGGTGTGACTGTGTACACAGATCAATGTTCCCAGAAAGATAGGAATACAAGAACACACACACACACACACACACACACACACGGTTTGAGCCACATCAGTGAGACAGGTTACTCAGAGTGAAATTAATCATCGTTCTTTTGTCGCACCGCTGCTCTCACAACAGGAGGCCCCAGGTGACACACACACACACACACACACACTGACAGAGTGACGGGCCGACAGCTGGCCCATGACAACACACCACTATGAAGCTGTTTCGCTAACAGCTAACAATACTTGGCTCCAGTTTAAAACTGCGACACTGCCAAGGTGTGGTCACGTGGACGTTCAAACTACATCCCAACATTTATACGAGAAAAGAAGAAGAAAACACATAAAAAAGAACAGTTACTCACTGCTCTTAGATCATAATACAAGTTGCCAAGAACTGAGGCCAGAATATATGGAGGTAAAAAAGCCTTGTTTCCAAGTAAATCATTAATCCAACCAGGCAAAACAAGCCCCGCCCACTGTGAATATTTCACCTAATTCGCTCTATTTTTTAACATTGCACAAACACATTTGTGTTGGGTGACTGTGACCTTTGACCTATATTCACCAACATTTAATAGGATCTATTCTGGACCACCTTGCACCTTCCCTGAAAATTTAATAGAAATTGGTCAAGTAGTTTTTTTTTTTTTTTTTTATGTGTGTAAACTTGCTGAACATCAGTAAAAGATGTCAAACCTCAAGGAATAATTCTCATGCAATTAAAATATAAAGGAAATGAATCCACTGAAACAAGCACAACTAGATGTCATCTAAAATATGAGCTTATTAAAAATTTAAAATGTCCCAAGGATGGAAATTAAACAGGTTCAAGAGGTTTCTACATGTTGGTTCCCTTTGTCGGTAAGAACCCCCCCTCTCCCCCTCCACAAAACCTGATGAATGTGTCCAAATTCAATAAAAACAGCCAACACCTTTAACATAAAACACTAACTCAAGCATTACTCCACCATAAAAAAAGAGCAATAAAGTAAAATATGGAAGTTGAAAAGGAGCAAAGTGAGTTTGTGGTTGTGTTTTATAGAGAAGACCACCTAACCTGGTGGATTAAAATAAGTGAATGTTAACACAGAGGAATAAACAATATCTGCCTGAAGTATATCTATAAAAATAACACTATAATCCATTAAGTGCAAATCAGTATTATATCTATATGTAATAGGTGATTAAATTAATGATTAAAATTTTTAATCAGATTAATCATGGGCAGAGATGTTAAAAGTACTCACATTCTGTACTTGTCGAAGTATAGCTACTTATGTAAAAAAAAAGTACTGATTCGACTCCTCTACTTAAGTAAAAATATAGGAGTACACTTTCTCAATTGTAATAAAGTACAAAAGTACAAAGTAAACTTATTTATTACTTATATATACTACATATTTAACCAGGAAAAATATGAAAAGTTTTAAAAGTATCTAAATTAAACCCTTTAAAAGTGAGTTACTGTGTCGAAATGGTGTCACACTTACTCAGTTTTGTGGGTTTGGGCTGAAAATTTTGGAAAAATTTAAAAGAAAAAAGGCACAATTGAGATAAAAAGTCATCATGAGATAAAAATAGTTTGAATTCTTTTTTTTTTTTATTAAAAAATGCATACTTTTAATATGAAATGGTAAAATTGTGAAATTAAAAGTCAAAATCATGAGATAATAGTCATATAACTATAATATATAAAGTCACAGTTTCTCTCCTCCACTGATTTTCCCTGTGAAGTGACTCATTTTTGTACTGCAACATCTGTTTAGTTTGAAAAAGTAATGCATTTATTCACAGAATGTAAGGAATATACAGATATTTATGCAAAAATGTATGGAGTAAAGTACAGATACCAAAAAAATCTACTTAAGTACAGTAATGAAGTACTTTTACTTAGTTACTTTGAATTCATTTCGATTAATCATGATCAAAACACTTGATGTTGGTCGACTGTTCTGTCTCAAAATACATCAAAATCTCTTAAGAAATAGAAAAAATGTGGTGACAAAAAGATACAAAACATGTTAAACCCTGCCCCCCCCTAAAAAAAACCCCCAAAAAACCAAAAAGATGATGAAAATTTCAAAACACATTTAAAAAAAACTCTCAAAAATACAGAAAAAAAGAGCAAAGAAAAAGAGAAAATATCCAAAAGACTTATGGAAGGATTTTGATAAAATGTTCAAGGTGGGTCGGTAATAGGGAGATCTATAAAGGATTAGATTTTGGTGGTGAGGGGGGGTCTGCGCTCTCAGAGTACTTTTCTAGTTGTTTTTTTTCAATGGATGGAATGTATTTTTAATTTCAATGTGACACTTTATTATTGTTAATGTTAAATTCACATTAACTTTATTCATTTATTCTTACTTTAATCACACACACACACACACACACACACACACACACACACACACACACACACACACGCTGACAGATATATCCCCTGGTTGGATTTAACTTGACTGAGAATCTTCAAATATATTAATGTTTTGTGTTTTATACATGTGTGTGTGTGTGTGTGTGTGTGTGTGTGTGTGTCCAGGGGAGAAGTTTCAACCTGTGCACAGATTAACTATGCATCTATGAATTGTGAGATAGTTAACAAATTATGTTTATATTCCATACATGATCTGTTTCAACTGCAGAATATCAGCCAAATGATAGGTCTTCACATTTTGTTTTTGACGTTCAGACCAAATAAATTACGGGAGACTATCAGGAGAAATTGCAAAAAAAAAAAAAGTGTGTGTGTGTGTGTGGGGGGGGGAGTGAAATTACAGGGGAGTCTGGGTAAAAACATGGTTGGTTGATTCTTTATCTATCGTACAATTGAAGTCCACTCAACCTGACAGACCATCTCTAACCTGTAAAGCTCATTCTAGTTATTTGTTGTTTGGACTAACTACAGTAATATGTCATTGGAAGAATGTCGAAAAGTGCCTGCGCCTATTTTTATTTTTTATTTTTTCCTATTTATTTATATATTTTTTTTTTTTCTTCCCCCCACTGGCTTTTGTGTAGTAGATTTGTTTTGATGTATCTGACATGTTGTGAAGCAAAGCCATTGTATTTCTCAGCAGTTGTTGTGAGCAGTAGTGTAGCTTATTTTTTTCAAACCGTTTCCACTTTTCTCTAGTTGCCAGAAAGTGACAAGGTTGGCTAGTGCAGCAACGGCAATTAGATGCACTCAAACGAAAAAAATAAAATAAAAAAATAAATCTCAAAGGTATAATTTGACAATGGCATGTATTAAACTGATGGGGTTTTTTTTAATTTATTTTTTTCTTCCCTGGACCCTTGGCAAGCTTTACTAGCACCATCAGCACCATAAGTATTTCACATTGAAGCTGCACGGTGTTAGAGCTTCAAAATGTCAACAGTATCCCTTTGACTTACATCCCTGCTGGGGAATATGGGCGATAAAATGACACTTTAGAACCAAATAGACGTCTCTTTTTATTCCAGTCAGAGGCAGAAAATGAAAACACAGTCAAGTCCTGTTCACTAGAGCTGTACAGTATCTGTGTGTGTGTGTGTGTGTGTGTCTTTAACCAATAAAGATCCAGTGCTAATTTTGTGGTACCTCCCAAATTATTATATCCTCGAAATGCATAGCGTCACGGATGTTATGGTTTTGTGTCTGCTGCTACCATATAAGGCATTTCTTTTGAACGGCTAGACAGATTTGACCAGAATTTGGTGTGTTAATGTTCTAGGTAAGTACATGAACTGATTAGATTTTGGAGGTCAAAGCTTTCAAGATGGCCGACTTTTGTCTGGCCCATACCTTTTGAATGGGTGGACGGATTGTCACCAAATTCAGTGTGCTCATGCTGTACTGTAGGTCAGGCACATAAAGTGATTATTTTATGTTTTTGTATTTAATATATACGTTTATGAATGGGTGAATGGGTGGACAGGAGTATTAGGAATGATGGGGGACTGGATGCATCGCATTTTGGGGATATACTTATCATAAAAAACAATAATAATAATTTTATTTGTAAAGCGCTTTCAATCAAAGTGCTGTACAGGTAATAAAAATAAAATCAGTCATGAACATTAAAGCATAAAACATGACATTTTTTATAATAATAATAATTTAATACAATTTAATTTAATACATAATGAGCAAATAATTTACAAATATGTAACTAGTGGTTAATACATAGTGAATTATGTGTAGGTATTATAAAGTGTAACCAAGTAAATAAATAAATAAATAAATAAATGCCTATCATCTTCAGTTCTTTGGTTTGATCTGATATTAGGTCTCATTTCTCTTAAAACTAACTTTTGCTAGAGGGGGCTCATAAAAGAGGATGTTAATTCAATGCCGTCTAATTTTAACAGCAAATGTCATTATCTGGAAACAAGGCAGAATAATACCCATCACTCAGCTTGTGTTAAAAAAAAAAAGTAGTATTATTATATCACAACCTTGCAAAAAAAAAAAAAGAAAGGAAAAAAAAAAGTAATTTGCATTAAAATCAAGTGGAATCACCTGATGCCTTTAGCAGTATGAGAGTGTATTAAATTAAAATGTTGAGGTGGTTGTTGCAGATTTGGTCTTTCCTTCGTCTCCCTTCGGTCCCTCATTGCCGTGACGCCCTGAGAATCCGCTTGACATAACTAGGCCTGGCTCGGTGCGCTCTGACGGCAGCTCCACTTCCTTCCCTGAGGCACATCCTGCAGGCTGAGGCCAACGTGAAGCTAATGACGTCCACACACTGCTTTTTGGCAGAGTGTTGTCTAATGGTGACAGAGTGAGATCTCATTTAAAAACCTGAAAAGTCCAACGGTTCATAAACAGGTTCTGCTTTGTATACGTCTGAATGGGCCCATTTACATGAGAGTTTGTATTAATGTTTAACTCAGAATAAAACTTCATTCTTCTTTCAGATAACCATGCAAACACCTAATGGGGACCTTTAAGTCTCTGCCCCTTCCGGGAGGCTCACGGGATCTTGAGATCGGAAAATTAATGAATGGTATTCAATGGGAAATAAAATGCTAAAATCATATCTGGTTTGTCATGTGCCCTGAATCACACACATGTTGTACCTGATAATAAATGATAATTATTGAACTACTTTTGTTAACCAATGGCTGATACATTTGTGTGTAAAACCTGTTAATAATTTGGACTACACGCCATGGCGCACATGTGACGTCATCACAGCTGAGCAGAGTGTGACGTCACATATGCGACACATTGTAGTCTCTTACTAAGCCCAAATAAAACCTAATGCCATGTTTGCTTCTCATTAAAAACAGGTGGTCTGCCTATGCCACATCAAATATTTATTATTAACCACTATCATATGTGAATTTGTCAAATGGAATCTGAATTTTATCTTGACTCGCTCCATTCACTCCCATTCAATTTTTTTTTATGAGCTAAGCACCCATGGACCGGAAGTAGAAGGGCGTGACTTTTAGCCTCCCCATTCCAGTTGAAAATGATTATTCCCAATTAAACTTAATTCCAAATAAAGTCACTGGTTTATTCTGATCTCAATTCCAAAATAGATCATTCCTCTGACATGGACACAGCTAAATCCTCTTTAACGTTGTCACATACTCGTGGTCTTTTCACGATGATGCACATATTCCATTAGTAGGTTGAACTGCTGCTTCGTAATATTACAAAAATACATTTAAAAAATAACATGTATCTGTTCTTCCATGGTGATAGTTGAAACTAATGCAAAACAAGAAGTGGACGTAATATTTTTTTTCCATTAGACATCCAGACATGAAGCGGACGTTCTGTCCAATCAGAAGCCTCTGTACTTCCAGCTCTTAAAGCCCAATTAAATAGAGCGGAATACATCCGTTTCCATGGAAACTTTTATTCGGCATTAACATTTCCATAGCTTTAATTCTGAATGATTTTGTTCAGAATAAATAGCTGAATTATATTATGGAAAAACATTATGGAAACGTAGAAGTACATTTTCAATTATTTGTAGTTAACCCATTATAAGTTATGTGTCAAAATACCTAAATACCTGTAATATACCTCGTCTTACTTTAAAACATCTCAACAGTGCTTCCAGAAAAGTAAATGCAAAACTGATAGAAAATCGCTTTACTTTTTTTTTTCTTTTTTTCCTTTTTTTTTTTTTTTACAGCCATCTGCCGTGACATGTCAAGTTTTAAAGACTTCACCTGTTTTATGAGGAAATGGATAATAAGTAGACGACTCATTAATCTGAGTAAAGACTGTGACAGTATGTGTCCTTCGAAGTGAAACTGTCACAGCAGCAGCGAGCGGCGGTACAATAAATGTCACATGATCACTGGAACATGTGACCTCCTCACTAAAGAACATTAGGAAACAACACAATTACCTTCCACTGCATAATGCAGCTGGACAATCATGTTCAAGTGTGACGAGGTGTTTAACCTATTAGCTGTTTTATGAACATGAACAACTGACCTTTTACACAGAACATGGTTCTCACACTCACAGCTTTATCTTATACCATATGATGTAGAATAAATGTCATTATTCTATAAAGAACAATATAAAAATGAAGTAGTTCATCTACAAGTTAAAAATGTCTTCCTCAATTTGTTCATTTAAAACAGGGCTCAAATGTCAAACTCTTTTTAGTTCAGGGGTCACATTCAGCCGGACAGGATACTATACAAAGTAGGCCAGACCAGTAAAACAATATAAATATAATACCATTGTCATGAAAATGTTTACATCTTCAAATTATAATTGATCATAAAATGAACAAATATGAACAAGCTGTAAATTCTTCAGAAAATGAAGTGTGATGTTAACAATATTACACCAGCATTTATCATTTATACATGTGAATCATATCTTATAGATCTCAGTGGATTCAACAAATGCACAAAATGTTAAATAACAGGGAGAATATTACTACATTTTACACAGAGACTATTATATAAGACTATAATATAAACTATAATATAAGACTATTTTCAAGTTATTAAGTTTTTTTTTTTGCAAAATGCTAATCTGTAAATGTAAACAAATTTGTGTAATTTTACTTTTTTAAAATGCTAAAACGAGAAAAAAAAAAACTTGCAATTTTCACTATTTAGAGGTTATAATAGTATTTTACTGGTTTGACCCATTTTAGATTAAATTGACCTAAAACTGTTTTAATATCATTAAGTGTTAATATCTTCACTGTCATTTTTGCATTTTATAAAGTCATCCCAGGGGCCCGATTGAACCCTTTGGTGGGCCAGATTTGACCCCCGGGCCACATGTTTGACACCAATGATTTAAAAGAATGTATAAAGCCACTATAATTTAGAACATTATCTGAATAAGTGAATATCTACTTGTAATATACAGGGTTATTTTAAAGGGCACTGTGTCGTCGTGCAGTTGACCAAATCACTCTTTACTAATTTAACTTAATCCTCACAGATGTTGTGTTCACATACTAGTACTGTGACCTGTGCCTGAGTATGAACAGATGAAACAGTAGTTGACAGTGTGGACTACAAACTAGTCTATTGATGTATAAGATAAAAAATAAATGAAATTTCCTTCCTGAAATGTACCATGACACCTTATTAAACTGTGATATCCACAACCACCACACACAACTAAGTCTTTACTTAAGGCCAATTAATGTGAAATCAAACCAACAACAATTTACAATCATGTTCAGTGTTTGGAATAACTTAAATAAAACATTAAAATGATATACTCCTTTACTATTTTCAAAAGTCCCACATTTCCTTAACTTTTGTTTCAGTTTCCTTGTTTATCATTTCTCTTTAAAGTCTATATTTAAATTATATCCACGTATCATTCTCAGTAATGATACATTCTTTATTGTATTGTTTCATTTGACTGGACTGGAGTACGTTGTGTGAAAACACCCTTCGTCACATCATCAAAAACATCATTATTACTCCAAAAACATTAGAAACTAGAAAAGCACAGACCTCCACCAAAGTATCATCACCAAAATATAATCATTTCCAGATCTCACCATTAACCAACCTACCCTGAAAATGTCATCAAAATACATCCATGACTTTTTAAGTTATCTTGCTAACTAACAAACACACAAACAAACTCTGACAAAAACATAAACACAGGTAATTATAGTAGATACACTGTCCGTGCAAAAACACTTGAATTAGTATTTTCCCTCTCAGGTAGACTCATAATCCTCTATTGTAGATTTAATTTTAAACTATAATATACAGTAATATATAATAAGAATAAAGTATTAAAAAAACTATACTAGTGTATAAAGTACAATATAAATACAAACAAGTTACCAGGACACAAACTGTAACACTCACTCACTCACTCACTCACTCACTCACTCACTCACTCACTCACTCACTCACTCACTCACTCACTCACTCACTCACTCACTCACTCACTCACTCACTCACTCCCTTGGAAACAACTGATTTTCTCGTCTCTCTCTCTCCAACAGTCCTCCTCTTTTCCTCTCTCTCTCTCTCTCTCTCTCTCTCCAATAGTCCTCCTCTTTTCCTCTCTCTCTCTCTCTCTCTCTCTCTCTCTCTCTCTCTCTCTCTCTCTCTCTCTCTCTCTCTCTCTCTCTCTCTCTCTCTCTCTCTCTCTCTCTCTCTCTCTCTCTCCATTTGTCCTCCTCTTTTCCTCTCTATTTCCTCTTTTTCTTTTTGATGTACCAGCTCAGTGGACACTCATGAGCGACCAAGCAGAACACACTTGTGTATAACTCAGCCCAGCAGCGTGTGTGTACGTGTGTGTGTGTGTGTGTGTGTATGTGTGTTGCCCTGCAGTGAGTAGTGAAACTACTACTAAACTCGCTCAATTTGTCAAGATCAGAGAGGTGTGGGCCTTGAGGACCACTGTGTAGCACTGTCTTCAAGGTAAACAGAAGAGTATGGATTTACCCCCAAAGAAAAGAAGCACAAGGAACCAGAGGAAAAGTTAGTATGTGCACGTGTGAGTGGATGGTAGAGAGTGTTTGAGCACCAGTGGATCAGAGTGAAGCTAACAGTGACAGAAACACATAATCTATCACTGAGTCTCCTTTAGCCTGTGTGTGTGTGTGTGTGTGTGTGTGTGTGTTTTAACTTGACAAATGACGGTCAAGACCTCCATGTTTACACAGTGTTTTATGCACTGAGTGTGTGTGCTTGTATTCTTATCTTTATGGGGACATTTATCCGTTTCCACAGTCACACCATAGGGACCAAAATTTAGGTTAAATATAAATATAGATGAAATCTGTGTGAAGTATGCAAATGATGTCCCTTATAAACACAATACTTTTCTGGAAACCCTCATGAAGCATGACGGAAACAGGTGCAAAGCAAAACATATATTTTTCTTTTTTTTTCCCAATTTATTTTAGTTTTTTTAATTGTCATAATTTTTTTAAAATAAATTTGTAATGTTTAATTTTTTTTATTAAATAATTTTTTGATGTTTAATAATTTTTTTTAAATGTTATTATTTTAAAAATATTTGTTATTTAAAAAATTATGTTTAATTTAAAAAAAGATGTTTACTTTTTCCATTTATATATTATTATTATTATTATTATTATTATTATTATTATTATTATTATTATTATTATTATTATTATTATTATTATTATTATTATTATTATTATTATTATTATTATTATATTTTACAATTTTGTTTATTTCTTTAAAAAAATAAGTTAACACCCAATGGCAAACTCTGTCCTCATGTGGGCATGTTAACCAATGTGTGTGTGTGTGTGTGTGCAAACAAACAGCCCCTCCTTTAACAGAGGTGAGTAATTATGAAATGTCTGTTGGTATAAATTATCGTGAATCAACCAAACAGAGAAAACAATGTCACAGTTGGGTCAGGGGGTGAGTGTCTACTGAGCCCATGATGAATGCCTCTGCATTCGCCTCTCTTTGCTCCCCTCCTCTGGCCTGTTGCCACGGTGATTAATACTGGGATGCAGAAAAAAAGAGATGGACAGCCTTGCTTCAAAGCCTAGCAGCTTAAAGCAGCTCTACATAAACAGACTTGACTCCAGGACATGCAGACAAATATGGATTCCTCCACAGCCACTTCCTAAACCATAGGTGTGTGTTCGGAGTTTATCACTGCACTTAGTAATTGAGTCTCTGGTTTGTTTGCAGGGTGATACTAAGGAAAAGCAATTAAAAAGAAGGAGAGGTGTGAATTATTAATTAGAGCCTCAGAGATAATAAGAAATGGAAATGTCTACGTGAATAAACCTAACACGTGTGTTTTTATTAATGAATCAGTCTGACACACACCGTTTTTCCAATATTACTCCAACTCCTATCTACCTTCTATCCCTCTATCCTTTCCCCCTATTTTTTCTTAGTCTTGATTAACAAGAGGAGACCAATCAAGTTACCTCAGTCGACCACGGACAAGATAAAAGCTACGGAACCCCAGCAGGGACATACAGATCAGCAGTGATCACTGGTGCTGTCATTGAGAGAAACTGCCTTAATGAGACTTCAGTGTCTTGTTAGAAGCAGCAGGCAGAGCCATTAAGGCCATGTTCTGTGATAGTCTACACAGCCCCCCCACCCACCCCCTCAGTTATCTCCTTATGGGCACTGATAACCGGCTTCATTTTGAGTCGAGGTCTTAAACCACAGGAAACAATGTTCAGTCTGTCTTGCAGTGTCACGGGGGTATCCCCATTCCACCAGAGGACGTCTGTCGTTTGTCAAACTGTAGCTGCAAGCAATAGAATAGAAGAGAAAAGCATGACATCACTGTGTGGGCGGAGTCTTAAACACCACACCACGAACCTAAAGGGGACAATGATGTCTATTGTGATGTGAATGAGTTCAAATATTCAGGTAACACACTTGGTTTTACACAGTGATGAAGCAACTGTGGAATGAACTGTTTAATGCAGATTTAGCCTGGGGGTGTGTGCGTGTGTGTGTGTGCGTTTGTGTGTGTGTGTGTGTGGGGGGGGGATTCTTTGTTAACACTATAGCTGCAAGACTATTGGTTGAATTCATACGAAATTTGGTTTATATTCAAGCCATCCAGAATAGATCGCATTACATTTTAGGAACTGGAGGTCAGAGTTAATCCCCCCCCCCCCAAAAAAATTTTTAAATGTTTTTCCTCATGTAATTGACAAAAATTCACATGTCTGTAGCAACAAATCTAATTGTTGAATTCATACCAAATTGGGTTTAAAGATTGCCAGTGACTGATAATAGATATGATAACATTTTGGGAAAAGGCAAAGTCAAATATCTTCTTTCTTTCTTTCGCTTTTTTTCTCCCATTGACTTATAATAGTTAACATTTATAAAGATCTATAAAAACGTTATTGTTATTTTTTTTTTATTTACTTCAACTGTGGCACATACATGTACATATATGGAAGGAATTGATGTGGTGACATCAACACACACACACACACACACACACACACACATATGATGACTTCTTCTTTAATCAATGCCACATTAAGTGTGAGGGCCTACTGTAGGTTTATTTTGTTTCACAGTTACATATTGTTTAAACTTACAGCCCACGGCACTGGGTCCAATCTGGACCATGAAATGAATTTACAAAGTGCAAAAATTATTATTATATTATTTATTTATTTATTTTTACTAAATCACAGGTTGTTCAGATAATTTGCTTTGCGTGATTAAAAACATGTTAATAATGTACTTTTATGTTTTTTAGACCAAAACAAACATATGTATTTTGTGTTATTCTCATCCTTGCCTCCAGTGCCACTCACACTTGTGTATAAATGTTTGGTGGTGGTCCGAGGGGCCCTAGGTATAAAATAGCAGCCACACTTCTGTCAGTCTACCCCAGGACAACTGAGTATAAATATGTAGTTTACCACCACCAGAGCGAGAATGTAAGAGTGAATGAATAATGGGTTGCTAATGTAAAGCGTTATATAAACCCAAGCCATTATCATTAAATGCTTTGCTGTTTGACTGAACGTGCACTAAATGGGTGGGCTCACTATTTAACTCCGCCTCCACTTCTGCTGTTTCCAGTCATGTGACACCATTACAGTTCAAATGTAGAACTATTATAGGATATTTATGTCCCTTACCCTCATGTGACTAGATGGAGCCCCTCAGCTGTCTCCATATGCCCCCACCCTACTGAAATGAACTGAATTATTTACACATATAGCGTGCGTCTGGCTGAACACAGGTTATGACGTGTGCTGACTGAGCTTTTAAGTGAAAGCTCTAATAACTCTGGCCTACAGTCCAGTCCAGATGCTCAAAGTCAGACCCCATAAACAAAGAAGAGAAAGACATTGAAGGACATGAAATAGAAGAAGCAGGAGAGGGAGGAACATGAATGATCGACTGCAACTGAAAGCTATTATAGTAAAATAGAATTATTCCTCTTTATATTCCATTTCTGGACTCACACCCCTTTCTTATACATCCTAAATCTTACACACTGGGTTTTTAAGACAACAGTGAACTGTGATAAATGAACTGAGATGCAGTATTTTGTGGTTAAACATCTACACAGTTAGAATGTGTTTGCACTGAAACTTTAAAACATGTGAATTAAATAACTTACACTGTGTGATTTATGTTGGCAGACACAACCAAATGAAGCTGACCATGACCTCAAATGTTAAAACTTACACATTAACTTTGTTTCACATGAAATAGGTTTTTAACCCTTTAACCCCTGAGCGTTTTGAATGTGTCATTTATTTTGAATATTCAGAAAATGTTAACTGTTTGATCAATAGGACATGTATGAAAAGGTAATGATAGAATAAACCTTTGAAATGTATTCTCTATTTACCGTAATGTAAAATTTCAAAGTGATCCAGAATCCAGGATCTCTTCTGGATCACCATCAAAATGTAATCAGTTGTTCCTTGTGACACTCTCAACACATCCTCAATATTTTATAAAAACCCATCCATAACTTTTTGAGTAAAGTTGATGAAAGTCAGACTCCTTGGCGGGGTGGGGGGGTGGGGATGGGGTCTGCCTTGGTGGAGGTTTGCGCTCTCTCAGTGCTTTTCTAGTTTTGTACTGATTGTACTGTTATGATGATTTTTTTTTTTCTTTTTTACCTTATAAATTTTGACCTTGTCATGTCTTTTTGGAGTTCAGTCAGGTGTCAAAAAGTCATTGTTCCACCGGTTGTGGATCTTTTTTTTTGTGTGTGTGTGAATTTAACAAAAAAGAAAAGACAATAAATAAATACGTTGAATTAACCCGAATTAAAAAAAAAAAAAAAGTCTCAGTGCAATAAGTAAAAATGATCTTTTTCCAGAGATTTTCCAGATTTATGCTCTATAAATCTCACTGAAAAGTTCCCATTTCGATGATTCTGCTTTATTTTAAGTGTCATGAGATACTTTGACTAGAAATGAGGAAAAATACACTTTCAAGATTTGTATACCCCCCCCCCCCCTCGTTTCTTGTATAGCAAGTAGCTCCTTTATGAGACAGCTAGCTCAACCTGATTTGTTTTAGCCCTGGTCTGTCCTCCTCTATCCCACTTTGCTGTCGTGGCTGTGGGAACAGAAAGAGCAGTGGACAGTCAGATTAATGACCTTGCCCTCTCACACACTCCGTCTTCCTCTTTATGTCTATCTGCTGCCGTACACAGTCTCACAACCGCATAGGGATAAGACACATGTGGAGAACTCCGCTAAAGTGGAACGCCACTCATATTTCTGAACTGTCTGTTCCCTCGTTGTGCTGCCATTTATCGTCACTTCTGCATTTTCATCTCAGCCAATATGACACAGGATTTTTTTTTTTTTGAGTCGCTATCTGCAGCATGCATGCTGCTATCGGACAAGTAGAGGAGCTTTGGCGTATTAGCGTTAGCATGCTGTCGGAACTATTTCAACATGTGTGTAGATAGATGTCGATGCAGGCACGCCTCTGCTGCATCTGTGCATCTGTCTGCGCTCACGTCTATGGATGTGTGTGTGTCTGTCGCCCTACTCCAATGTGTAATTACAAAGGAGAGACGATAAGCCAGTGTTTTTCCCCTCCTGTGGGATCTCGCAGCTAATTATAGAGCCAGCGGAGCTTCAAATTGCCATTTAAAACAGCCATACGGTGGGAGACAATAACACACTCCCCTGGTGGTGTCACCGCTGTGTAGTAAGTGTGTCTGCATGGAGGTATCAGTGTAGTGGAAACCAGCGCTACAACTCTGCAGTCAAGGAGGCGAGAATAGAATAGTAGCCTGCGGACGTGTTAGCCAAAAAAAATAAAAAAAAATAAAATAAAACTCGTAAAAACATACAGCCCACAGGCCAAAACAAGCCTGCCAAATAAATATATAGCAGTCAAGCATTTTAAAACAGACACACACACAGCCCAATTTAATCTTCACTCATCTGGTTGAGTAAAACATTAGCAAAACAAGCTATAAATAATGATAAAGACGTCTTTTTAAAAGGTTGATATTGTGCTAAAGCCACTATTATACTCGTCTACAAGTAAAATGTTTCCGGAAAATAAAATAAAATGTTAATAAACAAAAGTGTCAGTGATTGTGTTTGGTATCAGGCTTAAGCAACATAAGATACTGCCAAAAGAAATGACGGTTAGACAACCAAAATTCAGATACACACCTTTCATATACAAATATACGAGTTTGGACATTTTCGAGAATTCCTAACTTTCTCAAATTACACTAGAAAGATGCTTCCGGAATAAAACTAATGTAACATTACCACATGTCTGTTAGTGATAAATGTTAATAGACTGCACTTATATAGTTCTTTTCCACCTTCATGGTACTCAAAGCTGTTGACATTAGCCTCACATTCATTCCATCCATTCACACACACTCATTCAACAGTAGGTTTCGAAGGTTCTGTCAGTCCTACTGGGAAACTATGTCAGTGTTCAGTGTCTTGCTGAAGGACACATTGACATGAGGTTAACCAGAACCGTCAACCCTTCAGTCATTGAACCAACTCTACCAACTGAGCCAAAGCCGCCCTGCCGATAAAGAAAACTCAAGTCTTAAATGCTGGTTGGCTCAAGTTTTCAAGGTAAGTCTGGGGTCAAAATGTGAAATTTCTAGAATTAACAAGAGAATAGGTTTCCGTCCAAAGGAATATTGGTCTCAGATCTACCACATTATGATCCATTCACTTTACAGGTTCTTTCTAGTGGAATATTTACTAATCCATTGTATACATGTACATAAACCACCATATATATATATATATATATATATATATATATATATATATATATATATATATATATATATATATATATATATATATATATATTAAAAACATGATCTAACCAGCACTAAAGTCATTTGTTTTCTGATTTATCTGAAGATTTAGCACATTTAACGTTTGAAGCACTAATATTAGTTATTGGTTAATTTATTTGTGTATTTGGACCCTAATAGTTCCAAAAGTTGTTTTTTTTTATTTGAACCCTCCAGGTCCTGCAAAACCTACATATAAATCTTTATATTAATTGAGGCAGAGGTCCAATGGTTTTTATAACCTGTTTTAATTACTGCTTAAGTAGTTATGTCAACTGTATAACTAGTCATTTGCACAAATAAGGTCTGACAAATATATAGATCAACTGTGATCTGTAACTTAAAATGCATGTTAACATAAACATGTTAATTGCATATACATTCATATTTTTGTATGTGTTGGATATTTTTCATATTTTTTCAATTTTTTTCTGTATTTTAGAAGAGTTTTTAAATGATTTTTTTCATGTTTTTTTTGTGAACCGTAGCATATTTTGTTTTCCCACAGTGTTTGTGTTTTTTTTTTGTGGCAAATTTCAGTCCAAAAAAATGTAAAACTCAAGACAGAACAGTCAACTCACAAAGTGTTTTGATCATCATGAACTGAAATTGATCCAAAACAACCCTGTGTTTAATCATCTGACAGCCCACATTTGTATTCAGGAAATCAAAAGTACTTGTAAGTGCATTTTTAATACTTTAAAACTGTGAAAAAGAACATTATAACTCACTCAATAAAGCTTAAAATCCTGTATTTCTGAATGATTTGACCTGCTCTAAATCCACATATGTTGAAAAAAACATTCAATCATTCATTTCCGGAACCCCCTTTATCTTCACCAAGAGGTCAGGGGTGGACTTGGCCTCATGTTTTGAAAGGAAAAACATTGATTCTTTAAACAGGAAGTCTTATCTTAGAAGCTAAAATGACTGTTAATCTCCATTGGAAGACAAGATTTGCGGAGCAGATAAAGTGAAGCATGTAGGCTGGTGTTACCGACGGGGATCAGACTTTAAGTTGGCATCTCCTAAAAGGTAAATATCCCCTTTAAAGAAAACAGATTGCTTTCCTTTAAAGCCAGAGACCTCCAGGAGCCAAAAACAGATTGATTTGTGCTCTTAACTGTACAGGCCTTAGCCAAAAGAAAGTCCCAGTCAGGAGTCGATAGAGGAACCATTCCATGTCTGAGGCAGAAAAAAACACAACTAATGACAAGTGTAGAGAGAGAGAGAGAGAGAGAGAGAGAGAGAGAGAGAGAGAGAGAGAGAGAGAGAGAGAGAGAGAGAGAGAGAGAGAGAGAGAGAGAGAGACGGATGGATGATGAAAAACACTGAGAGGTGGAAATGAGAATGAAGAGAGGAAGATGGGTGGAGAGATAAACAGAAAGAGCAAGAGAGGAGGGATTCTGTGGTCTGGAGTGGAATGGACAACACACACACACACACACACACACAGACACGTACACACACACACACACACACACACATGTACACAAAGACACACACACACACACACACACACACACACACACACATGTACACAAAGACACACACACACACACACACACACACACAGACACGTACACACACACACACAAACACACACACACAAAGCACAACACACTATAATCACATCACACATACAAAAGTATATATATATATATATATATATATATATATATATATATATATATATATATATATCCTCAGGTTGACTCTAATAATACAGAAGTGCATCACACTGGGAACTGTCTAAAATCCAAAACAGGTAAATATAATGTTTATTCTGTTTAGTAGAAGTGACTGATGAATACTAAAAGTTTCGATTTTTGTTTTTCACCTATACAAGTTCTAGAAACATGTAACCACGCCTTATCTGTTTTGAGTTTTTATTTCAAGTATATATATATATATAATATATATATATATATATATATATATATATATATATATATATATATATATATATATATATATATATATATATATATAATGGATTACATTTCTATAAGTTTATAGGTATGATATTTCTATAAGTGTTTTACATTATTGATCCATTCAGTTACATTATTGATCCATTAATTTACATTATTGATCCATAGGTTGCGAATGTTGATTCGGGGTGGTGTGGAACACAGTGAAAGTGGAATTCAACAGCGAGATTGAAAAGAGATAGCAATATAAGTCAAAATGTTAAGGAAAAGTTTGGATGAAAATTTCTGAAAATATTGATAATAGCACTGGGAACAAATGATCCAATTTTGGTGGAGATTAGGCAGGTGTGTGTGTGTGTGTGTGGGGGGGGGGGGGGGGTTTGGTCCATGAGCCATAGGCATCCCTGGTCTATGTACTTATAGAGACATTCATGAATCTACTTTCACTTACTTTCTTACTTTACACTTTCACATTTACCGTACACACACACACACACACACACACACACACACACACACACATACAATAGTTATTGTAACTGAAGGATGTATTGTATTAGGTTAAAATGAGAAGACACTAATGAGTCATCAGTCAATGTATACTCATTATGAAGTAGTGTGTGTGTGTGTGTGTGTGTGTGTGCGTGTGTAATAAAAGATGGGATGTGTACATACCATTATGACCATACCTCCTTGTAGTTGTGTGTATCTGTGGCCTCTTTATTGGTGCTTCCTGACACAACACTACCTGGGGTTTACATGCGTCGTAACTCACACCCGTCAATTAATTACCAGCATGGATGCAATGTGTGTGTGTGTGTGTGTGTGTGTGTGTGTGTGTGTGTGTATGTGTGTGTGTGTGTGCGATAGAGTTACAGTCCATCAGTGTAATGAGTGTGAGAGGAGCTGTAACCAGACACCGGCTTCTATCTGTAACTAACACCAGGTTTCGATCCAGTCCGATATCAGCGACAGTCCTGGCAGGGTCCAATGACCTGGCAAAGCCTCATGGGAGATGGAGTTGGATGAGACTCTTGAGATAAAATTAAGAAGAGGACTAAGATATTAAATTTCGATGTCCAGATATTAACCCTTAAAAACGCAACACATCTAATGATCTAAACTGTTTAATACCTGCTGATCCACTAATCCTATCAATATGTGGAAATAATTGGTGAAAAATACAGTTTTTAATATGTTCATGGTCATCAGATATGGTCCATTTGGATGTTCAGAGACTCTGTAGTTACCATGGAAACAACATCATCTTCTATAACATAGATTCACCAGTAAAAACCTGTGGATGGAGACACTTGGTTTACGTTGAGTTTGTCAGATTTTACAAAAAAAAAAAAGCCATGTTTTGTTCAGTTTTCTGTTTTTGATACAATAACCTTCAACTTTAGTCTGAGCTTTTATGAATAAATATATAATCAGTAAGTTAATTACTGGAAAATACCCTGATTTTCACTGGAAAATATCAAAGATGGAGGGATATTTTGTAATAAATAATAAATTATTTTTTAAATACAGAGTAATCATTATTTGGGAATGGTCACAACACTAAACACTCACTGGGTTGTTATGGGTTAAGACAGTATTTAGATCTTTTCAATCATGTGTAATATTTGTCTTAAACATGTCTAGTTCAAAAGTTATTCATCAAAAAGCAGTGGACTGTCCATCTGTGATGCCCTTATTTCTATTTGTTCTTGATGAACTCTTTGTTCCTTCTATTAAATGGGACTCCAGTCATAACCGTGTGTTTTTGCAGCGTAAACTAAACCAACGTACCTGCTTTTATATCATCATATTGGTATTTACTAACCTGTTTAATAACCTTTCCAAGATGATAAAAGTCTTTACGATGCAAATTAATACCCAACATTATAGCCAGTGGCATTAAAGTGATGCATTTTATTGGGGAATAGAGTCATTTAAAAGCAAAATATGAATCAAGGCCTTTGTGCAACTGTAATTGATTTTTGTTTATACTGCTTTTTTATGCCTGGAGGTCATACAATGGTTTTACTCACCTTTTTTATTTACCACAGCATCATTGCAGATAATGCCTGACTATAGTGTGCAGCTCCTGGAGGCACAGATCACATGACTGCCGGCTATGAAAGGCTCCATCCATCCCATTATTACTGTAACTTTATTTATGGATATGGAGCGTTTGCTTCTGTGCAGCTCAATTCACAGCCGCTGGAGATGCCAAAGAACTCACATTCCACAAACCCATCCCCCCACCCCCACCCAACCAACCATTACAAAACCAAACTCATCCCACATTTAGATATTCTTCCAAACACAAGGAAATATGCTTTTTTTTTTTTTTTTTTTTTTTTAAATCTTTACTTTCCTAACTAAGTAGAAGTACTTTATTCCTGGCTGTGGCTCAGTTGGTAGAGCGGGTCGTCCAATAACCAAAGGGTTGGTGGTTTGAATCCCAATATGTCCTAGTCAGTCTGATGTGTCCTTGGGCAAGGCACTTCACCCACTAGTATATGAAGGTTTGGTGGTGGTCAGAGGTACTGCCCCAGGGTAACTGTGGATACATATGTAGTTTACCACCATCAGAGGGAGCATGTGAGAGTGAATGAATAATGGTCACTAATATAAAGTGCATTGAGTGGCAAAAAAAAAAGCCTTGTCTCATCATCTGAACACAATTAATCCTCACTAGGGTCATGGGGGTCACTAGGGGCCTAATCCAGCTACAATGGCTGAAGGCGGGGTACACCCTGTATGAGTCTCCAGTTCATCTCAGGGCTGAACATATATAGACAAACAATCACTCTCACATTCACACCTATGGACAATTTAGATTAACTAATTAACCTATCAGTTGAATCAGTACTTCTTTTGTCACAGTACTTTTTGTTGTACTTCTATTAAAGTACAGAATGTGAGTACGTTTACCCCCTTTGCTTTCCAGTCATGTTCTTTTCCTTCTGCATTTCGACAGAAGGATTTTGTTCTCCATGTCTTTCTTGAACAAACCAAACACTGTAATAGCAGCCTTTGTTCTGTCACTTTTTATCTCTGTTTAAATAGAAGGATAATCGTGCAGCTGAGAAGGTAAAGTGATAGAGCCTCGAAACACTATTGGATTTTTTTGTTTCTTTTCTTTCATTCTTTTTTTGTAAAATGATGAACATTATCATCACATTATAAGACAGGGGTGTCAATCATGTGGCCCGGGGGCCAAATCCGGTCCCTGAAATGGTCTAGTCTGTCCTCTGGGATAACTTTGTGTAACACAAAAATGATAGTTAATATATTGATCATTTTATTTCAGGTTGTACATACAGATCAAAATGGGTCGGATAAGTAAGATATAACCTTTAAATACTGGACATATGGACAGCCAGGGGTGGGACATGAACCTCTGACTCTTCAGTCATTGGACGACCGGCTCTACCAACTGAGCCACAGCTGCCCCTGAATAAAATTTTGTGATTGCATTTTTTTTGGTGTGATAGATTTGGTGGTTATTTGGAGTGCTCTGAAATTATATTTCATCATCTACTATATCAGTTAAGTTATTTTTTTTTCCCAATCATCCTTATTTGAAACAACAGAAATAACAGAACAATATCATTCTTAGTATTCTCTCTTGTTTGTTGTCTTTTTAGATTTGCATAAATGTTTAATTTTTAGCTTATAAATTTTCATATATTTAAATATGTATATATACTTTTTTATTTTTTCTATTTATTTCTTTGGAAAAAGGGTCAGAGAAATGTCGTTTCAGGTCTTTGTATGGGCACACATGTAGCATAACTGACAAATAAAGCAAATTTTGAACTTTAATGACTTAATTCCACTCAGTTTTACCTCATCTATGCTTTTTAGTCATGTTCACTTATATCCACAATTATATATATTAGTTGGAAGTACTTAAAAAGAAGAACATGTTACAGCAACTGAATACATTTGAGTTAGTAGTACTATATCTGAAAGTATTCACAAGTTTATATATTAAAAATAAACAAAATCAATTCTGTTTGTTATTAAATGTTATGTGTCTTTGTAGATCCACTAATACATCCTTCCTACAGCTCAGGGTAAGTTTAATTTAAGACTTTTTACAACTTTGTTAATGTCATTTGAAATTAAATTTCAGACCAAACCAACAATGAACCAAAATTTTTAAAAATAAAATAAAAAAAAAAAGAGAGGGGGGGGGGGGGTGACGCCGACGACGCCACATGAATTACCTGGGGACAGTTTTACCAACTGTTTATTTTAAATAGAAGATGATTTTTTTGGTCCAGTTGCTGCTACATTCATGAACCATCAAGAAGAATAACTTTGAAATTTGTAATATATAACACACACCATAGAAAACTATAGCCCTCATTTTCTACTCACCCTAAATTATTTTTGTAATATTTTTGTAATTTTTGCCTTATTTTTAGAACAATGAATTCAATGCCTTTTAAGACATTTCAAGGATAATACATAATCTGTACATTGTAATTCACATGTCAATGATAAACTGAAACATAATCTTGTTAAAATTGCAATTAGTTTTCTGAAGAAGTGTCTGTTTATTACATATTATTCACATTTTGTAAAGGATAGCAGGTAGATATGAACATTTTCATCACATAATTGAACCTTTTTTTTCTCTAAAACGTAGAAGAAAATTTTGGAGTTTGACATTCTTTATATATTATGTTATTATTTTAATGATACGACACAATTCAGATCAAATTTGGTTTAATGTGGCCACTGAATTAAAATGAGTTTGACACAAAGCAGCAGAAATGAGCCGGAGGCGTCACATGATGGCAGATCTTCTACTTGTTAGTGATATTGTCTTGTTTTCTTCCAGTTTCCCTATTGACAACAGAAGAGTGGAACAGTTGCTCGTCTGTTTTTTTGGTCAAAATCTGGAAGCATTGTGTTGTTCTGCTCAGAAATAATGGCAAACAGTGTGATGGACAACACAGACCAACTAACAAACCCCACTGCTGTTAGTCCGTCCAACACAACACTGTCGTCCTGTCCTCTATATGTCTCACTGTCTAACTGTCCCACATTCTGACAACACATTTTCATTAATAAGAATATTTTATATTGTCTTTTGATTATTTAGATTTTTATTCTTTTTTTTTTTTTGTTAATGTAGTTTATTTTGTTACTGCCTTGATGATTGAATTTCCCTATTGTGGGATAAACAAAATCTAATCTAATCTAATTTAGCCGAAAATAATATAATCTAATGTTGTCTAATACAGTCTAAAATAATGTAATCTAACCTAAAATAGTATAAAATAATATAACCTTGACTAAACTAGTCTAATCTAATAAAGTCTAAACTAATCTAATTTTGACTAACCTAATCTAGTCTAAATAATCTAATCTAGTCTATTCTACTGTAAAATAGTGTAATCTACTCTATTCTAATCTAATTCAGGATTTTATTTCATGTTGTCTTTTGATTATTTAGATTTTTTTTATTTTTATGTATTTTTTAAATGTAGTTTATTCTGTCGCTGCCTTGATGATTGATCTAATCTAGTCTAATTTATTGTAGTCGAGTCTAAAACAATCTAATATAGTATAAAATAATATAACCTTGACTAATAATGTCTAAACTAATGTAACGTTGACTAATATAATCTAGTATACATAATCTGATCTAATCTAGTCTATTCTACTGTAATTTAGTGCAATCTAATATAGTCTAATCTAATTGAGTATAATTTAGTGTAGTCTAATCTATTCAAATCTAATCTTGTGTAATTTAATCTAATCTACTCTAATCAAGTGTAATCTAATCTAATCTACTTTCATCTATTGCAATATACTCTATTATAATCTAATTTAATATAACATAGTATAATTCAGTCTAATCTAATTTTGTGTAATCTAGTATAGTTTAAACCAATCTATTTTAATCTATTCTAATATAATCTACTGTAATCAAATTTAGTATAGTCTAATCTATTTTAGTTTAGTGTAATCATATATAAGGGTTGCAATTAAACAGATTTAAACTAAACTAATATATATATATATATATATATATATATATATATATATATATATATATATATATATATAAAGTAGAGGTGTCACTGATATTAGCTCCGCCCCATTTCATTTCCTCCAGGAGGTTATTCTAATGAATAACAAACAAATCCTGCTCCATTTAAATGAGATGGAGCCATTTTTTAATGACAGCACTTATTCCAGTGTGTTTTGTTTTGATGAGTCAAAATGTCTACCGTGAAAAATGAGCAAAGACTGGAGGTTGTCTTTATTAAATGTAAAAACACACCTCTGCCGCTAACTACAAAGCGTGCATCATCATAGTTGTTTTTATCTCCTTTTCTTTTCTTTTTTTTTTCCCCCCACAGACAGCTGGTTCTACTTGCTTTTCCCTCATGTTTTTATACTGGGCTGATTGCCTCCAGGCTCCAGTTCCGTACTTAACACCAATCCATATTCTCATAAACCTTGAGAAAGAAAATTAATAAGCATGCCTCTCAAAAGGTTTAATTCATCTGCGTATCAGCCGATCGGGGAAATATCTAAAATTACTACCTATAAGTGGAAGCAAAATGTGAATAAACGACTGTGAGGATGAATGGATGAAAGAATGTCATTGTGGAACTGGAAGAATTTATGATATACAACCAAAACCATATGAGGCTGTACCCTTACCTGCTTCTATATGACTATTTACAGTCCATTATTAATATTTACTGTCAATTACAGGCTCCTATAAAACAACCATAACCATCCTTTAATCAGGATATTTTCATAGAAAGAAAAATTATAGCTGAACCCTGTGAACATATTTCACAAGAACATCTGTTGGTTGTGATTGTGCAGCATAAAAAAAATGCAGAAACACTCGAAGTAACAGCAGGAATGTAGAATAAAGGCAGAGAGAAATGAAATGGAAGAGAATTATCCTCAGGCAGCAGTTTTTTGTCAGATACTTGAATCAGCTTTTGACGAGGTAGAATGGAGGTAAAAGTTGGGAGTGAATTATGAACACATAGCTTTCACATAATGACTCTGCTCTTGATCTTTTTATATATTATTCTTCTTTTTGCTTTATTTTTTTTTACCTTAGATCTGCTGTTTTCTGGATTTTTTTTTTGTATTATTTTAAAGCAGAAGATCTTGCAGCACCGACCTGCTGACACACATCCATCCATCCATCCATCCATCCATCCATCCATCCATCCATCCATCCATCCATCCATCCATCCATCCATCCATCCATCCATCCATCCATCCATCCATCCATCCATCCATCCATCCATCCACCATATATATTCATCCATCCATCCATCCATCCATCCATCCATCCATCCACCATATATATTCATCCATCCATCCATCCATCCATCCATCCATCCACCATATATATGCATCCATCCATCCATCCATCCATCCACCATATATATCCATCCATCCATCCATCCACCATATATATCCATCCATCCATCCATCCACCATATATATTCATCCATCCATCCATCCATCCATCATATATATATATTCATCCATCCACCTACCAAATATATCCATCCATCCATCCACCATATATATCCATCCATCCACCATATATATCCATCCATCCATCCATCCATCCATCCATCCATCCATCCATCCATCCATCCATCCATCCATCCATCCATCCATCCATCCACCATATATATCCATCCATCCATCCATCCATCCATCCATCCATCCACCATATATATCCATCCATCCATCCATCCATCCATCCATCCATCCATCCATCCACCATATATATCCATCCACCATATATATTCATCCATCCATCCATCCATCCATCTATCCATCATATATATATTCATCCATCCACCTACCAAATATATCCATCCATCCATCCATCCATCCATCCATCCATCCATCATATATATTCATCCATCCACCTACCAAATATATCCATCCATCCATCTGTCTGTCTGTCTGTCTCAAAAGAAGTATACACAATCAATATGCAATATTTATTTATTTAATTATTCTACTCTTTTAGTAACTATTTATGATGTGTTTATCTGTTCTTGTGCTTTAAGTGCTGACAGATAGTGTTTTTATGGTTACATACTTAAATCTTATTTTGCTATAATAATAATAAGAATAATAATATTAATAATATTAGTAAACATATTGATATATGAGTGACTTTCAAGGGGAAATAGGTGAAAAGGAAAGGGGATGCAGAGAAGGAAGTTTTGTCATTAAATGTGATATTCTCCTCAGGCTCTAAAACCTTCCACCAGCTCTGCCAGGCAGCTGTCTACGTCCGCCCGCTGACGGAGCACTATCCTGGGGCTGATCTCCTGTCACACCCCCCCAAACCTCAGAGTCACTGGAGCTCTGGGGATGTGAATAAAAAGGCATCAGCTCAAATGTTGGCGGGTGTGGAAGTGACAGTGTCATCATGTGAATAGGACCGAAGGGGCTGCACCAACGTACGCCTGAGCGTCATGGTACCACCATGTGCCACAGCTTTAAAATCTGGTTTTGCCAAGTCTTATTTGGAAGAGAAGGTTTCGTCTTCACAACTCATATTTCTTTATTTTTATTCCAGTATGAAGTCAAACAAAAATTAGCATTCAAGTGATTTGACAGAACACACATTTGTGTTTTTTTTTTTTATTCTTAATCAGTAACCGCTCAAATTATTAGTTATGTCCTCTGTATTTCATCTTTCATAAGTTATTTATCAGCATTTATTATATTATTATTCTCTGTATTTTGTATTTGTGTGATATTTGTCTAAAATGGATTCACTGTTCATGTAAATGTTCATTAAAGTTGAGTGTTATTATATGAAAATATAGAGAAAACTAAATTATTAACTTATTAACTGAACATAAACTAAGTGATTTGTCCCCAGCAGCAAAACCTCATCAGCATTTTATTATTATGATAATTTTTTTTTTACATTATTATACATTATTATGCAGTATCCTGTCACTCATCCAACTTTGTGGGTTTTACTGATAAATCAATGTTGTAGAACATGACAGTGTTCCCATGTTCTCACAAAAACATGCCTCTAAGGAAAGTGCTTTTATAAAAAAAGCAAAACAAAACTTTCCAAAATGTTTTACTTAAAAACACATACCTTAAGACTTCCTAGAAATCACTTGGAACACTGCCTGCATTTTCATAGGATAGTTGTACATACATTTATTTGCTAAATTTATAATTTAAATAATTTTTTAAGCTTCCAATTCATATGTTCATTCTAAGTTATAAAAAATGATTTATTCAACATGTTTTTTGGCGAAAAACAGTAAAAAAAATATTCCTGCCCCTGATTTCATATTTTTTCTATGACTTTAAGTTCCGTGTGTTAATAGACATAGATATAAGAATAGACATATTGCAAATGAAAAACCCAAATGGGATCATTTTTATCCACTCAAACATCATGGGATTAATATTGTTAATGTGTAAATAACACAATTGGATTCCTTGAGTCTTGCAATGGGTTTAGAAGTTTAGTTTAAAACATAGTCTTTGGGGGACAGTGAAATATTACGTGTAAATATCTATTTATTTCATTGAAATTGCAAGAAGACAACCAAAATCAGGTCATTTTTTTTACCCATTATATTATTCTAGAGTTAATCAAACTTTGTAACTAGCACCAATGAATTCCCTGATCCTAAAAAAATGTGGGTTTAGCAGTTATTACCACAGCTTTAACTTTTATTTCGGGCTGCCAATTTTTAATTAAGCAAAATGGCCGCCTTATAGACATCTGGGAAAATGCAAACACTGATTTTCACATTCAATACATAACCTTTCCAAAAATATACAGTTTCCAAATCCTTAAAACATTGCTACTATAGCTAAAATATGAACATAATGAATCTGATTAAATACAGAATATCACATAAAAAAACCTATGTTGGGAGGTGGGAGTCAGTGTGTAAACCAGATGTTTCATTTTTCCCTTTTGTAGGTGAGAACACACCCTCATCAAAGAAACAGATAAGTAGAGCGTGTGCAGACAGGAAGTTTGGTTCTGCAGAGACAGGAAGTTCAGCGCCAGCAGAGGCAAATAAAGACAAGGAGGAGGGTAAGAAGACAGAGCGGAGGGATGGAAACGGTCCAGTGGAAACCATGATGTCATGATTAGTGAGGTGCGACCATCCTGCAGTCACATTGGCACCACATGGACACCAATGGAAAACACACACACACACACACACACACACACACACATATGTACAATCCGTGTGTGTCCGCTGTTAACTGATCACAGCTGCTGCGAGAAACAATGTGGCCTTTGTCACTGTAAACCTCCGTCATGTGCAAACAGCCATGCATGCACACAAAGATGCACAGGAAATAAGGACTAAAACATTCTGGTGCAAAAGCCAAAGCGCTTTGACAAAACCGTTTAAAGCTGAACACACGTCACACTGATCATCTCTGACACTTGAGTGCTTTTAACGGATTTATCTCTGACAGTTTGTTTCAATTACTCATACACGTTAGTATATAGTTACTTAGTAATAGCAGCTTATATTTTCTACATGCTTGTATAGTTTATATTCTTGTGCTCGTTCTCTTTGTAATGACACTTTGTTCTGTTTGTTTTAGTTTTACAGTTAAATTATTCTGTTTTCCCTTCTGTCTGCAGTTGGCATAAAGTCATTTTGGAACTAATGGGCCTAAAATATCCATGACAGTGTAGATCTGTTCTACTTTATTAAATGGTGAATAGCCTTCATAAATGTGAGTGTTACCTGACCTACTACCTTCTGTATACGACTGTATGTGGTTTTCATTTGTTCATATAAGTCTTATAGTTGATTATGTTTTGTTGCATTTCAAGTTTGGAAAATAAAGGGGAAAAAAAAAACAAGAAAAATTCCAATAAAAACATTTTGTTTTTGTGTTTCATGTACATGGGTCAGACGTGGGGGATGTGGCACAGTGTAGTTCCTGGAGCACCTCCTCTTTTTCTATTCTTCATATGACTGTTAACTGTACTTACAATGGATCACATTGTTTCTGTGCTTGTAAATATATACATGTATACATTTATGGTGATTATGAGGAGCTGACATTCTCCATCAGCTGATGAGGATTCTAATAATAGAATAAAAATAAATACAAATAAAGACCAGACCAGACCAGAACAGACCAGGTCAAACCAGACTAGACCAGACCAAACCAAACCAGGCCAGACCAAACCAGACCAGACTAGACCAAACCAGACCAGACCAGACCAAAACAGACCAGCCTAGACCATAACCAAACCAAACCAGACCAGACCAAACCAAACCAGACCAGCCTAGACCTTAACCAAACCAAACTAGACCAAACCAGACCAGCCTAGACTTTAACCAAACCAAACTAGACCAAAACAGATCAGCCTAGACCATAACCAAACCAAACCAGACCAGACCAAACCAAACCAGGCCAGGCCAGACCAGACCAACCAGACCAGACCAGACCAGACCAGACCAGACCAGACCAAACCAAACCAGAACAGACTACACCAAACCAGACCAGACCAGACCAAAACAGACCAGACCAGACCAGACCACCCAAGCAGCAGCATTTATCTGAGGAGTTAAAACTCCATAAACAGTCTGTCATGGTAAAAGTCAGTAACCCCTGGATGAACGACAGCAATGGGGGGAAGAGTTGGAGGAAATATATGGATATTTGGAGAAAAATAATAAGAATCTATGAGGAATGAGATGGGAAAACAATCAGCAAATGAGCTATCTAAGCCAGTTTGTGTCCGAGCATTCAGTTTGAATATTCACTGACAGCTTCATTAAATGCTTTTGGAATGTGATCAATGGAACCTGACTCGCATATAATAATATTACAGGAACCAGAACTGCAAAGAACATTGATATTAAACACCCACGTCTACAACCATTCTCTAAAACCACCAAACTGCCTCCAAACACAACAACTGGACAAGACAAAAGTACAAGTCTGACTCAAACTGTTATTATCATAGTTAGCCTCATAGCATAACTGGCTAAGTCACAGGTGTCAAACATACGGCCTGGGGGTCAAATCCGGTCCCCAAAAGGGTCCAGTCTAGCCCCTGGGATAAATGTGTGAAATATAAAAATGATAGTGAATAACCTGATGAGAACCAGGAAATGCACATTTTGAACTAATTCAAATAACATTTTCAGTATTTAAAATGTATTTCCTGTTTATAATCGATTGCAGGTTGAAATCTATTAATTTTGGATAAATAAATATTGACCAAGTCGGCACCTGTTTAACTGTTTTTCAATTCTTTGACATTTATAAACAAAAAAAAAAGGAACGCAAAACTACTTTTCCTGGTAACTAATTACTTTACTAGTGGAGTAACAAAGTTTGTAACACAATTACTTTTTGGGTGAAGTAACAAGTAATTGTAATTAATTACTTTTTTTTAAAGTAAATTACCCAGCACTGCTTATAACAAATATTTTTGTTCTATTTTGACATCTACACAACTTTTCTTTCCAATCACTGCAGTTTCATTTTATACAGTATATGTCACAGTTTGGACAAAAATATAACTTAGGCTAATGACATTAAATAACATGTCCTGACCTCCTCCTTATTGCACAGTATCCTCATAAATGAACTGAATTTCTGAGACAAAAAAACATAGTGACTTCCTTGTTCATTCATTCAGACTCAAATTACCAGTTTGTCCTTTTCTTTGCTTCTCATGAATCTGAAGCTGTTAGTAATTTCAGATGAACATGTCCAAAGAATAGATATTCAGTGTTAGATGGATAAAGAGGACTCACCACTTTGCATCACATTTATTCTTTGTTAAAACTATTCTGATTTTCTAGTGTTTCCACATTCATGAATCTAAATGACACATGTGTTTAATTAATCATTTATGTATCTTTAAAGCAATTAACTACCATACACCATTAGTGCAGCGGCTGTAAAAGAATTCAAAACTTGCCGTATTTGCATTGCATTTGCCTTTTATTAGAATAGTATTAAAATGATAATCAAGCCCTGCATTAGTCAGATCAGTCGTGTCAAACTCATTTTAATTCAGGGGCCACATTCAGCCTAATATGGTATAAAGTGAGCCGCACCAGTAAAATAATATATATATATGTCTAAGAAAAAAACAGGATAAATAATGTCAACTCCAAAGTTTTCTTTATGTTTTAGAGCAAAAAGAGTAAAATTCTATCATGAAAATGTTTACATGTATGAACTGTACTTGAACATAACACGAACAAATATTAACAACCTGAAAATTCTTAAGAAAAATAAGTGCAATATTAACAATATTGAGCTTTAGCTGATCATTTATACATGCGCATCACAACTTAAAGATAACTGGACTTACAAATACAGACAACATTTAGTAACATTCAGAATATTGTTGAAATTCCACATGAATTTCAAGTTATTCATATTTTTCTAACAGGACAGTCTTTTTTATTTATTTATTTATTCCCTTTTTCATACTAAAATAAGGAAATTTGCATTTTTCATCATTTATTGATTATTATAATCATAGTCTGATCCATTTTAGATTGAATTGATGTCAAATGTTTTTAATTTATTTTATTATTAATATCTTCTGTATAATTTTTGCATTTCAAAATTTCATCCCAGGGGTCAGATTCAATGACCTGACTCACATCATATGGCTGAGTTTTTCCAAACTACACACTAGGTTCACACAACCATCTGAGTATCGTCCAGTTCAGGTTTTCTGAAAAACCAAGGAGCCAATCAGTGTCACTGGGTGGGACTTCCCATGACTGTGCGGCGTTGTGTCTGTCTGTGCCATCATCTGTTCAGTACTCACTTCCTCTTCAGTTTGTTTCCATTCCTTTATAGTGTCCACAGGACTCTGGTGTCTCCCAACCAAGTGAAGGCATTTCAAACAAATGAAGGATTTTTCTGGAACATCTGACACATTAAGACCAAGTTGTACCTGTTTTCCATAGGGATGATGACTGTTGCAGATGTCGCCTTTTATCCTCACATTTTCCCAACACATACGACAATGGTTATTTACAGACGATGTAACGGTCTGTTTACTTTAGGTCAAGGGCGTAATAATGATGTGGACATTGGTGGGTACATAATTTGATGACTTTCTTGCAAGACATTAGGTAGAGATAGATAGATAGATAGATAGATAGATAGATAGATAGATAGATAGATAGATAGATAGATAGATAGATAGATAGATAGATAGATAGATAGATAGATAGATAGATAGATAGATAGATAGATAGATAGATAGATAGATAGATAGATAGATAGATAGATAGATAGATAGATGAAATAATGGTCAATAAAAACTTAGTGAAATTTTAGAAACGATTTTACTTCTTAAGCCACATTTCATCAAAAGACCAACATTTACTTCTAGTCTCGTCTCGTTTTTGTCATATAATAAAGATTTGTTGACGACAATATTTCGTCAAAATTTCCATTGAGTAAAGCAACACTACAAATATACAAAGACATGCTGTCTTTAACAGACGGAACTGAAGAGGGGGGAAAAAAGACCTTTTTGTTTCTTGAATGTCATGTAATTTCCCATTCAAAACTGTTGTGGACATTTTAGAAATATAGGAATATCTAGGTGCACTCGCTCTGAGTTCAACGTGTGTGGCTGAAGTGGCGCGTCAGTCAACATGACGGACAGATTCTTCATCTAATTACATGCAAAGTTTTTTGATAAGGCCCCTCCTTTGGTTGTGGAAGTGTCCCAGATGGTACGATGATACCATATGGTGACAGTCAGGGTACAGATTGGACCCATTGGTGGGCTGATTTAGTTTGACACCTCTGAGTTAGATGCTACTTAGTGTGTGACACATGCACTGAAGTTATGAAGATGGATGTTGAGTAAGTGTGTGGTGCAAACAGGTTTCAGATCAGTGGTGCTCATTAAGACTGAACGGAGAAACAGAGCGAAACAGAACTGACCCTCAACAGCACATGCACACTAAACAACTGCTTTTATTGTTTTTAAACATATGCAAATGCTTCCAAATGTTGTGTTCTACAGTACGTGCACTGGCAGGTTGATACTCTACACCACATGTGTCCAACATATGGTCTGTGGGCCAGAACGAGCCCCCCACAGGGTATTTAGAAGGCACTCTCAGAACCTTAAAAATACTGAATATTTAGCCAAATAGAATACACTGTGATAGGTTGTTTAAGAATAAAAATTAAAATAGAGGGAAAAAATCCTTTGTGAAGTGCCACACAAATAGTACTGGGTCTGCATGGGTTAATATAGGAAAACTGGATGAGATTTTTTATTAAAGAAAAAAAGGAGCGCTGGGTCTTTATGGGTTAAAAATAGGAAAGAGATAATGGTAATAATAATTTTTATTTACTCTATACTTTTCATTTAGTGAATCTCAGAACCTCAAAAAATAGAGAATATTGAGTACAATAGAATACATTGTGATAAAGTGTTTAAGTAAAAAAATAAAAAAAAATAAAAACTGCCACAAATATAGCACTGGCTCTTTATGGGTTAATGCAGGAAAATTTTAATAAAATGCCTTTTTTTTTCTTTTTAGAATTTCTATATTTTTTTTAAATTATTTTTCTTATTAAAAGCTGATTTTTTAAAAAAGTATTTATATTTTTAAGTAGCGCTGGCTCGTTATGGGTTAAATATAGGATACTACGACAACTACTACTACTAATAATAATAATAATAATAATAATACTAATAGATCTTTTCATTCAGTGAATCTCAGAACCTCACAAATACAGAATACTGAACAGAGTTGCAGAATAAATTGTAATAAATTGTTAAAATAGAGAAACTGCCACAGAAACAGCGCTGAGTCTTTCTGGGTTAATGTAGGAAGACTGGAGTAGCTCGACGCCGCTGCGACGTGGGAGCGAACGGAGAACGGAGCAGTACCTGCTTCATATTCTCCTCAGAGTAATGAAGTGCGGAGCTGTGAAGGCGCTCTGTGGTGGCATCTCTCTGGTCATTCCATTCAATCAGCGCTCTGAGAAAGACGGATGAGATCAGAGCTTTGACCTCTACTCATATGAGCAGCCATCTCACAAAACACACACACACACACACACATACACACACTTCAAGACAAGGGGCCTATTTGAGGAAATGACATCATCATCAGCCGCCGTGTCAGTGGGGTTAAGGCCGTCTGAAACCGCCTCATCACCGTGGAGATTACCTCGCCGAATGGTTATTACGCAGCTCATGAGGGATGGCTACGATGAGGGTGACTACAGATACACCCCCCCGTAGACAGATACCCCCCCACCCCCCTACCTCGTCACTACTCCCACCAGAGCTGGATTGATAGGGCAGCCCATTACTGATAGATGGATGGAGCAGATTATGGGACGCTCCATTAGTGTCACTTCATATCGGTGGGCGAGGAGGAGAAGCCAAAAAGGTATGTGGAACAACCTGGCATTCATCGCTGATTGAAGTGGTCACAGGGAGAAACTTAAAGGTCATCTACGGTGGAATTTATTCGAAGGACACCAATCACAATTCATGTAATAGATATGGAAATGATGAGTGTGAACAGAAGAGGATCATTTAATCACATTTTAACTGAGATTCAACATGTCTTACAGATAGAACTTCACCGCTCTTATTGTATAAATATTACATACAGTAAAAGGCTGTATTTTTACACTATCTGTGCTATTTTCACTGGATATTTCATATATTTACATGGACTTGGAGAATTTTTTATGTTTTTCTGATCTGATTATGGGTTTTTGTGTTTTTCAACTAATAGGTCTGATTTAGTTTGTTCTTCATGTTTAAATTATTATTAATCATTTCTTTCTTTCTTTTATTTATTTATTTATATTTTTCCCAGTACTTGTTCTGGTTTTTGTTGCCATCATGGTTGATATTGTCTTGTGACAATTTTCTCTTTTTCTTTTTTAATTAAAACCCATAATAAAGTCACCATTAACCCAAGCTGAGCCTCATACACAGTATGAAGTCTCCCTTAGCAAAGCTAATTAGCTTTAGCACCAAAAGGAACCAGGCTAGCATTCTGCTGTAAAGGACAAAGGACAGGATAGGATTAAAATTAAAGAAAACTGAAACTAATTTCTAACTGTAACTAATATAGTTTTAGTTTAGTTTAGTCACCTTAGTCCAGGAGTCTCAAAGATGTGGCCAGGGGGCCGAATGTGGCCCACTAATGGTTCCAATGTGGCCCCTGGAATAAAGAGCATAATAACCTACTAAATAACTCCATGTTTTTTTCTCAGTTTTTTCTTTGCCTATGAATGATGATCATTTCAAATGTTTGCCATTGTTGACTGAAAAAAAAATAATTGTGAAAATATTTACATTTGCAAACTATCCTCTAACAATAAAATGTGAATAACTTAAACAAATAGGAAAATACTGAAATGTCTAAAGAAAATTTGACACAATTTGATCTATTTTCTGTTACTAAGAGTTTAGTGTCCATAAACGTATCCATAAAACACATGGACAAATGATAAATTGAGGCAGAATTTTATTAAAATTGCCCGTATTTTCCTGTTGAAATGAAATTTTTTTTTTTGTTATTTGATAAATTAGAAAAGTATTTTCATAATTTAATAGGGTTTTTTTTTTTTTTTGCACTAAAACAATGACAAACATTTGGAGTTGTCAATATTTACAGGTTATTATGTGTTCATTTTACTGGTCCAGCCCATTGGAGATCAAATCAGTTTTAGTCAGACTGGAACCAAATTGAACTGGAGTTTTAGAACTTGGACAAACCAACCACTCCCCAAATCACTAACATATGCCAGTAGAAACTTAGTACTTATTTGACACATCTAGTTCTATGAGCGTGTCTGTGTTTTGTGAACATATGTGATGACAGGCCATACAATTTTCCAATGATCTTCAGGACAATGGCTTCATCCAGTCATTTGTTGAATTACACAGTTAAACTCCACATAACATGTCTGTTGGAGTAAAGAACGCTAACAGCTAACAGTGGAGTGCTGTGATTGGTAAATCCACATGAAAATTGAGGCATCAGCAGCGTTAAGTGTTGTTAAAGCGTCCATCCGTTCAATCCACACTGATTTTCACCTCCATTTGGTCATTACTGTCCCCAGGACCTCCTGTCCCGTCAGCAGAACACCAACGACAGAGCTGAAAGGACAGCAGTCAAATAGAGCATGAAAATCAAAGCCAACAGACCCATAGAAAAGAAAACAGCTTTATTCTATTGAGCAACTCGCCTCAACATAGTCCCCAGTCAAACTATGAGCTTTAATCGATGGTTTAAACAGCAGGAGGTCAGTGTGCTTGGATTGGCTACACATGAATATAAACTTGAACCATGAGACTTTAAGTTTTACATTAATAAGTATCAAACATTAGCTTGATAGACACTGCACTACCCACATTAATTAAAATACTTATTAAGACTATACTGTAAACCTGAATAAGTTAGCAAAACTCCAAAAATTTAAGGCAATCGATAGCATCAATTATTACAAGTTGATGAAAGTTAAAAAAGACAAGTTTCCAGAACATACAATTTAGATGCTTATGAAAGTATACTTAAATTAAAACATTACTTTAGTATTCTAAGGTTCTGTCAGACCTACTGGGAGACTAAGTCAGTGTTCAGTGTCTTTGTCCAAGGACACTTGGACATGTGGACAGACAGAGCTGGGATGCAAACCTCTGACCTCTCACCCCGTCATTGGGTGACCCACTCTATTCTATTCTATTGTTTTTTTTTTTGTTGCCAAATTGGGATATCTGCATGAAATGTGCCAGTAGTGTTCATACAGTAAGATTATGCAAAAAAATACTATCATGACATAATAAACACTAAATCACATAAATCAAATCAAATGTATTTATATATTACCACATCATAAAAGTTATTTCATGACAGTTTTTACATTTAAGGCTGATCTAAACTGGACTCTGGAGCTAATTTATAGAGATCCAACAGAATCCCCACATGTTCTGTGACATAATTTTGAACATCAGAACCGTTCGACCTCTGAATAGAAAAGCATTGAGTGGATGAAGTTCATTTAGTGCGTGAGCGCTGTTCGGTGGCGTAACATGGACATATACATGTATTGGATGCAGTGTTATGATGCATTCACACATTCATAACACAGTGACCATGACTCCTGCTTCACCACACCCTCCTACCTTGACCTGCGGCGGTACTGATCCTGCACAGAACCTCTATTCTCCTTTACACCCCCCTCTCACATGCCCCTCTCTCTCCACATCCCATTCCCAGATGAGAGTGTGATTAACCCTCTGGAGCTGGTGGGAAGGTGAGTCACCTCTGTTAAGATAATGTCCCCCATCCTCACCTCATAGACTTGGCTAATGGAGCCTGAAAGGGCCCGCTGACGTGGGGGGGTGGGAGGTGGGGGGGTGGGGTAATCCTACAACAACGATTAGTCAGTATCATTAAATCTACTGGAAAAGAAGCGGAGTAGGTGCATGTTTAACAAAGACAAAAAAATCCCACTTCTTTTTAGTTTATTCACATGTAATTTGACAAAGTAACAGAAATATATAAAAAAGAAAGAAAAATTCCAAGGCACTCTCTTAAAAGTGAAGAATAAAAAGCCTTTATTAAACTGGCTTGGTTACAAAAACCTATAAAATCATATAAAAACATATAAAAACCCCAACGCGTTTCGGCATAAATGGCCTTCATCAGGGAGTCCTGATGAAGGCCAGAAATATATGTTTCTAGAACTTTCTCACAATAAGCAGAGATATGTAATGGTAGCGTCTCTGAACTTCCTGTAAAACATCAAAACAATAGAAAACCAGTAAGATGGAGAGAGATGATTATTTAATTAATATTACTGTGTTCTCCATTGTTATTGAACACATTGTGTGTTGGTTCTATTTAAAAAACATCCCGATTGTTTTGTTTCCAGCTGTTTTTTCACAGTAGAAAAATTACTTGAGGTCGAACACCAGAGTTTACCGCTACTTCCTCATACATGTCTATGACATGATGACCAGGCGTCTCTGATTGGCTCAGAATGCGTGAAGGAACACTCCCCCTACCCCTCTCGCTCTCTTTGTGTGTTTACCTTTACCAGAGTAGCATCCAGCTAGGTTTCGTGCTGTCGCTTGTTCTCGAAACGTGCAGGAAAAAAAAACAGGCCTTATTTCCACAGAGAGCACATGAACCAGTTTGAGCCGCCATTTTTACAAGTTCGTGCAGCAGCTACTGTGGTGCCGTCTAATCTTGTAGATGCTAATTCGCACTTCAGATTCGTTGCAATGGGGGATAGGTTCAACCCCACGTGGGTGACACTAAAGTCCATCTGATGTTAGATGGACCGGCTTTTTCTAGGTCCTTCAGTCCTCCTGTTGTTTTCTGTGAATGCAGTATGCAGCCAGTGGAGGTGATGAACCACTGTCAAAGGCAGCATGTGTTGGTAACTTGGGGTGACCCATCAGATTCGAAAAGGAGCGTGGAAAAGTGGTTTTCAGTGGAATGACACCTTTAAGGGATTTGCCACTTATTACATTTGCGGATATTGGAAGAATCTTGGAAGAATAAATAAATAAATAAATAAATAAAGGCCGCAAATTTTTCCATGAGGAATTTGTCCATAAGTATTGAGGTAAAGAGAGAACTGAAAAAAAATCGGGATATAAATTTGTGACAGTCGTCGTTAAGGGGTTGATACATTTTACAACACAAACAGGATACTTCGACAAGAATCCTCCTTTCTATAGTTGTCTTAAAATGGGGTACTGTATTGTATTTATTACCAGGTTATTATTTTTATGTATTTATTTGAATAATTCTCTATTTAACAGATTTTTAAAGTGTCAGTGTCATGTGCTCTGCCTATATTTAAAGCTACTGTATAATTAAGTTTATTATGTAACCCGAGGACAACCATGTCATTAGGTGACTTTCTAAATGGATTGTGGGAGTTGGAGTTTGCTTCAGGGTGAGCTGTGGGTCCTTTCAGGCTGGGCTGACCTGTGATCAGTGGGGAAAAAAAAAAAAAAAAAAAAAGCTAAACACTGACCAACGCTCTGCACTCACCTACACTTCTTTTCCTCTTTTCATTTGGCCACCGTCTCTCATCATCCATATTTCCCTTCTCCCCTCCCCCTCCCCCCCTCCCCCTCCGCCCTCCCCCCTCCCCAGTCTCATCCATCTCTCTGCTTTTAATCTGTCCCTCTCTCCTTGTCGCCCTCTCTCTCCTCCGTTCTCGCCCATCCCTCTTTCTGTGGCTGAGCGCTGTTGACTGACAGTAGAGTTAAACTGTTATTGGCTTCTGCACAGGAAGTAAAGCAACAGCACTGACTGAGCGGCGACCTAAAGGGGACGACACAAGTTTGTGTGTGTGTGTGTGGACTTGAATTCCTATCTTTATGAGGACATTAATTTGTTTACACAGTTAACCCATGGGGACCTGGACTTTGGTCCCCACGGTGTCAGAGGTAAATTATGAGTTCCCACTAGTAAAATATAAATCTGTATGAATTATGGACATTTATGGTAATTATTAATTTCCTTGTGTCTGGAAGTCCCCATAAAGCATGGGGGAAACAGGTGCAAAGTGAAACATGTAGTTTGAAAATGTGGTTTGTTTATTATTATGTATTAGTATTATTAGTAGTAGTAGCCTAGTAGTATTTTATGCATTATTTTTCATATTTTTTCCAGTGTTTTTAAATATTTTACATTTTGTTTTGTATTTAATTTGTGCTTACTTTTTGAAATATATATATATAATCATTTAATTATCATTTAATGATTTGACAGACCTAATATTAATATTTCTGCATATATTTTTTTATATTTTTGTGAATTTTAGGAGATTTTAACATTTTCTCTGTATTTTCTCTGTACAATATTGCTTTGGATTAAAACATATTATCTTGTTCATTATAAGAATTTCACATTTTGACCCCAACCAGCATTTAAGACTTGGATTCTCTTTATCAGTAACACACATGTGGGGACATTTGATTAGTTTTATTCCAGAAGCATTTTACTTGTAGACCAGTATAAGTTCTGGAAAATAAATAATAATAATCATCATTATCATCATTATCATCATTATCATCATCATCATCATCATTATCTCCATCATCATCATATCCATCATCTCCATTATCATCATCATCATCATCATCATCATCTCCATCATCATCATCTCCATCATCATCATCATCATCATCATCATCATCATCATCATCATCATCATCATCATCACCATCTCCATCATCATCATCATCATCATCATCTCCATCATCATCATCATCATCATCATCATCATCATCATCATCATCATCATCATCATCATCATCATCATCATCATCATCATAATACTGTGTCCTATCTCCATGTTCAATCCATCACTGAGTCTTTGAAAAACAAACTGTCGGCTACTGCGTAAACTGTGCCATGAAATGTGAGCAAAAGTGAATCATTCACAGCATTTTAATTTCTGCATTCAATTTAATTCATTATGAAATGGAACGCAGTGGGTTTGATGCCAAGAAGTTTTATAGTGTTCAAGCACCTTGGCTTCTGTTGGCAAAGCGACTGCCTGGAAACCAAACTAGGAATTTAGCAGAAAAGGAGATGTCGCTAAATTAATTAACCTGTTTTTGTTTAAAGGAGTGACATTCTGATGTTTTAAAATGGAATTATGCTTTTTAAAACATTTCCCCATGGTCTACAATAAACTGTGAATGATATAAGTGGGTCTGAATTCTTTATTAATTAAGCCTTTATGGGGGGGGGTACTGTGAAATCCACCACTATTAGATATCATCATCTACCTCCTTTGCTAGAAGGTGATGAAGTCAGATTCACTATTTGCAGCTTCAAAATATCTATAAAATCATTATGAATGACTGTATATTGTTCTAAAATAAAACAATGATTTGAAAATGTGCTCACTTCTTAAAATTTTATTTTACTTTTGTTTTATTTTTTAAATATATTTTAATATATTTTTTATATTTGTTTTATTTATTTTGTATTTATTATTATTATTAGTTTTTTTAATTTAATTTTATTTATTTTTTGTATATGTTTCCACTCACTACCGAATGGTTACTTTACCGCAGTGGTTCTCAAATCTGGTCCTTATGGCCCAGTGTCCTGCATGTTTTAGATATTTCCCTCTTCTTTTATTTACTTTTTTAAATAAATACAATAAAATAAAATCAATATAAATAAAAAGAAATAATAATAAAACTTAATAACAAAATTTTAAACAATTAAAGAAAGAAATTAAATAAAAATAAATAATAAAATAATACCAAGGAAACAATTTTTTTATATGTACAAATGAAAATAATTTTAAAATGTAATTAAATAAAAGCAATAAAACACATATATTTCTTTTAAATAAAAAAATGAATCTTTACAAATACAATAAATAAAAAAATGCAATTGAACCATTACATCATTATCAGGCTTCTGAAAAGCTGATAAAAAAATTAAAGTAGGTCTGATAGTTTTAGAAATAACTAAAACATGCAGGACACTGGGCCACGAGGACAAGATTTGAGAAGCACTGCGTTACCTAAAAGTGATGATTACAAACTTGGTCCTCATGAGACATGGAAACCAGTGTGTGTGTGTGTGTGTGTGTGTGTGTCTGTGTGTGTGAGTGTGTGTGTGTGTGTCTGTGTGTGTGTGTGTGTGTGTGTGTATGTATACCCTTGCACACAACAGGACACTTCCAACATCTTGCTCCGTCACAAATTACCTCATTAAATTTCATTGCATTAAAGCCACTTTTATGAATTTAGCGTCGTCCCCGGCCCATTGTTCGCCTGTAAATGAGATTAAAGCAACATTTGCCTTTCTCTCTGCTTTCAATTATATTTCTGGAAGGACAGTTCGGGCACGGAGCCTTAATGATGAGAAGAGAAGAGGAGGAAAAAAAGGAAAGAAAATGGGCAACTTTGGGCATTTTTATAAATTAAGACAATTTAGCGACACATTTGGTACAATCTGAAATTCGATTCATGTGCTTAAGTTTATGATTTAATGTTTTTCCTCCATATTCACAAGAAAGATGGTGATAATATTTATGCTTTTGTACCTATTACTGCTGCTGTTATCTTTTTTAATAATATAGTTCTTTCAGTTCAGTCCTGTGGGGCGATAAAATGAGGGTGTCTGCCTTCACAGAAATGCAGATTTTAGGACGACACAGCATAGGCAACACAACATGTGTACAACACAGTCAAGCCAATGGTCAATGAGCTCAAGTTGCTAGGCAACAAACGTAACTTCAACCCAGAAAAAGGTGGGTTTTTGGTAGAATGAACAGTATTTTTGCTACTTTACGACATAAAAAAAAAACAAAAAAAAGACAAAATCCTGATGTGTAACACAATTGCTATGTTTACATGATGTTTTTAAATTCTGAATTATTTATTCAGAATAAAATAATTTGGAACTAAACTTATTTCTTTCCTGCTTACATGGAAGTGTTAATTCTGAATAAAGGTTTCCATGGAAACGGGTATGTTCAGCTCTAATTAATTAGGCTTCAAGAGCTGGAGGTACAGAGGGTTCTGATTGGACAGAACGGCCGTTTAACGTCTGGATGTCGACTGGAAGAAAATTATCCTGTTTTGCATTTGTTTCAACTATCAACATGTTAAACCAGATACTACATGTAAGGTTTGGATTTACTAATAATAATAATTACCAAGCAGCAGCTTGACTGAATCCACAGAACGACAGGAATAATAAGATAAGAATGAAGCAGAATTAGCTTTAATGAATTGTTTCAATGTCAGAGGATTAAACAAATTCAGAATACAGATCGGAATAAACCAGTTGTTTCATTCGGAATTAACATTTTCAACTGGAGTTTACACGGTTCATCTTAAAGTGGAATTAACCTTTATTCAGAATTAAACAGGAATAAAAACTAATATGAACCTCCAGCTCTATCTATCTATCTATCTATCTATCTATCTATCTATCTATCTATCTATCTATCTATCTATCTATCTATCTATCTATCTATCTATCTATCTATCTGTCTGTCTGTCTGTCTGTCTGTCTGTCTGTCTGTCTGTCTGTCTGTCTGTCTGTCTGTCTGTCTGTCTGTCTGTCTGTCTGTCTGTCTGTCTGTCTGTCTGTCTGTCTGTCTGTCTGTCTGTCTGTCTGTCTATCTATCTATCTATCTATCTATCTATCTATCTATCTATCTATCTATCTATCTATCTATCTATCTATCTATCTATCTATCTATCTATCTATCTATCCAATATAAATTTTATACTCTTATTTATTTAAATTACATTAATAACAATTTAATAAAGTAGGTCCACACCACTGGAGGAATATGTTGCTTTAAAACCATAGACAAAGTTCTGGCCACAACAATCACAAAGACGTTTCACTCCGGGGAATGCACATCTTTTCTTTCTTTCAATCAAAAACATTAACCAAGTCCAAACATTGCACCGGTATAATATGTGCAGCGATAACGTTAACATCAACAATATATTAAATACTTCAGAAGAACATTCAGAGCATCTGTCGGAGCGTCCATGTCCTGGCAGCGAAACAAAAGCAATGGTAGCTACATTATTTATTCATTTAGACTTATTTGACATCTGTCTCTTCACCTTTATTTCTGGCAAACAGCCCAAGGTGCTTTGGTGCTTTGCTTTGATTCGTGTGTCAATGATGAGGCTGAAATCATCGCTTTTCAGAATTAAAAAATATGCAGTTTAAAGAGAACGTCACCGTACAGAGGAAAATATTATTTTCTGTAAAATATCTATATTAGTGTGGACAAGATGTGATCAGAACATATTTGATTTATTTATTTCAAGACTTCCATGATGAATTAAAACATATTCAAGCGGATATATTGTATTTAATGTGAACGGTTATTCTTATGTAAAAAGCAGAATGTTGTTTTTCCATAAATAAGTTTGATTGGACTGTAGTTTAGCTACATAGCATTAAATAAACTGTGTTCCAACCATTCGACTACATTCCTTTTAACAGCATATATTATTTAAATATAGTGAAATAGTTGCAAGTGAGGATAAATGTTGATGTTTGTTTCAAAGTGGTGATATAACAGTGAATAAATATAGACATCTATTCTCCTGTACTCTATCTCTATTACAACCACTCAAATATAACGGTTTGAGTGAGATTTTTGCAGGACATTTTTGTAAATAATTGCAGATAACAGTAGTATTATTGTTTTGGAGCGTTATATCAGTCTGTTTTGCATCCATTTGAACAGTTTAATTGTTAATTTTTATGGATATTTTCTGGTTTGTATAGTTCATTGATAGTGATATTTTAACTGTAAATATAGACATGTATGTGTATTTATATATGTGACTCTCCAGCACAAAACCAGTCACTTGAATCAAATTTCCAAAATTAAGATTTTATATTTATCTGAAAGTTTATTAAAAATGCTTGTGTGACACTAATTCAACCAATCAGAGGCCGTTTTTCAACAAGGGCTTTTGTTTACGTGAGAAGGCTTTGTTCTGAGGCCTCCTATTGGTTCAAATATATAATTACGTAGATTTATATTCAACGGTTGTCTAGAGGGAATCCCGATCTTTCCAATGGTACCAAACATGACGGGTAAATACCTAACACAAGCACGAAGGAAAGTCGTGTTTTGAGCCGCTTTTTCTTTGTTTCAGACTTAATTACTGTCAGAGTTAGTTGTTGTTCTTCCTAAAAGGTATAATTTGAAGCACTTACGGTAGGAATTTCACTAAAACTCATAGTTAGGAGTGTTCAGGAGATATACAGTATGCATACAGTAAACTTCAACTTCGATTATTTTGACTCATATAATGTATTTGAGGCTATAGCTAGAAATACTGCTGTGAGACTTCTGACTGCAGGGTCACATATATGAGGACATAAACATATACAGGTAGAGATTAGAATGAAATGCAGTGTCAATGTACAGAGGAAAATGTTCTTTTCTATGAAATATGTGTATTAGTGTGCATGATTAGAACATATTTGATGTATTTACTTCAACACTTCCATGACGAATGAAACATATTCAAGTGGATATATTGTATGTACTATGACTTGACAATGTGAACGGTTATGCTTCTGTAATATCATGTTGAAAAAGAAAAAGTACAATTTTGTTTTTCTATAACGAGGTTTGAATGGATTAAATGTAGCTACATAGCGTTAGTGTTAAATAAACTGAATAAAAACACAGTAGAAACTCAACCAAATGACAGATGCACACATGCACAGGTCTAATCTGATGACAGGACATGTGTGTGTGTGTGTGTGTGTGTGTGTGTGTGTGTAATCTGCAGTGGAATGTTCACTTTCTAAAATCAAGACATAGCATGAGAACATTCACATTTTCTTTTTACAAATTACCAGATGTCAGTAGTTACTAATAATCAGGAGGAAATCCAGCTTTAGTCGTAACTATAGAGGCATATGTGACCTGTTTTAACCTCTGTAATGTTATAGAACACTAGTGCAGTAGCCACAACATAACTGTGCTTGTATTCCTATCTTTATGGGGACATCAATGTGTTTACGCAGTTACACCATGGGGACCAATGTTCAGGTCCCCATTAATAAAATACACATTTGTGTGAAGTATGCAAAATTATGTCCCGTATAAAGACATTATTATTATTTTCTGGATGTCCCCATAAGACATGAGGGAAGCATTTTCAAATTGAAACATGCTTTTTTTTTTCAAAGGTTTGAAGATGTGTTTACTTTTTATTTTTATTTATTCCCAATACACTAAAGACATAGTACATCTCATACATATATGGCTCTAACATGTATTTATTTATATTTCAGATAACCCAAAGAATGTATTTGAATAAAGAGCAATGAATTGAAATTTCAACCATTTAGAGCATATTATATAAATACAAATGGTTTATGTCAAGAAATATTCATTTTCCTAGGTTAGACTAAGTCAAAAAAACAAAAAGCCAACCAACCAACCAACCAACCAATTAATCAACCAACCAACCAACCAACCAACCAACCAACCAACCACCCATAAACTCACCCAACCACCCACCTACCAACCGAACCAAACCAACTAGCCAACCAACCGAACCAACCAACCAACTACCCACCCACCCAGCCAACCAACCAACCAACCAGCCAGCTAAAACACACCCACCCACCCACCTACCAACCACCTACCAACCGAACCAAACCAACTAGCCAACCAATCAACCAACCAACCATCCACCCACCCAACCACCCAACCACCCACCCAACCAGCCAGACAGCCAGCAAGCCAACCAGACAGACAAATGGACAAAAACAATACCCTCACCTCCCTTTTGTGGGTGTGATAATAAATAAAATTTTACACATTTCCTAAGTGTGTTGCTTTGTACTGAAATCTACAGACAGTGCTATTTTGGACAGTGCCAGAACAGGAAACATAAATAGTTGAACTTCTCCTCTTAACTCGCAGACCCCAAGGTTTTGACCGAAGCAGAATAAACAGGACACTCGAGGCGTCGGCCGAGTGAACAGCCAGATCAGCGTGTGAGTATTCTACGTATAGAAAGGCTGTGGTGGCCAGTCCGACCCGCACACACTGCACAAGTGGCTTTTGTCATAAAGTTGAAGACTATAGCAGGTCCATGTGAAAGCCAGTGTGAAGAGGCTGATCTGCATGAGAAAAACTCTGAGGCTTCCACCCTTTCAAACACACACACACACACACACACACACACACAAATAAACAAGTAGACAAGGAGGGGGACGGTAGAGCCAGCACACTGCAAAAAATACCATGACAATCAAATATTTAACATCGTCATCTATCTTTTCTTGCCGTAAAACAGGATTGTCACACATTTTTTCTTTCAGGCTCATTTGATCTGTGGTGCAACAAACCAGTAAAATAATAGCATAATAACCTATAAATAATGAGAACTTCTAATGTTTTTTGTCTTTGTTTTAGTGCAAAACACCCCTAAATTATGAAAATACTTAAGTTTTATAAAGTATCCAAATGGAATAGATGTGACAATGTAAGAAAAATTATTTAAAAAAAATACACTAAGAAACGCAAAAAAATGCAGAGAAAAAATATATGACTTGCTAAAATTTACTTACAAAAAACCTGACCTAAAAAAAAAGTTGTGAAAAATTCAAAGTATATTCAAAAACTGTTTGAAAATACAAAAAACAACAAAAAAAGAAAAATTGCATAAAATATCCAAAACAAATGAAAAAATATATATAAACATTAACATGCTTATTCAAAACCTTCAGCTGTTTCAACAAAACAACTGTTCCATTGAATTGAATTAAATTTTTAATCAAATTAATTCACGTTAAAATTCTATTTTTCTATTAAAAACATACACTTTAATATTATCATATTTATGAATCACATAAAAATAAGGAATATACCCTTCTCTAAACTTAGTAACGGCCCTAAAATCCTAAGATGGGTGATATTTTTTACAGTGTAGGATGGTTTAAAAACAGACCACCTACACTATAGAACCTCCCAAAAAGCGAGGGGGAGACTTGTGCAACCGTGGAATCCCAATTTGTTCTCTGTTGTGGCACCAGCCAGAGCTCTATTGACGGAGACTACCTTTGCTATTATTGTGTTTTTTGGTTGTTTTGTTTTGTTTTGTTTTTTTCATTCCAATGGTCCTTTCTACATCTGTGAATTCCAACTCATCTGTATTCGTCTTGGTTCTGGCATCACTCACAGCCAAATCCTCCTCCTATAGCATTTGTCTCAACGCCCTCCAGCTCTTTTTTCCCCCAAAAAAATAAATCTAAAAACAGAAGGAGAGAGAGAGAGAGAGAGAGAGAGAGAGACAGAGACAGAGAGAGAGAGAGAGAGAGAGAGACAAAGAGAGAGAGAGAGAGAGAGAGAGAGAGCTCTTTTCCTCCTCCCATTCTAAAGCCTCATTACTTTGTGTGGTGGTTTTTATTTTACAGCTTTTTCTTTTCAAAAACTCCTTATTCCTCAACATTTTAAAACTTGCTTCCCTCAACAAATACTTAATTTTATTTAATTTTTTTGATTTATCTCTTTATTATTTTTTTATGTCTGATCTACAACTGAGTTAAGGTGTAAATGTATGTCTGTAATATATAATATGTGATGTAATATTTAATTTACAAGTCAGAAGGGTTGACATTGATCATACTGGAGTTACCAATCAGTATATTCTAATAAACAGAAGTGGTAAAAATACTCACATTCTGTATTAACTACTAAATGCCTACTGTTGCAAATATGCAACATGCCAAACTACATGTATATAGTATATCCACATCCATTAAATTTAACATGTACTTATTTTAGGGCTGTCAAAGGATTAAACATTTTGATCAAATTAATCACAGTGTGACTTGATTTTGATTAATCATTAATAAAAAACAGTTTACGTCGGTCGACTGTTCTGTCTCAGATTCTTTTATTTATTACGTCCACCAACGTGGTTATGTTTTCGCCAGAGTTTGTTTGTCTGTCTGTTATTTAGCAAGATAACTCAAAAAGTAATGGATCGATTTTAATGAAATTTTCAGGACGTGTTGGGAACGTCAAAAGGAATAGATGTTTACATTTTGGTGATGATCCGGAAGAGACTCTGGATTCTGGATCAATTTGAAATGTATTCTCCATTTACCGCAATGTAACCCCCCCCAAAAAAAAAATATATATAATTTTTTTCTATTAATGTAATTGTATTCACGCAGGCTGTCAGCTGGGGTGTTGTCAAAAATCAGCAACTCGATTGGTTCAGAATGATCACATGATGTCCTGAAACGTAATTTTCTGACTCCACTCTGAGGAAAATAGTTCGCCACGAAATTGCTCGGTACGAAGAATTGACAGGATTTTAATGTGAGAACTTTTTTTGCTTCCCTTACGCGTACTCATTTTTAATTTTAAAGGATATATGTCATAGTTCAGAGACGGCGGAGTGAGATGAAACGAAAACGGGGTTCAAATTACGGCCTGATCGATGTTTCTTTTCTCAACAAGTAATGCCTGTACATGTTGGCGACAACGTATTTTGACAGTTATGTCGTAGCCTAGCTGTACGTCATACTTGTAATTTTTGACAAATACACACATGTATCCAATCTGTGGACACGAATCTAACTGACAGCTACTGCATCTTACACCATAGTTTCCTTGCAGCACTCGATACACTGCTGTGTAAAGTAACGCATGCGTTCATACATGTGAGTCTGCATCTGCATCTGTATGCATAGTTGTGTGTGTTTGATAAGGTGGGGGGGCTGGCAGATATGACACACCTCATATTCCTTTAGGGAGACCTCTATTTTAATCTGGCAAAACAGGCTGTGCGTGTAATGACCTTTAGAAAGGGTGAAGATAAGTAGATGAGGCTGACTGTGAGGAGCGCTGAGTTACTGTAGAATGGAGCCAACGCTCAAATGGGGGGGGGGGGCAACAGAGGAAGGAAGATAAATGGATGAAGGGATGAGATAAAGTAGAGCGTTTAAGAAGATATATGCAGACAGACATCAGAGGACATGGACAAAAGCTGGGATTTAAACTGCACCTCTCGACAGATTCACATGTGACTTTCATATTAGAAATAATTAGAACTGTCAAATGATTAAAACATTTTAATCAGATTACTCACAGGGTTGCTTTGGAGTAATTTCAATTAATTAAAAGTTTATATTAATTTTTATTCTACAAGGTGTCCCGTACGTTAGGGCTGCACAATACTAAATTTAGATTTTATTTTTATTTTTACCCTGCTATATATATTGTGAAAAATATATATGTATATGTGTGTGTATATGTGTGTGTATATGTGTGTGTATATGTGTGGTGCCGACACAAAAGGTCAAACAGATTAGTGGTCGACGCAGAACATAAGTTTCAATGTCATCCTTCTTGTAGCCAAAATAATTAATGAAAGTTAATAAGTAAAAGTCAATAAATAAAATAAAAAAGAATAAATACAACACAATTAAAAAAAAAAAAAAATTAATTAATTAAAAAAACACAAATATTTATAAAAATAAATGAATAAAAAAATAATATACATAAATACATAAAATTAAATAATTCATTAAACATGAATTAAAAATTAAATACAATTGCATAAATAAATGTAAAAAAAATTTGTAAATTTTAAAAAATACAATAAAATATTTTTTTAGGGCACACATACATCACGATGTCGATACTAAAACAATATATTGTTTGACTATATGTAAAGGACACATAACACATTTCATATATATATATATATATATATATATATATATATATATATATATATATATATATATATATATATATATATATATATATATATATATGGTTCTAATATGTATTTCTTTATATTTCAGATGTTCTATGTTCAATAAAGCAACTTGAAACTAAGCTGTCAACAACTATTACATTTAATTTTGTGAACATTTTACATCAGATTAATTATGATGATGGATAAATATTAATTACTGCGTTAATTTTGACAGCCCCACAAATAAGTCTGTTTATAAGAGTAAACACTGAGCCACACAAACTGAAAACAAGAGATAAAGAAAGGCAACAAGACAAAGGTAAATAGATTGAACAGGTACAATCTAATTAATTTAGGCAAAGACAATAAATATGGGAATTAGTGTCTGCTGGGCATAAATGGTGCATTAGTCTAAATGTGTCTTTTATTAAAAACACTATCACTTCATGTTCCTCAGGCCATGTTTAACGAATGAAGACCCAGCTCTACTTTGATGTCAGTTCACCAATGATATTTTCTCTACATCTGATCTTTATTAAAGTTATTTATCACCATTTGTTTATAATAATATCCTCTGTATTGTGCAATTTCTTAGTATAAATCATGCATTTTCAAATATTTAATTGACCAACCATGTATAAGTTCATTAAACCTCAGATTTAAATTGACAGCTATTATATTAAAAACAGAGAAAACAGTCGACAAATGGACTTTTCTAGTCAAATATATGATGAACTGAACATAAACCAAGTGTTTCCATCCACTGTCATTGATCCAACACCATGGTTTTACTGGTGAATCAATGTTGTACAAGATGGCAGTGTTTCCATGGTAACTACAGAGGCTCTGAACGTCCAAGTTGGTCACATCTGATGACCATGAAGAGATAAAAAACTGTATTTTACACCAGTTATTTACATGTATTGATTGGAATAATGGATCAACAGGTTTTAAACAGTTTAGATCAATACTGCCCTACAAAGTAAAAAGGCAGTAACTGCACAGACACCAAACTGAGAAAAATCACCTTAAAGTACTGTTGTTGTTCAGCCCCAGTAGTTGGAGGTAGAGGCAGTAATGTCACTGCATATTACCTAGTTCTGCAAAAAAAACATTTTTATGTGATAATTTTGACTTTTTGTCTCATAATTTTGACTTTTTAATCACATAATTTTGACTTTTTATCACAATTTTCACTTTTTAATCACATCATTTTTACTTTTTATCACATAATTTTGGCTTTTTATCACATAATTTTCACTTTTTAATCACATAATTTTGACTTTTTATCACAATTTTCACTTTTTAATCACATCATTTTGACTGTTTATCACATAATTTTCACTCTTTAATCACATAATTTTGACAAAAAAACAAAAAAAAAAAAAACTGCAGTAAAACTTGCAAACTTTGAAAGGCTTAATCTTAAGGGTCAATCTTCTCGTCTCCCACTGAGGCGAGTAAATGAATGCCATGAAGCCTGAGCACAAACACATTTATATTCAGCAGCGTTTCAGACTCTGCTTCTATTTAGGCTGAAGCTGAACTGAACTTTTAAACCACCTTACACAACTGCACACCTTTAAAATGCTTTTCCCAGGTTCCTCTGCTGGTCTGCGGTCAGCGCGTGTTCGATACAAGACTTCATGGGGACGTGTAAACTTTGATGCTACGCTATCTCAGAACTGCACTCCACCCGCAGAGAGGCTTGTAATTCCGAGCCACTGAGCTAAATGCCGACAATGTAGAAGGTAATGATAAGGATGGAGGATGAGGTGGTGGTGGCGGTGGTGGGGGTGGGGGGTGGGGGTGGGCTGAATGGAAGAGCAGGATGAGAGAGGAAGAGGTAAAGAGATGAAGGGTGGATAGAGGAGCGGAGGTGCTGAAAAGAGGATGAGACGAAGGAGGGATGATGGGATAAGGAGGTGAAACGCAGCAGGGGTCCAGAGAGGGGTGTGTGTGTGTGGGGGGGGGGGGGTGGGGGGGGGGGGTGATTATACTAATCCTAGTGGACCCCCCTCATGGCAGATTAGCGCCTGTACACATGCACGCACATAAGGGAGGGAGGGGGTGAGAGTAAGGGGGACATCCCATAGTGTCTGTGTGTGTAGTGTCACATGTTGCTTTGCCCCCCCCCCCAGCACAACCTCAGATCCCCCATAGGCCTCTAGCACACAGGGAACAAAGGGACTGATGGGTAGTGAAGTCCAAGTTCAAATCACTCATTTAGTGTCTTTAATTTCCTTTCCCTGAATGATAGTCACTGGGGGTTTAATGGAAAATGTTTAAGCTCTATTTTTTTTTTTCACAGTAATTGTGTCATGAGGGATAAATTACCTTCTGACTTAAGTTTTACACTCACTGAAACCCATTACCGCTCATTAAAAATAATAAATAAATAAGTTAATAAATCCATAAATAATTGTTAAAAAGTGACCTGCAGTGTGACTATTGCACACACATACATTGCGTACACTCTAATATGGGATGTCTGAGCATCATGTCAGTGGACCCACACCAGAGTCCTACATGGGTTCGGGTACCTGTGGGTGAACCGCAGATTTTCACGAAACGGGTGAAAAATGTTGTGCTGTGTCGGATACGGGTTCGGTTCGGGTCGGACGTGGGTGATCGCGGGTCTAATTTGCGGTTCATAGGCTAAAAACTGTTCTTTAGTTTGGACTTGTATAGCTGCCTCCTGTTGGCTTCCTTCTTGATGTGTGTGTGTGTGTGTGTGTGTGTGTGTATGTGTGTGCGCGTGAGCTCACGGATAAAAATATTTTTTTAGTTTATTATTTGTCTGCTACAACATTTTTATTTGGCTCTGCCTTGGCTATGTCACTGTTCACTATATTCGTGGCAATAAATGTTTGTACATTTTCTTATGGGTTCGGGTTGGATATCGGGTTCATTTATAGCGGTTCGGTTAGGGTACGGATTTTTAATTTTTTTTCCATCGGAAAACGGGTCGGATACGAGTTTGAACATGACAGGTACGGGCGGTTGCGGTATGCCAAAATCAGAACCATGCAGGACTCTGACCCACAGTGTAAAAAAATTACCGTAGAATGAATAGCAAAAAGTTGCAAAATTTTGAGGAACAAAAAAATCTGAATTCTTTAACCCTCTTCCGTATGCATAAAGTGGAATAAAAGGGTTGTTAACGCCATAAACATAATAACCTGCAATTGGAATATTTGGAGTATTTAGCTTTAATGTAATAATCCCACAAATATAACATCAAACACCCAGTTCATACTGAAGGTTTTATATAAAGTGGATATAATTAATAATATAGTATACTGTATAGTTAGTTCTAATTAAACAACATTTAATCTGGAAGAGGAACCATGTGTAACTGGAATATTTGATCCAAGGTTCCAAAGGTTGACAATAAACAGGAAAAAAAATAAGTTTAATGTATGAGATGTATTATTTTCTTACATTTATGGGATGTTAATACGTAGCCTTAGATCCTGAGGCAGGGGGGTGGGGCTCATAGTTGTCCCAAAGTCAAAAGGCACCATGAGGACCCTCGACTTTGTCACAGTCTGCCCACATGAAACTGTGGGAATATTTTAAATCACTTCTGAAAATGCATTTTTAGACAGGCTTTTATGTGATGTCATGATGTTTTTAATTGTTTGTTTTTTTAAATTTTAATTTTACCCTATTTGGTTGACATACATGATACTGTTTTATTCCATTCCTTCATTTTGCACAGATCGAACACCATCATGTTCTGTTATTTCTGCCTCTTTAACCTCAGTTGTAGTTTGTTTTGCTGTTTTTAAATTTTGTGTTGTTTTAGTCTGTGGCACTTTGTGAACTCTGTTTTCAAAGTATTATATAAAATAAAGTTCTTCTTCTTGAAAATGACCATATTTACTATTGTATAAGTGTAATAAATTCCCACAAACACAATAATTATTAAATTTGTGAGTAATAAGTCTGTGGTAGGCGACTGTTTGTGGGAAAGTTATTACATTTGTGGCATCATTATGTTAAAAGCTGCACATTTTTATTACATTTGCATTTATGAGGTTAAAAGATGTTCTCATAATTCACGCATGAAAGGGTTAATTATATAATATTCCTGTTAAATAACCCGATAAATGCATAAAAAGCATATATTTTTTGTCATTTCTCATACAAATAAAGTGACTAAAGGCTGTTTTACTAAATGCTGAACTACTCCTTTCAAAGCTCCTTCAAACGTCCCTTTAACAGCTACTGCAGCATTACCCTTTAACCAGGCGCTGAACCCTGAACGCCTCCTCAGGCGCCCACATTAGTCACTGGGACGCTGCTGTGTGCGCTTAAATGTCTACTACTTCCTACAAAACGCTGCTGAAAACAATACAAATAATAAATAAATAAATAAATAAAATAAACATCAATCAATACTAAATACTAAGATGTTGTAGTGACACATGTGACGTCATCAAACATTTACAGGATGAATAGATTTGAATAAGAACCGAGACAGATTGTGTCACAGTGAGCCGCGAGTCGAGGAGGTAAAGAAGAGGCTGAATGGCGGGATGTGCTTAATGTCAGCCAGAACGCACAGAGCAGCACTTCTCACTGCAAATGACACCAAAAGGATGAAGAAGGGATTAGAGAACACAGCGTGAAGAGTTACCAGCAAACCCAAGCAGTCTTTTAAAAGTCACAAATGTACAACGCTTTAAACACATGAACAAATCACACACTTTGTCAGCCGCGTTTCAGCCGAAAATGTCAAACGCCGTCGCCACAGTGTTTGTCCTTTTGAGCGAATACATCCGTGGGCATTTCACACTTCCACTTCCTTTACAAGTGTGACGGGTTTTCGGACACAAATGTCACAGGGGGGGAGGAGGGGTGGGGTCGTGTTTGAATCTGTTTCTGCCTCAGATTTCGCAGACGGAACGGAACGAAAAGAAGCGAACACACCTGTGTTTGTATTTTACAGGTCATCCGATACTCCCACTGACGATAACGAAATCTGTTTTAGATTCCACCGAGACGTCGAAGTCAAGGGAGGAGAAGAACGCAACAGATAAAGAGCTGACAACAGGGAAATAAAAGGCAGCAGATGTGTTCTCTGGCCTTTATTTCATCTATATGTTTGCTTCTTTGCGGTGAAATTATCTAATTTTACCATAAGCCAGTGGTTTTCAAAATGTAGGGTGGGGTAGGGGGGTGCCAGAGGATATTAGGGGAGGTGCGGTGAAAGAAAAAATAAACCTTGTTTTTAAAAAAGTGTAAACGTGGTTAGTACACGACAGTACACATGAGAGGAAAAAATACACCACTATACATTACAGGTCGTTAAAAGTTTACCTAGAAATTGCAGAGTAAATTCAGTGGAAACTGTATGGAAATTATGTGTAATAAGCGGTTATTAAGGCATTATTAACATGAAATTACATCAAAATTACCATAGAATTATCACCTCATTAGCGATTCATAATGTACAGCGTTACTTAGATTTTCAAATGTTTTTATGTCTTTTATTGTAATTGTCTTTTAATACATCTTAATCATTTTAATGTTCTTATATGTTGTTTGTAAAGTGCCTTGAATTGTCCTGTACATGACATACAGTACAAATACATCTGCCTTACCGGACACAGAGCCTGGGGTGAGCCATAAACAGGAAGTCTGAGCCTGATTATCGAAAGTTAGTCTTGTCATGGATTGGTCCTGATGATGCACTGCCTTCACAGTGTTGGATTTACAGAGGTGTATTTATTGTTAGCGGGTGGGGCTGCTTTTGAGTTGATGTAGAGGAGACTTAGGCTGAATGTTTTTTCACCCTTTACCCCTTCTCCTCTGTTTTGTGGGTCCATCTGTAGAGGTAGGGGTGTCTCAATTCCCATTGAGGTAGAGGGGTAGGTTGAAGGGGAAGGGCTTTATACCCCTTCAAATGGAGGTTTTCCAGAGGCAGACTCCAAACAGAGGGGTACGAGAAATTTCCCAGAATGCAGTGCAAATCATTTAAAAAAAAAAAAAAGGGGGCATCTACGAAGGAAGTACACAAATGTAGTATTTTTTTCCATGATTAACCGTTTTTAAGTTGTGATAACTGTTGTATTGTATAAAGTTTGACATTGTCCTTAAAGTATCATGGTCATTTTCTCCATACAACGTACATGAAAAAAATTATGTAAACGTAGAGCAATCGGTCGAGGCGTAGCACTTCTCCAATTAGATGCAGATATTAGTAAAAAATATTCCAGGAGAACGTGACAACTACAACAGCAGACATGTTTGTTGACTTCTGGTTAAAGCTGTCATTTTTGGTTACGCAACAACTGATGACGTAGGTGAGTGTTGAAGAGGGGTCCCAATTCATAGGACTTGATTTTTAAGCCCAACACCTTATAGCTGCATTGGAAGGGGTAAGAGGTGAAAGAAGATTCAGCCTTACTATCCCACAAACTGAAAACCCCTGGCTATATACAAATATATATATATATATATATATATATATATATATATATATATATATATATATATTTCCCTCCAGTCTCCTAATATGGCAGACACTGTCCCTGCAGCTCTAGGACACTGGGCGTCTCAGATCCGTTCCGCTCGGTGACGTTCTACGACTGAGTGAATTAATGCTGCATGTGCTTGTGTTGACATGGGAACCCTGCAGTGATGTTTTGGTTCTGTCTGTTTCTGTTGAGCCTCTAAGCCATGACACCCCAGGTAACAGGTAGCATGGTCTGGTCTCGACCTGACCCGAACTAGCCTAGCCCTGCTGGTGTAGGCCACTTTATATGAGAGAGAGAGAGAGAGAGAGCGAGAGAGAGAGACAGTGTGTGTGTATTAACTCATTGGGCACATGGCTGGAGGGTAATCATGTTAGTGACAGGGTTGATAAGTTCACGTCCACACACACACACACTGGTTTCCATGTCTCTTGAGGACCAAGTTTTTAATCATAACTTGTGGGTAAAGTAGCCATTGGGTAGTGGATGTAAAGTAGTACTAATATTAATAATTAAATATAAAATATAAAATAGAATTAAAAAATATAATTATATATATATATTATATCTTTTTCTTTAAACCTTTGAAAAATACATGTTTCACTTTGCACCTGTTTCTCTCATGCTTTATGGGGACTTCCGAAAAAAAATTAAGTATTTATAGAGCCACATCATCTGCATAAATTCAAATATTTCACATAGATTTATATTTTATTAGTGAGAACCTGAATTTTGGTCGTCATGGGGTCAGAGGTCCCCATGATATGACTGTGTAAACATAACAATGTCCCCATAAAGATAGAAATACACACACCCACAGAAACAGCGTTATGTCCAAACAGCCCTGTTTCCATAACTGCTCACTCATCTGAACTTCCTTAAATGGATTTAATAGGAAATGTTCTCACAGAGATTTATGCATCGCCTCCAAATAAAAGCTCAATCAAATTAGACTGCAGCGGAGTAAGATACATGCTCGGAATAGACGATGACAAAAACACGCAAGCTACATTGATTCTCGGAGGCGAAACAACAATAATGCAAAAGCTGCAAGTATAGATCCTCCTTAGTTAAAATGATGAATTCATTAAGGTCAAATTACAAATACAAGCTTCTTTTCATGTGAGAAAACATCCCCAAAAATACACATCTTGAATTCTTGAGATGGCTTTGGTGCCATTTACTTCAAAACAAGCAGCATGATTAATGTTTTTTCATTATGTAACAGACATTTGCATCCGCGGGTGCTGTTGACTCTTGGGGTTCTTCTAACGCTGTCGGCGTACATCTGCAGCATTGAATTCTAATAAATCCACTGAACTCAGTCAAGCAGCGCCAAGACTTCACCAACACTTACTGATGCGTTGAGCTGTGGAAGCAGTGGAGAAACGACATGAGTGGAAACCAGCCGAGGTGTGGACACAGTTGGTAAGTCCACCACAGGTTCCACTGCAGAGACATCGATGAAGCCTCATCTGTGTTCGCTTTATGTAAAAGGTACGTTGAATTCATGGACATCCCCTTACACTGGGGTGCTGTACAGGGGTGTGGTGGGGGGCGGAGTCTGGTGAAGATAAGCTGTATAATAATGATGATAATAATAATAATGATGATAAGAATAAGTATAAGTATAAAGTATAAAGTATAAGTATAAGAATAAGTATAAGAATAAGAATAAGAATAAGAATAAGAATAAGAATAAGAATAAGAATAAGAATAAGAATAAGTATAAGTATAAGTATAAGTATAAGAATAAGAATAAGAATAAGAATAAGTATAAGAATAAGTATAAGTATAATAATAAGAATAAGAATAAGATTAAGTATAAGAATAAGAATAAGAATAAGAATAAGAATAAGAATAAGAATAAGAATAAGAATAAGAATAAGAATAAGAATAAGAATAAGTATAAGAATAAGTATAAGTATAAGAATAAGAATAAGAATAAGAATAAGAATAAGTATAAGAATAAGTATAAGTATAATAATAATAATAAGAATAAGTATAAGAATAAGAATAAGAATAAGTATAAGAATAAGAATAAGAATAAGAATAAGAATAAGAATAAGAATAAGAATAAGAATAAGAATAAGCATAAGTATAATAATAATAAGAAGAATAAGAATAAGAATAAGTATAAGAATAAGAATAAGAATAAGAATAAGAATAAGAATAAGAATAAGAATAAGAATAAGAATAAGAATAAGTATAAGTATAATAATAAGAAGAAGAATAAGAATAAGAATAAGTATAATAATAAGAATAAGAATAAGAATAAGTATAAGAATAAGAATAAGAATAAGAATAAGAATAAGAATAAGAATAAGAATAAGAATAAGAATAAGAATAAGAATAAGTATAAGAATAAGTATAAGAATAAGAATAAGAAAAACGAGGTTATGTTTTTGCTGGAGTTTCTTTGTTCTTCAGTAACATTACTCAAAAAGTTATGGATGTATTTTAATGATATTTTCAGGATGTGTTGGGATTGTCCCAAGGAACAAATGATTCCATTTTGGTGAAGAGATGAAGAGATCCTGGATTCTGGATCACTTTGAAGTTTCAAATTGCGGTAAATGGAGAACACATTTCAAAGTGATCCAGAATCCAGGATTTATTCCGGATCATCACCAAAATGTAATCATGTGTTCCTTGTGACACTCTAGACACTTCCTGAAAATTTTATCCAAATCCATCCATAACCTTTTGAGTAATGTTGCTGACAGTCAAACAAATTCCAGCTAAAACCCAGGATCACACCCCCATGTATATAACCCCCCCACACACCCCCACACACCCCCACCCCCCTGCCCACACACACCCACACACATATTCACACCTATGGACAATTTAGATGAACCAATTAACCTATCAGTGCATGTGTTTTGATGGTGGGAGGAAAATGGAGAACCCACACGGACACGAGGAGAACATGCAAACTCCACACAGAAAGGTCTGGTGTGGGAATAGAACCAGGGTCCTTCTGCACCACCGTGCCACCCCAACAATCAAGATATATTCTATTCTATTCTATTCTATTCTATTCTATTCTACTTTATTCTATTCTATTCTGCTCTGTTCAATGCTGTCTACTCATTCGATTCTATTATACTTTGCTCTATTCTACTCGATTCTTATCTACTTCATGCTATTCTACTCTATGTTTTTCTATTCTATTCTACTGTATTCTATTCTACTCTATTATTTAATACTATTTTCTCTTCTACTTTATTCTGCTCTGTTCTATACTGTTCTACTCATTTGATTCTATTATACTCTGCTCTATTCTACTCCATTCTATTCTATTTCATGCTATTCTACTCTAATCTATGTTATTCCCTTCTATTCTACTGTATTCTATTCTACTCTATTATTTTATACTCTTTTCTCTTCTACTTTATTCTGCTCTGTTCTGTACTGTTCTACTCATTTGATTCTATTCTACTCTAATGTATTCTACTCAATTCTACTCTACCCTGTGCTATTCTACTCCATTCTATCCCACTGTATTGTAATATATTCGATTATACTATATTTAATTATACTCTATTCTATTCCATTCTAACTCACGCAGTTGCTCTTTTTCTACAATTTCTTTGAATTATGCTCCTCCCTTCTCAAACACTGCCCCTTGTGGTTCCTGGTGGTACTGCTCCATATATATTTGGGTTAGTATCGGTAATTTCCCTGAGAATTGACAGAAATAGTGACATAATGAACACAGGACAGACGTCTGTATCCATTTTTAACAGACACCATGAACGAGTCTTTAACCGTCCAGTCCTCAGGAAATTACATTTGTCATATTTGCGAGAAGAATAAACGGAATTTCCTGAACGAGGCAGACAGAGTGAAACGACTGTTCAGACTGAGGTTGTCTCCAGCTGTGCAGAGTGGCAGCAGTTTACATTTAAGCTTCTTCCTCTGATAAGGCCGTGACACCAAGAGCAAACTTCCAAGTATTAAAGCTGACAAAGGCTGACTGATCAAACCTTTCCTGTTCACATCTTATTTAAAACTTACACTGCAACATCAAACATGAGGCTTCGTCTTCTGTTCTCATCTTCAGCTTTGTCTGAGATACTGCATTTAGTATTAAACACAATCGTCTAATACAATACTGTCAAACATATGGACCAAAACCAACCTGCCAAAAGGGTCCAATTTTGCCCCTGGGTTGAATTTGCAAAGTATAAATAATTACACTGACGATTTTAATGGTAAAACTTTACATTATGGATCGCTAATAAGATAAGACGGTAATGTAGATATAATTAAACTACTTATTACAAGTAATTTCCATCCAGTTTCCAGTGCAAATACTCTGCAATTTCTAGGTAATAGTGATAGAAACAGCTTCCTTTAATGTGGACGTTTATATGGTCATTTTGATGTCATTTTATGGTAATAATTATCAACACAGCAAGGTAATTAAGTAGGAAGAGACGACAGGGCATTTTATAACTCTGATACCATGTAATCATTAAATGACTTCACTTGTTCCAGTGTAGTTACAGACACATAAATCATTTTACTACTGTACTGACTTAATTTATTCTCTTTTTTATTAATAACTAAGTAATTGAGTCCTCCTTGTTTTTCAGGTAATTAAAGAAAGTCAGTAACGACAGATTTTTTTAAAAAACATTTTTTAATCTTTACCATTTTATTACTTTTATACTTGAAATGAAAGCTGTTTTCATCACTATTACCTAGAAAGTGCAGAGTAATTGCACTGTAAACCCGAGGTGAGGCGAGGCGAGACGAGACGAGACGAGGCGAGACGAGACGAGACGAGACGAGGCGAGACGAGACGAGGCGAGACGAGACGAGATAAGATAAGATAAGATAAGATAAGATAAGATAAGATAGGAAAATTTAATTAATTAATAATAAATTGATTCCACATCGGGGAAATATCAATCACAGTAGCCAGCAATCTACAGCAAAGAGAAGAAACACATAGATAATAAATAATATGAAGAGTTCATTTGCAAAAACAGATAACTCCATTATTGTTTTTTTTCACAAAATGGCATTTTTTTCTTTACATTCCAGGTAATACTCATTGATTTGACATATTATTTAGGCTATTTCATTTGGTAAGGTCCACTAAATAATTTACCTATGGTTTACCTGTTTGGACTAAAACGTATTCTCTTGTTCATTCGAAAAAATTTCATTTTTTGTCTTATTTTTATGGAATACATTTTTTCTTTTTTTTATTACAAAAAAAGCCAAAAATTACACTTTCCTGAGTGTCAGAAGGTTATAGTGAGGAACAACCATATATAATGTGTGTTCTGTTGCTATTTGTATCTCAATTAAAATGACTATAACAGTGTGATTGTGTGAAGTGCTGCATTATACAGACACACCACCTTCTGTTACACATTAACATATGATTAAACTCACATTCTCTGCATTCACACACTGGTCTTACTGCTCTGTGTAGTTTATGACTCAGGTCTGATGTTGTTGTTTGTTCACATTGTTTTAACGTGTCCAATATCAGATTTCAGTGTGAAGTGGTTAAAGTCCTGAAGTGAGCGTCATGAACCAAACCGGCGATGTTCCAAGTACTCAGACTGTTTACTTCACTGGAAATACTGCAACACAAGTATCATCAACAGACACTGAGTGACTGGATGTTTGTGGACTTGATTCCACAGCTGCACATGTTTAAGCTTTAGCTCATCTGAACCACGGACCTCGACTTCCATCATCTAGACCACAGGTGTCAAACATAAGGCTCAGGATCCAGTCCAGTCCTTGGGATGAATTTGTGAAATGCTGATATTTTGTTTTGGTATTTTTTTAGTTATGGTGATTTCATGAGTGTGTTTTTATGGATGTGATTTTTTATGTATGCATATGTTTTTATGTATGTATGTGATTTTATGTATGTACGTATTTTTATGTATGTATGTATTTTTATGTATGTACGTATTATGTATGTATGTGGTTTTATATATGTTTTTGTCTTTATGAATATGAGCGATAGACTGCTGCATAATTTCCTTCGGGATCAATAATCTATCTATCTATCTATCTATCTATCTATCTATCTATCTATCTATCTATCTATCTATCTAATAATCATTAATCAATCAATTTGTTCAGGTTTCACATTCAGACTAATTCAATCTGAAGTGGGTAAAATTCTATCATAATAATCTATAAAAACACACACATTTTCTTTTGTAAATGTAAATATTTCCACATATTTACGCTAAAACAAAGTATAATTTCTGAAAAACTGTTTTGAATAATCTGAAAAAAAAGAAGATCCTGACATGTTTGCAGAGAAGTAAAATTTTAACAACATTCTTCCTGATATTAAATGTTTCGTGTGTTTGTATTTGATCCAGTGTGATCTGTAAATTACAATGCACATGTGGAAATGATAAATGGAAGCAGGATATCATGAAAATTGTTCATGTTATTCACACTGTTTAAAAGGATAGTTTGTCAATGTAAACATTTTCATTGTTTAATTTTTCTTTTTTCACACCAAAAGCATAGAGAAAATTTCGGATTTGACATTATTTATGTATTATTATGTAATTATACTAAAGATTCAGCTTCATTTCAGAGCAAATTTAGCTGAAATTGACCCCTGAACTAAAACAACCTTGACACCCCTGATCGAGACACATGTAAAAGTCATTCATTCATTCATATACATTCTGATCTGATGGTACAGACTGACATTAACAGGTAAAAATCTGATCTGTGTCTGATTTGGGACCTATGGAAGTGACCCAGATCATAATCTCAACGGTCAGATTGAATATGATTTGTTCTGTACATGCAATGAAATGCTGCCATGAAAATGGAACGAAAAAAAAAATACAATAAAATCAAAAACACCCGTACAAGATCAGATTTGGTCCACTTTAGCCTGCAGTATAAACACAGCCTAAGGGTTTGGTCAATAAAATGTATTCACATTATGTTATTCATGTTATTTAATTCTAGTGAAATAGCCTCAAGTCCTGTTGAAGTGAATTTAGTTAAATAAAAACCAGAAACACAACATTACAGTGAATAAAACTCAGGAAGGCCTGGACTATCTCTTCTCTTCTCTCTTCTCTTCTCTTAAAAGACATTTTAACACACATATGTATATTGTTCCTCTTGTGTTTACAGTCAACACTGATCTGTTTTAAGTTTGACATGCATTAATAAACCACATCAAATTTTTCATTTTGCTTCAAGGCTTTTTTGACTTTGTCAGGAACATCAAAATAATACAAAAACAAAACATGTTTTTTTCACTAACTTATAAAATGCTCTGGTTGAAGTTATGACGTTTGTGTTGTTACGGTTGGTTTGGACCCAGTTATAAAAATAAGATTAAAGCCAAAACTGAAATCTGAAAAAAAAAAAACTGTCCATCCTCACACATCCAGGGACAAACTAATAAAAAAAAGCCCAAATGCTCACAGCCAAAATATTCAAACTAGACCCTGATCACCCCCAAAATGAAATCAGTTCTTCCTATTCACATTTCCAACATATCCTGAAAATTTCATCAAAATCCGTCCATAAGTTTTCGAGTTATCTTGAACATGGACAAACAGACAAATATATAAACAGATAAACATTATTTTCATGCATAAGGACGTATAAGAAGGAAACCATGAGATAGATGTGAAAGTGATTGGATGGCAGATAATTATTTTTAGTGTAATTGCAGCTGATTTAAGACATGGGTCAAACCTGACTTATTCACATAAGGGATGGAAACAGAAAGATAACACATATATACGGTTTCTATACAAATATTACATGATATATTTATACAATGTGTTTTAATGCCAACTTCTTTAAAATGGTCATGAATAGTGAGAGTTAAAGTTAGTTGTATTGTTCTTTAATGTCACCACCAGGCGTCATTTCTTAAGTAAAAATTGACTTCATATGTTTAAATAAATATTCACAAAGTGAACTGAACCCAGTGTCTGTGACACTGCACCAAGAAAGAGACCAAATCAAGTCAGTGTAGAAGTAAGAAGATAAAAAAGATATGATGTACATGTAAGTACACTGGAAGAAGTGAATTTATTTAATGGAAATGACATGATATCAGAGCTGTAAAATGTACTATTGTTTCTTCTTACTTACACTGTAAACCTTTATGTTCAGAATCATTAAATATATTAAGCTGCTGTAACATGTTATTTTTAAGTACTTCCAACTAATATTTTATTTATTAAGGGGAACTATTGTGGATATAAGTGAACATAAAAAAAAAAAAAAATAGATGAGGTACAACTGAGTGGAATTAAGTCATTAAATGTTGAGAATGATATTGTACTGTTATTTCTATTGTTTCAAATAAGGATGATTGAAAAAAAAAAAGATATAGTAAATGAAGAAATACAATTTCAAATCACTCCAAATAACCACCAATATATATCACACCAAAAAAATTACAATCACAAAACAGTCATTTTATTCAGGGGCAACTGTGTTGGTAGAGTCGCCCAATGACTGAAAGGTCAGAGGTTCATGTCCCGGCTCTGTCTGTCCACATGTCCGAGACACCGAACCCTGACTTAGGCCCTGTCCCATTTGTCCCCCTTAAAACTTCCACTTGGTTTTAAGTGCCCTAAAAAGTAAATTCCACTCATTAAGGGGAAATAATTCCCCCTGAAAATGGGACACCACTCGCGAAGTGAACGTAACAAACGTGCTGACGTCACACGCTGACAAGTCTACCCCGCGAAATATGAAACCACCCCTCCGCGAGACTGACAGCAGCTGACTACTATTTACACGGAGGACAAATGCCGGTCCCAGCTGTGTTGCCTGTTGTGTTGGCTCTGTTTATTTACCTTCGGGATGCGCAGAGAATAAATGCGGCAAACAGAAGACGCATTCGCCGTCTACTTTGCCTTTCAGTCTTGTCTCTGGTATGTTGATTTATTTAAATATTTTGATGTATTTTTTCTTCAATAGTTGGCGATTTATAACATTAACGTTAGCATTACCGCTAGCTTGACAAGGTAACATTACCGGTCATAGCCTCTGTGCCACAATATACTTACAACGAAATTGTTCACCTCCAGTTCCTCCAGCTGCGGCCGCCATTTCTGTTGTCAGAAATCAGTCGGCTCGCTGAGCTCGCAGTGCATCATGGGTAATTTCATCTTCCCCTCAAAACGAAGTCCGCAACCAACCTCACTACATTCTGAGGGTTGATTTTAAGGGCAAAATCGCACTCCCACTTGCTCCCCTAGGTAATGGGACACCCTACCCCTACACATGAACGCGCAAAATCTAGGGTTAGGGGAAATTTTAGGGTTAGGGGGAGAAATGGGACAGGGCCTTAGTCTCCCAGTAGGTCTGACAGAACCTTAGAATACTAAGATAAATACTTTATAGTAAATGAGTAATACTTTAATAAGCATCTAAATTTTAAGTTCTGGAAAACTGTATTTTTTTTTAAAGTTTCATCAACTTCAAATTTGCCTTAATTTTTTGGAGTGTTGCTAACTTATTCAGGTTTACAGTGAGGTTGGAACTGTGGTCAGTCTGTAATGTGAAAGTTTGTATGAATCCAAAAATACCTTCATAGAAACCAGTGAAACAGTGAAAGTACATCTGACAGTTTTCCATGGACAGTCAGTGATGACCTGACAGCAGCTCAGTGTGTTCTGATTCATAAACACATTCACATGGACATTTAATGACATAAGGCAGCGACAAACAGCCCAAAACAGACACCATCAAAACAGCACACACTACAACCACAGAATGACAATGGGGACCTTTGTCCCACTGGAGAGGATGTTGACAACATCCATGTCTCACTATCTCACTCTAAGTCTGTCTGTCTGTCTGGATATATGTCTGTCTGTTTGTATACATTATACATTTATATATGTACGTATATACACTGTCCGTCCAAACAAAAAGTCACACATGCAATATTTCACTGCATCAAGTTTAGTTTTTTATCACAGGAGACTGACACTAAATCTATCTAAGCTAATAGTTCAGATCCTTCCATTGGTAAATACTTCAGTGTTTAATAATGTTTGAGCTGGAACAAGTTATTTAATCTAACTGATGCAGTAAGTGTCCTCTCATGTCTGGAATGTTTAACAGATTGGATACCACCAGGATTGATCGGGGTCATCGGACTTGTGACAGAATACGTCAGGGATCACAACACATCATTTCGAGGTCTGATTCTCCATCATCATCATCAATAATCCAAAAATGAATGCAACTACGGTACAACTATGATAAACCTTATTGTGACACTACATAAGCATTATGTGGCAAAAAAAAGTCAAAGGAAATGTCTCCTGTAATCAAAACCAAAGGTGGTGTGTGTGTGTCTGTATGTACTTATGTATGTATATAGCATATTTTCTGGAGTATAAGCCACACCCACCATCAATTCAGTAATACTAAGCACACATGCAGCATCTCTATTTCCTTATTTGACAGCTGGATGATTATTAGCATGTGAAACATAAGTTAGCCACGTCGTTGTTGCAGCCACAGGTTCACAACATCAGGAAAAAAAAGTCATGGCTTATAGCCTAGAAACTGTGGTATGTCTGTATGTAGAGTATATATGTATGTCATATATGTAGAGTATATATGTCTGTCTGTCTGTCTGTATGCATGTATATAATATGTCTGTCATATATGTAACTTGTATGTGTCTGTATGTATGTAAATACAGTATGTATGTATCAGTGATGCGTAGGTCGATGTATAAATGACCTGCAACCCACCGCTTTTTTAACTAAACCACCCGTGGCTCAAATCTCAATAAATATATTTAAAAATAACGGACCCGACCCGCTTCTCGACCCACATTTTTAAAATGTGATCAATGGTCTTTTTGAACATCAAATGACCTTACTCACATACTTGCATTTATTTCTGCGTTAAAATCCAATGTCATTAGAATCAGCAACCTGTAATACCCAAAGAGACATTTGAACCAGGTTTCCACAGAAAAGAACAAAACACTGGGAGCTGCTCATCATCTTTAAAAATCTCAGTGAATGTGTCCTAAACCTTTACTTTTTTCATTTGTATGTTTCCAGAGCTTCTACTCTCCCTCCATACTGTAGGATACTGACAAGGTTATATGTCACCTTCACGTACATTCAGTTAATGAAGCGTATTTACCAGGTTATTTTAATGTTTATCTCAAACTCTCTAACTCGACCGACCGCAACGCGAATATCATTAAAAATATTTTTTAATGACCTGTAACTGCAGATGACCACAGGCAACCGTGGGCACCTGCTCACTTCAGGTCAGCCCACGCATCAACTGCTATGTCTATATGTACATATGACTGTCTGTCTGTCTGTCTGCATCTGTTGTGGTCTTACTATCTCTCTAAACGGTCTTTGTGTTTTTCACTGGTGTCTTTATCTTTTGTCTTTCAGGTATTTTGCTGTTGAAAGCAAAACTGCATTCCTGCAATGACAGGAAACAACTTGCAAAGTATGAAAATATCACAAATGTGTCATTTTGTTGTTTGAGAAAGTCTGTCTGACTTTCCTATAAACTGGATGTTGTCATATATAGATTTGTCTTCTAGTTTGAAGAAAAAAAAGAAAAGAAAAGAAAAGAAAAGAAAAAGAGCAGAACATAGAGTTGTGCCACAGTATCTTCCTGTATAACAGGACCACCAACCAACTTGGCACTGAACCTTTCAACACACAAGTTTCTGTCTCTGCAAAAAAAACGGATCGTGGCAGTGTGTGTCTAGACAACGCAGCCTCAAAGTCCCACTGGGGGTGAGACGTGCACATTCACGCATGTGCACGTCCACGTATGTGCATGTCTACGCATGTGCACCCAAGCTACAGGGAGAGAAAGCCAACCAGCGTTCCAGTTGTAATTAGCTAATGCTGCGAGCAGGAGCAGTGTGATGCTCAGTGAATGAGAATGGAAGGAAGTTCACTGCACGGCCATGGGTTCACTGTGACACACACACACACACAGTACATACATGCAGAGTATAGACATGTACATGCTGAGAATAGAAAATCACACACACACAAAATCCCCCATACACACACACACTTCTAGAGATAGTTAGGGCATCTGGTTAGTGTCAGTGTGGTGGAGCTGAAACACTGATAGCTCTGTTGGCTGCTTGGCCAGAGACAGTCTGCCATGTACACACACACACACACACACACACACACACAAACGGTTCCTGTTTCACATGGACAGTCTAACATGTTCTGACATGATATTTAGTTATGTAATGATTAGGACTACAGTTCAATAGCATTTCAAGAATCCAAACCTGGACGTCATTCTACATTTCACTGTTAATTCTTGATGGGGTTTTTTTTGGCTGAAAATGTGTACATGCAATACACAAGACAACAGCCCGAATCAAAGGGTCAACATGTCACATGACAAGGCATCCACATATGGTTCAGTAAAGTATGTAGTGGAGTGTGTTCGTGTTCAGTTTAGCTAACGCCAATGCTCAGCTACTGTAGTGTCAGTTAAACAGCCTGTGATCACATGACCCATGTATGTATGAAAAGCCTTGAACCTATTTCGACAGACAGACAGACAGACAGATAACTTTATTGTCTGTTTCAGTTAAAAACAGAAACGGCTTAATTGAAATAAAGACAGAAACATTCACTCACGCATGTACAACATTAAAAGACAGGGCCAATGCTCGTCAGTACCTCACAGCTGTCATGTCTTACTATCAACAAAAGGGAGTCATTCAATCGATCATAAAATCAGAATTGAAATCCGAACTGAGGGAGGAGAAACGATTTAGTGACAGACTAGTAAAATAAACAAAGTTGAAAAAAAATTGTTCACAATTGGCACATTATCAGGATAAGCTAAAAACGAGCAAACATGAACAAAATAACTGTAAATATCAACAAAAAAAAAACTAGCAAACAACAACCAAAGATAAGGTCCCTGTGCTCATCCAGCTGTGATGTCTTACTATCAACAAAAGGGAGTCATTCAATAGATCATAAAATCAGATTTGAAATCCGATGAGAATTGAGGGAGGAGAAGTGATTTCAAGTGATTTGTGGACGAAGAGCGATGGCAACAGTTCATTGCGACTTCATCCGGATGAGCTAAAAAGAATGAACAGTCAATACAGTGGCAATATATTTGCTTTAAGTGCAGTTTACAGATGTTTTCTGTTATTAAGGACAGCTATTGGCCTTTAGTGTCACTGACATGACCCCTCCCCCTTTTGGAATACCTGTATACTGCATGTATCTAATTATATACATCAGGTTTTTCAGGGGGGAAAAAGTCACACTAAATCATGTAGAGGACTTCAAATCTCATGTATCAAATACAATACATCTTGCAAAAAAGGAAAGGAGCTGTCAAATCACTCACATGGAAGTGAAAAAAGAAGCATAAAGAGGGAGTGTGAAAACAAAATATATTTAAAAAAAAACCAGTCCCTTTTTAAGCAAATGTTATTAAGTTGCATCCAAGTAGAGCTGCCTGCATGAACGTAAGCTCCCGTTAAGAGGTTGAGACCGCCGCTCCACATGTTTCAACAAAAAAGCACTAACAGGGTCAAGAGTGAAAAGAAACAACAACGGGGGAAAAAAAAGAAATGATAAAGATATAAACAAGGATGGAGAGGGAGTGATGGTTGTGGTGGAGCTACTCCACGTCCTCCTCAGCTGCCTGCACTTCTTACCATCTGTAAAAACATTATGCTAATGTCTGTGCTTCCGTGCGGTGCGCTATAATGTGATGTTGGCGGTAACAGTAAGCAGTAATCATGTTTAAGGAGTATGGGTGGAGAAATCAAACAAGGGTATTTATTATCCAGCGATCCCTAATCCGATAAACTGTCATCACTTCAGTCTGTAGAATGGCTTCAAAAAGGAAAAGAGAGAGAGAGAGAGGGAGAGAGAGAGAGAGAGAGAGAGAGAGGGAGAGAGAGAGAGAGAGAGAGAGAGAGGGACAGGTAAAGGGGGAGAGAGGGGGAGGGGGACAGGAAGTGAGAGGGAGAGAGACAGAGAGAGAGCGAGAGTGGGACGGGGGAGAGAGAGAGAGAGAGGGGGACAGGAAGAGAGGGGTACAGGGAGAGAGAGAGAGAGAGCATCAGGCTTTTACTCTCTTTCTCTTTGAGCAGAGACAAATCTGGATTTAGCACTCCTATTTTGTCTGTCTAGTTATGGGTAATTAAATGTAGCTGATAATTTGATCTTTTTGTCTTCTGTCTGTTTTGTTCTTTTCTCACAGGACTTGTGGGAGATTTTAGTGTGTGTGTGTGTGTGTGTGTGCGCATGTTTGTATACCTATCTTTATGAGGACATGTGTCTCTTTACACAGTTACTGTACACTATAGGGACCAAAATCCTGGTCCCCACGAGGGTAACATATAAATCTAGGTCCTCACTTGTAAAATATAAATATGTATGAAGAATGGAAATGTATGTAAATTATTTTTGGTTTTTTATGGAAGTCCCCAAAAAGCATGGGGGAAACGAGTGCAAAAGGGGAACATGAGACATGGAAACCAGCGGGTGTGTGTGTGTGTGTGTGTGTGTGTGTCTGAGACAAATCACACTTTTCATTCCATAAAAGACTAAGCTCTAAATGTCAGAAAATTAGAAGGTTAAACAAAGGAATGTGTTGAATAACCCAACAGGAGACAGAAAACACACACACTGGTGTTCAAAAAACCTCACTAATGACTATGTCTGCATTGTCCAATTTGTCATTTTCTGTGTTTTTGAATGATTTTACTGCTACTTGAATGACTGATTTGCATTATTATGGATATCAGTGATTATACACTGCTGTGTTAAATGTTTTAAAGTCATGGCATTCATTAGCTTAGTGGGTTTTCTGTCTAATGGGTCTTTCTTTATATTTTATTCACCGCCATGTCACTAAAAATAGAGCAGTTGAAGAAGTAATCATGTTATTTATGTCAGAAAAAAAGTATAAAAATCAATGCTGCATGACAACTGTTATGCTAGACCCACACCAAATGTGAATTTTCACGTGTACGCTTGTAATGGTATGGCCACACCGAATGCAAATTTTCACATCCGCACGTCGAGATTACATACAAAGTCAATGGAGAGATGCGTTTTGATGCAGATCCACCTGGAACGGAATGTTGGAAGCGTTCCTGCGGCACGATGGAGGAGTTTCTGTAGTGCATTGGAGCGGCTTTCATAGCACAGCGTCACGAGAATTCCCCTGAAAAGTTCAATATTTTCAACTCCAGCATTTATGCGGATTTGCACCAAAATGTGCAGCTCCAACACCCATTACTGGCATTAAAGTAAGTTTGCAGTTAATATGCAGTAAACTGACAGCTGATGATTTTGGTTCATGTAATGACAACATTCATGTTTATTTCATTCTGTTAAACTTCTTTAGAAACTGGTTACATCATCTCCACTATTAAATTCATTATATTCCATAAAATGGCCTCAAAGAATTACAAAAAAATCTCGAAAGACTGTGTGTGTGTGTGTGTGTGTGTGTGTGTGTGTGTGTGTGTGTGTGTGTGTGTGTGTGCTTTCTAAATTAGTAAAAATTTTTTACTTTTTTTTTTTTTTAAGCTAGACTGGTTTTTAATTTCATTATACTTGTTACAATGATAAAAGTCAAAACATATTCAAGAACTCTTCCAAAATACAGAAGAAAAAAAATATGCATATGTTCTGGATATTTTTAAATAATCTTTATTTCCATACGTTAACATGTATTACACACACCTCTGCTTTTAACTCATCACTAATAACTAGGAGCAGTAGGCTCCCATATCAGGCAGAGGGGTTAAATCCCTTGCTCAAGGGCACATCAGCCAACAACAACTCTCTGCCAGAGCCGGGACATGAACCATCGACCCTTCAGTCAATGGACGACCTGCTCTATCAACTGAGCCACAGCGGGATGGGTGATTTTTTTCCTGTATTTTAGAAAAGTTCTTGAACATGTTTTGAGTGTTTCATCACTTTTTTTTTTGTTCTCCTCATTTTTTGTTCCTTAGTGTAATTTTTGTGTAGTTTGTAAGACATTTGAGTACAAAAAAACTCCAGAGACAAAACAGTCGACTGATCAAAATGATTCCATGCTGACGTAAACCTATGACGTACACACCAGTGGGAGAGGGACTCCCAAAGCGATTTGAAGAAATCAAGCCCAGCACATTGAGTTCCAGTCCAATTTGCACTCCATGTGAATGTACTGCACATGGGAAGTAATTGGAAAAAAAAAATAAGTAAAGTAATTCACTTTGGCCAAAATCTTTTACACCCTTTCCATTCAATTTACTCCAATCTGCCTTGAAATTCTCAGAAGGCATTGCTTCATTTTAATTTTCACAAACAATTAAATAGAAAATACATCTACATTTGTTTTAATTTCAAACACACGCACGTTGGTGCAGTGGTTAGCACTGGTGCCTCACAGCAAGAAGGTCCCTGGTTCGATTCCCACACCAGACCTTTCTGTGTGGAGTTTGCATGTTCTCACCGTGTCTGTGTGGGTTTTCTCCAGTTTCCTCCCACCATCCAAACACATGCACTGATAGGTTAATTAGTTAATCTAAATTACCCATAGGTGTGAATGTGAGAGTGATTCTTTGTCTATATATGTTCAGCCCTGAGATGAACTAGATGAACCATTCAGGGTGTACCCCACCTTCACCCATTGTAGCTGGATTGTGACCCCTGTGACCCTAGTGAGGATAAAGTGGGTTCACATAACAAGACAAGAAGTATTCATTTTACAAAATTATAATTAGCAACAGAATGCTGGTCTTCCAATACCTAAAAACTTCAAATAGACTATAACAAAAACACCAGTGGATATAGAGAATTAGTTATTATTGTTGACAGACAGGAAACCTGGCATGGGCTTTAAAATGATGGCATCACCTTTGACCTTGAGTGACCTTGAATGGTCAACATCAAGGTCACTTGATTTTAAATGATTGTAACTCCAAACAGAGTGGTGGTAAGAATGTTCAGTCCTGAGATGAACTGGAGACTCATACAGGGTGTACCCCGCCTGCACCCATTGTAGCTGGATTAGGCCCCCAGTGACCCCCGTGACCCTAGTGAGGATAAAACATGTTCAGGTGACAAGACAAGATGAGACATGCACAGTTTTATAATCCTACAAGACTACAGTATAAAGTAGGCTGATGTAAAACTTGGAACAACCATGACAGATCGACTCAACTTTATAAAACGATACATTCAAGATTTTTTTTAAAAAAGTATTAGATAACATCCAAGTTCCTCGTGGGTGGGCTGCAACGTCATAAAATAGCACTGTGATGGAAGTCAACGGGGGTCCCTTAGCACAATATACAATATGCTGTGGATGGTATCTGCCCAAATGCCAGACTGGTCAGTCTGTCTCTGCCTGTGATTAATCTGATTCAAATATGTAATCATTTGACAGCTTTATAAAATAAATGACATAGTACAAAAAGTGTCATCTTTACCTTGGGGATGTTGTGGAGAAGAAGGAAAATAATCAGAATGAGCTATAGTCACCCCTGCCTCATATTTCTACCTATGTACAGAGAGTTTATTTGGAATCGACTGTTAATAAATAAGTGTTTAATGCGGTGTGCAGAGTAGAGCTGCACAATATATTGTTTGAGCATCGACATTTACAATTATGCAATGTATGAATGAGATCAACATTTTCTCATCTAATTTCAATAGAATCTGACACACACTTGACACACTCACATCACAATCATTCTGAACCAGTTTGGAGTGAGTCACTGGTAACAAGACTGAAAAATGAGCGACCAACAAGAGAAAATTACCCAAAACCAACAAGAGAAAATCACCCAAAAATGAAGACTCAGTGCCAGTTATGTGGAACTATTTCTTTCTTGCTATTTCTTCTATTTATTTGTATTTATTTAATTTTTAATTACAAAAAAGAATTCAATATTTTTATTTTATTATTTCAGCTAAAAGAAGGATGACACTTTCTTCTGTGTCAACCACTAATCTGTTTCATCGTTTGTGTCGGCACTACACAGCTGTTATATAGAGATTTTTTTTTTTTCATATCACAATATACATCACAGGGTTAAAAAAAATTGCAATGTCATTTGTTTTCTAATATTGTGCAGCCCTAGTGCAGAGTATCCAGACAGTAGAATAGGTTGAATGAGTGGAAAGTTCACTGTGGCACCAGCAGGAAATAATCAATCAAACCTTCTCTCCCTGTTGGCTAATCTCACCCTCACCTTCTGTCTTTATTAAACTTCCTCTGCTTTGACCTATGACCTTTGACCTCACTGTTCCCGGCTCTTCAACTCACCAACTCCCAAAGTGAAGCTTTTTTACTTACATGGCTACTTTTCTTTTCTTTTCTTTTCTTTTCTTTTCTTTTCTTTTCTTTTCTTTTCTTTTCTTTTCTTTTCTTTTCTTTTCTTTTCTTTTCTTTTCTTTACTTTTCTTTGTAGAAATAAACAACTCACAACAACTGTTTTGGGAGCGACACTACAGATTACTGGTTCAATCCAAATAAACAATAAAAAAGGGAGGAGGAAAAAAAAAAACAGCAGTATATAAACACACACCGTCCCTCATGCTCGGGCTCAAATCCCACTTGATGCCAAACAGTCGAAGTAACGTTTCCTCTGTTCTGTGCTTTGCTGCCTAAGATAATAAAACACTTGGACAGAATGGGAGGCCTGCAGCACAGAAACACTTTTATCCTTAAGCAACTTTGAATCCAATGGAGACGCAAAGTTAAGAACACACAGGACGATGGTGTTCATATGTGTGTGTGTGTGTGTGTGTGTGTGTGTTTGTGTTGGACAGGGTTCATATACTTTCTTTAAGGTCAAATTCAAGCATTTCTGACCCTTTAAACATGTGGCCCGGGGGTCAAATAAAACCCACTAAATGGTCCAGTTTTGCCCCTGGGATGAATTTGTGGAATGAAAAACTTACACTGATGATATAAAACATTTTAGTTTAGGTTCCACATTCAGGCCAGTTTAATCTCAAGTGGATCTGATCAGTAAAATACTATCATAATAATATATCCAGACCCACAACTCCATTTTTGAATCTTTGTAAATGTAATAATAATAATAATAATAATAATAATAATAATAATAATAATAATAAATTGTATTTAAGGAGCCTTTCACCCCCCCCCCCCCCCACACACACACACACACACACACACACACACACCCACACACCCTCCAGCGATCACCACCAAAACGTAATCATCCTTCCGTCAGTATCAACATTTCCTGAACATTTCAGCCAAATCAGTCCATAACATTTTGAGTTATGTTGCAGGCAAAACCATAAGTAAAAATCGTCCACTGGAAGAAGTGAATATTATATTAGTAAAATTTCTTGAAATAACTTTTTCAAGGTCCATTATTTATTTATAACTCACTTCCAGGTACCTCTTTAGGTGATTATGTCTTATTTGAAATGTGATTAGACATTTTAACTAGAAATAGGAAAAATACACGTCAAAGTCAGAGTAACTTTATACCCGTAATTAGATTGTTTTACAGTAAGAGAAGGGCACCCCCCCCCCAAACACACACACACTTCCACCAATCACCATCAAAATGTAATCACTTGTTCCTTGTGTCAGTATCAACATTTCATGAACATTTCAGCCAAATCTGTCCATACGTTTTTGAGTTAACTTGCTAAAAACTACAGTCAAACGTCAGCAAAAACGTGAAGTAATAACATATAAATACTCACAACTCTTTTTTTCTGAGCACTTTTTTCTCCCCAGCTTTTTCAAATTCTGGCAATCATTTACAGTTTACTGCATGTTATAATTCTGCTAAAACAACTTCTTCTCCACCTTCTAGTACAGATGTGAGCGAAATCACTGTAATGACCCAATAAAACCTGGAAAGTACAGTGTCTCAGGTTTCACAAACAGTCAAACAGTCAAAGAGTTACAACCATCCAAACTGCAATATGTGTGAGCGGTGACACGTCAGCTTTTAAAGAGTTAATGACTCCAGCTCAGCACTATATCTCTGTAGCAAAAGTCTGCAGGAATACTTAGACTCATGATTATTTCTATCACAATGCCATACATTGTGCTACATCATACAGTATAAAAGCATCCAGCGAAACAGACATGTCCCGGGACACCCTCAGAAAATTCTCAAAACATTCATATAGGTTCCTTTTGTGGACTTATGAAATAATACCAAGATTTAGACCGATATTCCAAATAGTTTTCAAGTAAAGACCTTCCAAATTTTATTTATTTATTCATTTTTGGAATTTTTACCCAACTTTGATCTTCCGCTGCTCCTCTATAATTTGACCTACATATTAGGTTTTTGGTCTCCCTCACTAACTTTTCCCATAAAATCTGAAACTCAGCTCAGATTAGCTCTATCTACATTAGTTGCTCCACAATATGGCTCCGACTTTGGTCAAAAAGTCAAAAATCACAAAAAAATTGTGATCCCTTTTAAATGCCACAGATAATAAAGTTTAAGGAATTGACGCTTTAAACTTGTTTTGTAATTATTCCTGATCCCTCTATTTAACATTCCACTTTTCCACCTTTATGTTTCTCAAAGTGCTTTACATGAGCCTCCCATTCACCCATTCACACCCCAGCAGGCAGCTGCTGTTGTACAAGGCGATGCCAGAACAACTGGGTGCAATTTACGGTTCAATATCTTGCCCAAGGACACTTTGACAGTCTGAGCCACGATTCAAACCACCAACCTGTCAGTCATTAGATGACCCGCTTTACCAACTGAGCTACATACGTCCTTTAAGTCCTGTAGATTTGGCTTGAATTAATATTAAAATAAATAACTCATATCCCAGTTATAATTTCAAGAACTTACAATGAAATTCAAGCATTATTCAGACCTTGAAAATACAACTATCAGTACGTTTACAGTCAGATATAAGTTTAGCTATTGGCAATAATCGAGCTATGGACTTAACTGGAGTCTCTCCAAAATCTCCATTTACATGCGAACAAGAGAATCAAAATTTTTGTTCCACTAGGTGGCACTACATGACCTTTCACATTGATATTCTTTCAGTTGGCACCATAAAAGAAGAACACTTAGTTAATAAATGTGTCAGATTTGAAGCAGATGTAGTAGAACAATACCCAGAGAAGATATGGACCACAACCATGCAGCAGCTCAGTATATTTCATACAACATACATGATGTCATGTCGTGTATCTGGTCACTTCCTGAAGGGAGCATGTCCAGACCAGTCAGTAGTCGAGCTAAGGTTGGGTGTAGAGCTGCACAATATGTTGTTTGAGTGTCAACATCACAATGTACATGTGTGCAATAGTAAACTGCACTTATATAGGATGATATTGAAATGTAAGTTCTGTGTGGACCACTAATCTGATTGACTGTTTGCGTCAGCACCACACAGCTGTTATATACTCCTCAGGATTTTTTTATTCCCCTATATATATATATATATATATATATATATATATATATATATATATATATACATTGCAGGATTTTTTTTTATTTTTTTTTTAAACCGCAATGTCAGTTTTTTGTAATATCATGCAGCCCTAGTTGGGTGGCCTCTACATAAATGAAGAAGCTCAATTAGATTGGTTAGTCTGACTTCTAAAACATCAGTTTGATTCAATGACAGATGGCTTTGAAAACTTAGTCAGACTGAGGCAATAATTCTAATAATATTATTGATAATAATGGATTGGATTTATATATATAGCACTTTTTCAGCCACTCAAAGCACTTCACATTAGTGACCCATTATTTATTCGCTCTCACATGCACGCTCTGGTGGTGGTAAACTATATGTATGCACAGTTGTCCTGGGACAGACTGACAGAAGCGTGGCAGCCATTTTGCACCTACGGTCCCTCTGACCACCACCAAACATTCATACACCAGTGTGAGGCCAGGAGGGTGAAGTGTCTTGCCTAAGGACACAATGGACAGACTTGGACAGAGAAGGATTCAAACCACCAACCCTTTAGTTACTGGACGACCTGCTCTACCAAGTGAGATCAAGACTAATTAGAATTTCTCTAAATGCATGTAAATATACTGACAAAATTCAATAATTTTCAAGGTTTTCCAGCACCTGTATGAACCCAGGTTGGAGCTGGAGAAATATGAGTGTATGTTGACAGTTTGTGGTGTGTAGACACTGATGTGTGTCCAGTGTTGAGTCTTCTACTCTGAGACCGTCATTCATAGACTGGGTTCGGTCCATTAAGTCCAATCAAAGAATGTTTTCATGCTACAGCATACAAAGATGTTAGAACCTCCATCCGACACAGCCCATTACCTTAATCTAACATGTCCAGCTCATGTATGAATAAGTGTCCTTTGAGTCATGAGTGAAACCAATGCAGGTGAATAAATGTTTCAGCTTTAATTTAATGTATCCGACACAGTTCACCAGAAGTGGACTACCATCGATTCAATCCATGACTCAAACTGATCTGAGTCTGTGTGAAGAAAAAATATCGACAAAACCTACTGTATATGAATGTGAAACAGACACTTGTGTAAATAAATAGTGGAGTGTGTTCCTGCACACACTGCTCAGAGGGTGAATCCATGGATCTTCATTAAAGTTTCTGAAACTATATTCTGTTTACTCTCTGTTCTGCTCTATTGTTGCCACTACTGCATTGTGTTATGGGATATTTACTCTTTTGCTTTACTCTACTATTTACCCAGAAATAATATGAATATGAATATTGTTTTAATATTAGGGTTAAAAAAAAAAACACCAGTGACATTCCAATATTCTACTAATCCTACCAATATATGCAAATAATTGGTGTAAAATTTAGTTATTCATCTTTTCATGGTTGTCAAATATGACCTGTTTGGATGTTTAGATGCTCTGTAGTTACTGTGGAAACAGACCATGGACTGACATATGACAGACACTTGTTTCTACATTCAGATAAGTCACTTTTTCCTTTCTAATTTCAAACTCAGACTAGACAGACAGACAGACAGACAGACAGATAGATAGATAGATAGATAGATAGATAGATAGATAGATAGATAGATAGATAGATAGATAGATAGATAGATAGATAGATAGATAGATAGATAGATAGATAGATAGATAGATAGATAGATAGATAGATAGATAGATAGATAGATAGATAGATAGATAGATAGATAAACACACAACGCATACACACAATAAATAAATGAATGAATGAATGTGTTATGAATAAAAGTGAGCTGAAGTGGTAAAAACAGCTGGAAAAACTGTTAAAAAACAACTGACGGATGACAAATACATTTTATTTGTATTTATACAAGCTGAATGCTTATGTATTTGTCATCTTTTAAAGTGTGAACTAAACTAAACTAAACTACATAAGGAGGTGATAATTCTGCATTTTTAAAGACATGACTTTAACAGACAAAAATTAAGCAGGAAAAACAACTTGTGGTGATGATTAAATGCTCTAACAGCGGCAGGTCAGGGTGCAGAAGTCAACATAGCCAGGTAGTCTCACAGGAACATGTATGGCATTTCCTGCAACACTTAATATAACCTGTTTTTTATGTTTGTTTGACAAGAGGCAGTTTGTTGGAGGAACTAGTGTGACACAAAAACACTAAGAGTCTGACTTTAAGTCGGAGTTTTTAGTGGGAGACTAAAAGTGTTTTCAAAATAACAGGTTTGTTCTGTACAGACCTGACCCCACTGTCATTAAACGCCTTCTGATGGAGCTACAGCAGAACCCTCAAAACCCTGCAGCACCAAACTGAGTGCTGAAATTTACAGACTGTCCATGAAGTCTCTTAACAATTACAAAAAATGTTAATCTGATTTGTTTTATATATATTTGTTGTGTCCAATCAGATCATTGGTCTATTTTCTTCAATTACTGCAAATGTTGACCTCTGACCTTTTGACTAAATGCATTAGTCTACAAGTAAAATGCGTCGGGAATAAAACTAATGAACTGTTACCACATGTGTGTTAAAGCAGGCATTGGATAATTTTGACTGTAAAGTGTGTATGTGTGTATTCCTATCTTTATGGGGACACTGATCTGTTTTCACAGTCGCACCATGGGGACTAAAATTCAGTTTCCCACGAGAGTTAAATATAAATGTAGTTCTCGACTAGTAAACTATAAGTATACTATTCGAGTACTATAAGTGCGGAAATAAATGCAATAAGTAAAGTTTTACACATATATCTGATGGAAAAACCATTATTGATGCCAACATGGAAATCCAACACTATCTGGATGTGCTTCATGCAACTAATATTCACTGTTCAAATTCAATGAAGCAAATAAATACATTTGAAAAATAAAAATGACCTCTGCCAAGGAGGTAATGTTTTTGCCAGAGTTTGTTTGTTAGACAGAAGAACAAACAGACAGTCTGTTAGTTAGCAAGATAGCTAAAAACCTATGGATGGATTTTGATGAAATTTTCAGGATCAATTGGGAGTGTCACAAGGAACATATGAATACATTTTGGTGGTGATCTGGAAGAGATTCTGGATTCTGGATCACTTTGAAATTCATTCTCCATTTACCACAATGTAGAATTTCAAAGTGATCCAGAATCATCCTGAAAATTTCATCAAGATCTGTCCGTAAATTTTTGAGTTATCTTGCTAACTAACAGACCAACAAACAAACTCCTTGGCAGACCTCTCAACATTCAGTGTCACAAGGAACAAATGATTCAATTTTGCTGGTGATCTGGAAGAGATCCTAGATTCTGGATCACTTTGAAATTTTACATTGCAGTAAATGGTTAATACATTTCAAAGTGATCCAGACTCCAGGATCTCTTCCAGATCCCCACCAAACTTTAATCATTTTTTTTCCTTGTGACACTCCCAACACATCCTGAAAATGTCATTATAATCCGTCCATAAGATTTTGAGGTATCTTGCCCCCTCCCCATTACCAACCTACCCTGAAAGTTTCATCAAGATCTGTCCATAACCTTTTGAGTTATCTTGCTAACTAACAGACAGACAAACAAACAAACAAACTCATAACAACAAAATCATAACCTCTTTGGTGGACCTGTCTTCAATCGAAGGTGGGGGGGGGGGGGTAGGTGCTCTTAGACTGCTTTTCGAGTTTTGTTCTAATTTCCACAGATTTGTCTTTTGTCATAAATGTGTTCAATTATAAAGTAACTTCATGGGCACCTAGTAAATCCACTTTTTTACCTGAGAACTTTGTCATTTCCACAACTATGCAGACACACACTGACACCAAACACAGGAGAACCCAATCCAAAAGTTAACACAACCATGCTGTCCAAGAATCTGTTATCCCTCCGTCTCGCTGCTTCTCTCCTCTCTAATCCCTCTCTCCACATTCTGTCATCTGTCTGGCACAGAGAAAACCACAGACAAAAGAGAGAGTAAAGAGCAGAGAGACACAGGAAGACATAGAGACAGACGGAGAGAGAGAGAGAGACAGCGAGACTTTTGGCCGGCGTGGAGGCTGTTTGGACCGATACAGGAGGATGTGGAGAGCCTCTCATCTCTAATCCCCCCCATAGCCTCCCCCTCCCTCCCCTCCCACTTCAACAGTCTGTTCATCTGATTCATCCACTTGACTCGTCTTCGTTCTCATTTTTTTTTTTTTTTTTTTATTTCCTGATGTTGTTGAAACTCAGACGAATTAATAATAAAAAGTCACCTCGGTATGTCGAACACAAAATATATCTGTGGTTTATCAATATGGTACAATGGGACCAAAGGTAGAAATGTTAAAGTAATGTTTCATATAAAATCTTGGGAGTTTAAAGCCTTTGCTCCAAACGCAGGTCGTTGCAGTTTGGGATGCCCCTAAACCCAGTGGGGGGCTGAGGTAGATTAGAATAGGAACAAATAATGGAAGCCTCCAGAAGAAGCCAACACCCAACAGTCCTTCAGGAGCTGACCAACAGACAGATAACATCTGAAGAAGGAGGGGTCGACAGGAAGGTGTTATAAAACTGAGTTTCCCCCCATTAGTGTTATGTGGCCATTCAGGACATGTACACTCAACGACCGGACTTTAGGCCTTTAGGACTATGTAACTTTAATATTACTGAAATATTGTGCAATACTGTAACTGATTGTAAACTATCATTGTGATATTAAATTAATGAAAAGACAATGAGAAGACTCAAAGAGGTATATCTTAACCAACCGCTATTAGGCCTAAATATAATTGAGTTTAATATGTCTACTTAATTATATATGAAGTATTAGTTAATTAATTTTTGCCAATACAGCACGATGTTTAGAGTTGTAGTTTGAATTAAATAAACCCCCCCCAAAAAAGTTTGAATAAACCCATTAAAAACCCAGTTACTTTTGAATATATTTTTTTGTCTATTTAACCTTTTCATAAGTATGCTTATTTATAATATTATTTTCTATATTTTGCATTTTTAAGTGAAAACTCTGGAATTTTCCAAATATTTAATTGACTGAAGCTGTAAATGTTAAAAGTTCAGATTAAAGTTGAAAGTTATTACATGGAAAACTGAAGAAAAACATGATTTTGTTCACTCAAATATAATAATCCACGTGTCTCTATCCACTGTCAATGATCAAACCTTGTGTGTTTTATTAATGAATTAATGTTGTAGAGGATGACAGTGTTTCCATGGTAACCACAGAGCCTCTGTACGTCCAAATGGGTCATATCTGATGATTGATTTGATGAAAATCTTTAACCATAAAACTCAGAAATTTAGAATATTGTTTGAAAGTGAGTTTTGTCAAGTTGTAACTCCTATCAACAAAACCACGACAAATAAAAGCTTGAAAAATATAGTGATTCGCATGCTATTTGTCTTTATAATTGTATTTTTGTTATTGGATAAGATTGCATTGTCATTATTTTATGGATCAGATTTTCCTGCATTCTTGAAATATTTGTATTTCATATGAACCTTTGTTAATTTACATTATATGGAAAGTGTTGTACAACTAATTTGTTACCAAATGTTATTTAATAATTATTTGTTGATATTCATCATATTATAATTTCACTTATTACTTTGTCAGTTAATTTCGTCAGACCAACTGGACCACAATCAACCATTCATTGAACCATCAACTTGTTTGGTTCACTAGTGGGGACAGAATGGGATTGGTTTGATCGTTGCATATTCGAAATAAATTGAACTGAAGTGAAGTGAAGTGAAAAACTAAATCATGCGAACATCATCAATCCTTTTATCAATTTATCAGTCCATTCTTGATCCTGTAACTTCTATCGCTCTCCACCATCCATCCTGTCATTTTTGGGTTTGTCATGTCTGTGATATAATCTCCCAGTCAGCCAACCCCAGTGCATTGTAATCTGCTGTAATCTGAGGGATTAACTTCACAGCTCTGGATAATCAGATGATGGTTCTGGTTCAGGGCTGCAGCTTCATCCCTTAGCTGCTCAGCTTTTTATTACATTTATTTCTTCTTCTTTTTTCTTTTTTTTTACCCTAAGTTTTGCTGAAATACAAACTAATTTCTAAAGTCACTTTAACACAGTGCTACCTTTATGGCATCTACCTAATGAATTGTTATCTCCATTTAACTTTTCTTAAGTGATTTATTATTAGAATATTATTATTATTATTATTATTTGTCAGTGTAAATCACGCATTTTTCTCAGTTTAATTCAATGATCATTTAGTTGTCCAGAAAAAACTCAGGTTACATTTTAGGTTTATTATATCATTAAAACACTCAAAACTAAAGAAAAAAGTGTTTTTTTTTTTTTTAAATGTAACAGTGATTTATCCATATTCATTATCATATTTCGTTCTAAATTATGTGTTTTTAAGTGAAAAATAATGTAATTTCCTATATTTAATTCACTGATCATTCATAAAAACTCTGATTAAAGTTGAGTATTGTATCATAAAACAAACTAAACTGAAGAAAAACTGACTTATTTCAGTAAAATGTATCATTTGCAGAATATAAACCAAGTTTTTTCATCCATTGTCATTGATCAAACTCTGTGGGTTTTACTGGTGAATTAATGTTGTAGAAGATGATGGTGTTTCCATGGTAACAACAGAGCATCTGAACATTAAAACAGGTCATATCTGATGACCATGTATAGATGAAAATTTTATTTTAGGTTTAGTGGATCAAGATGTATTAAACATTTTACATTAGGGTTAAAACACATAAAGTTTAATTTATTGCCTTTCCAACATTTATTTCAATATAAAATAGCTCCAAGTTTTGGATAATCTCTTGTGAGCCAAATAAGCACTAATTTATTTATTAAAAGTAAAAATGTGGGTCATTTAGCAACACTAATCTGTCATATTGTCTGTGAAATATCCCATCAGAGAGACTTTGGATTCCATGCTATGGTTCCTGATTAATTTATGTATGTATTTTTATTTATTTTTAAAGCTTCATTTATTTTATTTTAATTTTTATTAACTTTATTTGTAGTGACAGGCTTTCAGATATGCACATAGTGAATATTTGATGAAATATCATTGCAATTGGCTCAGCACAGTTATAATATGTGTAGAAATACAAAATAAAAAGTAACAAATATGGTATTCTGTATAATACTAGTATATGCAAAACTATAGTGCAAATATTTTTTACTCTCGTCGATACAGGGGCTAATCGGGTTAGTCTAGTCATATTTTCTTTGTTTATTAGTAACTGAGTATTGTCTTTGCATCTTAATTTAGTTAATATAGTTCTTATTTCCTATGCAACCCCTTGTTTTAAGGCTTTTTTCTCCAAATTATGTTTTATTTCTTATACATTTTAACCAGTGTGAAGCACTTTGACCTAAAATCTTTGGATGAAATGTGCAATAAAACTGAAGTGTATTATTATCATTATTATTATTATTATTATTATTATTAGGCCTGAGCACTGAGCATAGGCAAAGGTCTATTAAAACTGAACGGTTGAGTTATTATTATTCATCACTTTTACCCCGATTTTCTCCCTTTCAATGTTTAAAAAAAGTTTTCTTTAACGCCATAGCGTAAAATTTCATAATCTGAAGTCGTCCCAAAAAACCTCGCAAAATTACTTGGCCACACCCTCTCAAAAATCTAAATACAATACATGGATGTGATACATCCTCAACAGTTTTTTTGACGTACAAACATGAAACTTTGTACACACATATTATTATTATTATTATTATTATTATTATTATTATTATTATTATTATTATTATTATTATTATTATTATTATTATTATTATTATTATTATTATTATTATTAGGTTGTTCCATTAGTACTTCATTTAATTAGTTTTTTAAGGGTTACTGTTGAACTGTATGTGTAGTAGTAGCAGTGTAGTTGTTGGTCACAGTGTTATAAAATCAGTTTTTGAACAGTTTTTTGGTGCCTCTACCTCTGCTCTATTTTAATCTAAGAGTGTAAAGGAAACATGTTATTACCGAGTGAAAATATAACACCTCTAACAAGCAGATCTAAGACCTTAAAGGATCTGGAAAAAGGCCTGTGGTGAAAATGCACAACAACAATGAAGCAAAACACAGGATGTCAATGAAAAGAAAAGAGAAAAAAAACACTTTAAAGGTTTTCAAAGGACTGAACCAGTTTGTGCTGAGGGTGATGAACACCACGAGAATACATCTGACACACACACACACACACACACACACACACACTGGTTTCCATGTCTCATGAGGATCATCACTAGTAAGTAAAAGGGTCCATTGGACAGTTAGTGTAAACACGTTCTTTTTTTTCTTAATAAATAAATAAACTAATAGAAATAAAATAAATACATACATCTTCAACCTTGGTAATATACATGTTGTTTTACACCCACTTCCTTCATACAGTACTTTATGGGGACTTTAAGAACAAAAGTTAATGTGTTTGTAGGGCCACATCCTTTGCATAAATTTGTGTACTTCACATAGATTTATATTTTACTAGTGGGGACCTATATTTATATTCAACCCCTTAACACCTGCATCTAAATATATGTTTTTAAAAAAAGGGAAATGCTGAATTAAATGGAGGTAATTAATTTGACTATAGCGCACACAATAGATACATATTTGTGACAGTAACTCTCATGAGGACCTGAATTTTGGTCCCCATGGTGTCAGAGGTCCCAATGGTGTGACAGTGTAAGCATATCAATGTCCCCAGAAAGATAAGAATACAAGAACAGACACACACATACTGGTTTCCATGTCTCATGAAGATGTAGTTTGTAATCAAGTAGCCATTGAGTAAGTGTCAATACATCTTTTTTTTTTTTAATAAAGTAAAATGTAAGAATACATTTCAAAAATTTTAAATTAAATTAAAAGTAAATAAAAATAAATAAATAATAATAATAAAATAAATAAATATATAATATACTTTTAAAAAATAACAGAAAAGTACACAAATAAAATAAATAGATAATAATGAAAAACCCATAAAAAAAAGGAAACACATCTTCATTCCTTCGAAAAATAAATTTTCGCTTTGCACCTATTTCCCTCATGCTTTATAAGGACTTCCAGAAAAAACTAATTCATATATTTATAGGGCCACACCATTTCTATTTTACTAGTGGGGGCCGTTAATTATATTAACCCTCGTGGGGACCTGCATTTTGGTCTCCATGGTGTCAGAGGTCCCCATGGCATGACTGTGTAAAAATATTAATGTCCCCATAAAGATAGGAATATACACACACACACACACGGCAGAGAGTGACAACACAGAGTGGATTAATGCTTGTGCTTTTGTACAGAGAGTGTTAATTAGTGTTTGTGTGACAGTTGACACCTGAGATGTCACACAGGTGTGAGTGACGCACACACATCCACAGTTTATTCAACACTGACAGAACGAACCAACGGCTGCAGCGGGCGATGACCATGAATCTGTCAATCACGACAGGTGAAGCCCCGCCCCTTTCCAGTCAAACCTCATGGGGAGTTTAGGAGTCCGCCCCCTTCCGGGAGGCTCATGGGGCCACAGATCGGAAAATTAATGAATGGTATTCAATGGGAAATGAAATGTGAAAATCATGTCTGGTTTGTCATGTGACCTGAATCACACACATGTTGTTCCTCATAATAAATGATAATTATTGATGTGTTTCAACTGCTTCTGTTAACAAACGGCTGATTCATTTGTGAGTAAAACCCGTTAATAATTTAGACTACACGCCTGACGACATGTAACGTCACATACGCAACACATTGTATGTCGTCTTTTACTAAACCCACATAAAACCTAATGTTACGTTTCCTTCCCATTAAAAACAGGTGGTCTGCCTATGACACATCAAATATTTATTATTAACCGCTATCATATGTGAATTTCAGAGTACTTGTCAAACGGAATCAGAATTGATCTTGACTCGCTCCATTCACTCCCATTCAATTTTTTTGTGACCTAAGCACCCATGGACCGGAAGTAGAAGAGGGTGACTTAGCTTCCCCATAGTTTAGTTTAGTGTATTTGTATGAAACTTACAAATAAAAACAACCAATAAAAGCAAGAAATACATGTATGTTCCTAAGTTTACACTATAAGAAATTACTGTGGAAATTAGCAGCAAAAATTTTTTAAATACAACAAAAGAACTGGAAGTGAAAATAAAATGCAACGTCAGGTTGGGCGATTTTCTCTTTAAAAAAAATCTCAGATTTTTTCCCAAAAAACTCGATTCACAATTCACGATACGATTTTTTCCCACGTGGGCTAAATGAAAATGAAAACACTAGATACGTGGTTTCTTTCGTCTTCTTTTTTTAATTAAATAACATGTAAAACAAAAATACTTCTACAAATAACTGTAAATAATAAATCAGTTGTGCAAAAGGTGCAACTGCAACCTGAGACTTTGCCTACATGAACTGTAGTAAGTCCAGACATATCCACCACTGTTACAGGAAAAACAGTGCAAAAAAATAGTGTAAAAGATATATTTTGTTGGAAAAAAGAAAGCTTAAAATATTTTAACTAAAACAATATACATTAATACTCATATTATATGAAAAGCATTGCAAAAAACGTAGTAGTGCAAAAGTAAGATAAAAAGAAAACTAGTAACAGTTTTACTTTGTAAGGACAAAATAAAACAAAACCTTATTATCAATCAAGCTCCTTCAAATAAACCTGAACATGTTACCAATATTTTGGATATATCATGTTATTGCGTCTGTTATCGCTCCCCATCGTGCTCCATGTTTATCATAAGGTGTGCCGCAAGAAAAGCTTTCAGTCAGTGTTTGTTGAACATTTTGAAGAAGTGCTGGCAGCGCTAGTCTCTGCTTTTCTAAGAGTTCCCCCCCCCCATTGGATACTTTCACTTCAGATGTGAACAGATTGGTCGTACCGCTACCGTCAACAACAACAGTCTGAAGACACAGCTGACAACGAGGCAGTAGCTGGGCTTCGTCAGACCCTAAAAACTCAAACCTGAACCTTTAGCACCTTTTTAGGAGTCAGCGTGTCTCCCTCACTGGAGGGTGCCATATTGCTCCCTGTGCTGCAGAAGAAGGGGATCGTAGGCGGGGCCTGGGGTGAAACACTACGGAAAGCAGCCTGGTTCATGGTTTTCTTTTTGCGAGGAAAAAAAGTGAGTGTGGAGGGGAATCGGATTGCACGATTTTCCTAAAATATGAATCGATTTTGCCATAAAACTCGATTTTAAATCTAAATGGATTTTTTGCCCAGCTCTAATGCAACGTTATTTATTGGAGAAGATTTGTGTGTTAAATCAAATGTAACTGTAGTTTTTTATAGGGAGAGGATGTGAACAAAAGCAGATTTGTGTATATTGTGAGAAAATAAAACTGTAAATTGAAGAATAATTGAAAAATAATGTCTTTGCTCTTTACATGCAGTGCATTTGTCATCATTAAACAAACTACAGAAACATTTTAATACGTCAAAACTGGTTAGAAAAGGTCCATGGATGGGTACAGTAAGTCTTAAGTTACACCATATTTTGTGCAAAACTTTTTTTCTCTGTTATTTTTTTTCAAACCAATTAACCCTTTCATGCATAATAATCAAAAAGTTAAGTAATAAGTTAGTAAGTAATTAACATTAAGTAATACCTTAAGTCATAAACTGTGCAAAAAAACACCCAAAACAGTACAATATATATATATATATATATATATATATATATATATATATATATATATATATATATATATATATATATATATATATATATATATATATATATATACATACTTTCTGATGATGGGTTTTAAATACATGTTTCTTTGCTTTAAAGATTAAGTACATGTTTTCTAGCTGAGTGGACATGTTTGTAAAATAGGTTCATCTAAAAAAACAAATTCAATGAATGTATTTTTCATGCCTAAAGAAAAAAAAAAAAAAAAAAAACACTCAGGAGAGAAACCTCGACTAAGGTTCTCATAATTCATGCATGAAAGGGTTAATGGACTTTAAAAACATTTGGTGATGAACTTAATATTTCACAAATGATTCATTAAATGAACAATAAACGACAGAATATGAAATAAAAATAAGGTATTTCTTCTCAGCTCCCAAAGTGCATGATCTGAATATAAAGCAGCAGAGTTAATCTTACTTTAATTAAAAGGCTAAAAGGATGTCTTTATTAAATATAAATTGGAACCATTTAGAAGTAGGTTTCCAAACATATGAAGTAGTACAGTACATGAAATATATAATATTATTGTATTATCATCCACTGGGGAACGGGCTAACTCCATTAGTCCTGTTGTTACCCTCTACTTCCCTCTGTCTTCACCCCCCTCTCTCCTGTTTTATATTTGCTCGTCCTTTTATCTCCATTCCCTCTCTCATCATGAATCTGAACGACTCCGATCCATCCATCCAACTGCCGACTCCCTCTTTATTTGCTCTTTCTGTCTTTGTCAGCTCTCAGTCTTCCTCTATTGTCCCTCCATATGACTCTGTAACATCAGGCCGTCTGCCAAGGCTCTGTACACTTCAATTAGAGAAGAGACCTTGGCACAAACACGCACACACACACACACACTCACACACACACACACACACGCACACACACACACACACTCACACACACACGCACACACACACACACACTCGTTTCCATGTCTCACGAGGACCAAATTTGTAATGAAATAGACATTGGGTAGTGAGTGAAAACACCTTTTTTTTAATAAAAAAAATTTTGAAATAAAATGTAAAAAAATAAATAAAAATAAATTGTTATTATGAATAAAATAAAATAAATACATCAATTAATTCATTTTAAAAAGCACATACATATATATATATATATATATATATATATATATATATATATATATATGTATTGTATGTATTTATTTATTTTTTTAAAGTAAACACATCTTCAAACCTTTGAAAACTACATGTTTCATTTTACACCCGTTTCCCCTCATGCTTTATGGGGACTTCCCGGAATAAACAAATTCATGTATTTATAGGGCCACATCATTTCTATTTTATTAGTGGGGATCTTTGTTTATATTTAACCCTCGTGGTTAAAGCATGAGGGAAACAGGTGCAAAGCGAAATATGTATTTTTCAAAGGTAAAAAGTTTTTTAATTATTTATTTATTTTTAATGTATTATTCAGGAATGTATTTTCATTATTATTATTATTATTATTATTATTATTATTATTATTATTATTATTATTATTATTATTATTATTATTATTATTATTATTATTATTATTATTATTATTATTTAGTAATTTTTATTCATTTTTAAATTAAATTTAAATTTTTTTTATGCATTTATTTTATTAACAAAAAATAAAATGTGTTTCCACTTACTGCCCAATGGTCCTCATGAGACATAGAAACAAGTAAGTGAGTGTGTGTGTGTACACTTGTATTTCTATATTTATGGGGCACTGATATGTTTACACAGTCACAAAATGGGGACCTTTTACACTATGGGGACCAAAATTCAGGTCTCCATGACGATTATATAAAAATATTGTTGAAAAATATTCCTTTCATTTAATTTTTTTCATTATTACCGTCATTCTTTTTTTTTTTTTTAAGTATTGCATATTATTACTTCATTTGTTTTCTTTTTTGTATTTTGAAACTTTTTTACATAATTTGTATTTAAATATATATTGACTTTTTCCATGTATTTCATTGTTTTATAGTTTAAATTTTTTTTAAATTTAACTTTAAATTTTATTTTCAATTTCATTTCATTATATATAATGTTATTTACTTACTGTAAAAAAAAGACCTGTAAAAAAGACCTACTTTACTTACAACTGATAATGACAAATCTAGTCCTCATGAGGCATGTAATGGAGTGAGTGTGTGTGTGTATGTGTGTGTCATTTGGAGTGGGTTGGACAGTGTGACTTTGATATCAGTCTCAGTAATCTAAGACATTCTCTGTGCTGTATCCAGATACAATAGCAGTACGCACATACTCACCAGATGGCCACAGCAGCCGTGGGTCGCTTCTGCTGTTATTCACTCACTATCATCCTCTATATACTGTTTCTTTTCAGTGCTCTTCTTATCTGTGCGTCTGTCTGTCTTAATGCATCTTTATCTCTTTATCTCCTCCCTTCCAAAGAGAGAGAGAAAACACTTCCAAAATGTTAAAAGGCGTATCGGCATAAAGCCAAAAAAAAAATTAACACAATCTCACTAAGATTTCTGGTTATGGGAAAATTTGCAGAAAAAAGATGTGAGTAAACAAACGCAAATTGTAAAAGAAAAAAAAGACAATAAGATGCAACAACTCACAGTCGATCAGTGCTGGAGCAGAAACACTGAGGGACGTCTATGCATGTTTGAAAGTGTTTTTAAATGATAATAGACAGTCATCTAGCTGCTGCCACCTTCATTTATGGCATTATTAGCACCACAATGATGTAGAATATACATTTACTTATTTATGTTCTCACATTTTAAATAATCTATAAACCCTTTCTAGTATTTGTGTTTGACTAATGAAACCTTCAAGATTAAAGTTGGGTTTTGCTGTATGCGTTTTTTTAAACTCCAGTAACTAATGATGGTAAGAGTCTAAACAGCTGCACATAAGAAACAAGGAGAATGTATTATAACCTACACATGTGCACATAATCTGCAGGAAATGTCTGATCAGGAAATTAAGAGCATTTTTTTTTTTTTTGGTGCAATGTAGTAATATAGTACATATATAATATAGTATATAATTTTTTTTAACATAATTTTTTAACATCAGATATTTCTGAATTTATATATATATATATATATATATATATATATATTTTTTTTTTTTTTTTTTTTTTTTTTTTTTTTTTTCCCCCCCCATAAAAATTGTCGGATTTTTTTTTTTAAAGGAAATATTTATTGAGGTAAAAATAATATAAAACTACTGCACTGTAAACCTGAACATTCAGAATGATTAAATATATTCAGTTGTGAATACTCAAAGTTTCAGAAATAGTACTACTAACTCAAATGTATTAAGTTGCTGTTACATGTTTTTTTTTTAAGTACGTCCAACTAATATATATATATATTTTTTATTAAGGGGAACTATTGTGGATATAAGTGAACATAACTTAAAAACATAGATGAGGTAAAACTGAGTGGAATTAAGTCATTAAATGCTGAGAATGATATTGTACTGTTATTTCTATTGTTTCAAATAAGGATGATTGGGGAAAAAAAACTTAACTGATGTAGTAGATGATGAAATACAATTTCAATCCACTCAAAATAACCACAAATATCTATCACACCAAAAAAAATGTAATAAAAAAAACACAGTCATTTTATTCAGGGGCGGCTGTGGTTCAGTTGGTAGAGCGGGTCGTCCAATGACTGAAGGGTCAAAGGTCACCGTCCACATTGAACCCTGACTTAGTCTGTCAGTAGGTCTGGCAGAACCTAAGAATACTAAGTTAATAAGTATTTTATAATTAATAAGTAATGTTTTAATGTAAGTATACTTTATTAACCATCTACATTTTAAGTTTGTGAACTTAAAATCATCGAGCCAATCGATTGCCTTAAATTTTTGGAGTTATAACTTATTCAGATTTACAGTGTGGTTGAAAAAAGGACAAAGGTAACATAGAACAGGGAACATTTCACATAATAAAACTTTATATCCAAACAAAAACAACATACTGTACTGTTGTCAATATTTCTAAATAGATTTTTTTATCGCAAATATCTTAAGAAAATTTTTTTTTAAAGAAACATTTATTGAATTTAAAATAATGTAAAACTACTGGTTGAAAAAAAGAGGAGAAAGGTGACATAGAACAGGTATATTTTTCAATTTATTTTTAATGTTGTTTTTTTTTGGGGGGGGGGGTAAGAGATGTGTCTACACTAACAATACAAACTTCTCATATGAGACATGGAAACCGGTATATGTGTGTGTGTGTGTGTGTGTGTGTGTGTGTGTGTGTGTGTGTGTGTGGGGGGGGGGGGGGTCAGAGACAGGGAGAGGATGGGTGGACGCTGAGTTAAGGGTCATTGTCCTTGATTGCAGAGGCCACTCGAGACATTAGATATTCTCGCCGCAATCACAACGTCCACAAGTGTCCAAATCAGAAATCAGGAAGCTTCCAGAGAACCGCCAATCAATACCATAAACATCATCAAGGACAATAGTGTGACTCTCTTGTCTCTGTGACACGCTCCCCCTCTCAACCTTCTTATTCTCCAGTTCATTACGCCTCCTTGACCCCTGGAGGCTCTCAGTAAATCTCTGCTATGTCTCATTAGCATATGGGTGCTACTCCACTGCCCAGTCCTGTCCTGTCCTGTCCTTGTGTCTGCTAAAACAAGAAAAATAAATAAACAAAAAAACGCACCCACACAAACCAAAGTTACAAACTATGACTGAGCAAAAACAACTCATTATTATGCAAATACTTGTACTAAACACAGCAGAGTGGAGAAAGGACAATACTGGAGAGCATAAATCATTAGGTGTGTAGTGAGACAGCCATTAGACCACACACACATTTACTACATTTTACAATCCTTTATTTAGTACAGCCGTTCTTAACCTACTGAACTTACACTAGTGACATATTCACATTCACCGAACCCTTCTTTATTGAAAAAAAAAATATGATGGTTTTTTTTTAATTCAAGACATAAGTACATGTTGTATTGATGCACGAAATGAAGTGTACATTAACATCACTGTGACCAGAGAACAACTGCAACTGCATGAATTACACACATAACTGTCATTCATGTCCTGAACCCACTTTATCCTCACTAGGGTCAGAAATAATACAATATTATATATATATATATATATATATATATATATATATATATATATATATATATATATATATATATATATATATAATTTTTTTTTTAATTCAAGACATCAGTATATGTCTTACTGGTGCACAAGTGTTCCTTTAGTTTTTCCAGGGCTGGACTAGAATTGCTGAATGCATTTGCAAATCATGCAGACCTGACGCTGAGTCTTATCACTTACCTTTTTACATGTTTATCAGTGATATATATATATATATATATATATATATATATATATATATATATATATATATATATATATATAGTTTATTGATTGACCACCAACACATTACAATCAATACATTTCATAGTTATGATAATTTCATAAATGTACATGTCCAATACATTATTAGTTTTTATAAGTGATGGTCGAGGAGCCCAGATAAAAGCATGGTACACCGCTACATCATGGTCTCCTCATCTGATTGTTTACTATTTAACAATGTTACATACATTAGAATATATAAGGTACTTAAATATATGCCTTTAGGATTAGTGTTGAACCTTTACATTGCATGTGCATACACAGTAAATTTTGCAGTGTTAAATCAACACTTAGAGAGTTTATTTAACTTCTTCTAGAGTGTATTTGGTCCCATTGTCTCCAAATTAACACTGCAAAATCTACAGTGTATATATATATATATTCTAATATTGTTTAGCCCTAATACAATGAATTAAACACATTATAATACCATTTATAACCTGAAAGGAAAATAGGAAAGAATGAAAAGGAAATAAATGCATTAAATATTCCACTTTTTGTCTGTCTTCTTAAATTCCTGTTTACATGCAGTTGTGCTTCTCAAACTGACCCCAGATCAACATCATTTTCAGCTGTATTTGACGCCGGTCGATTTCCTAACATGTCATTATCACATCTAAAACGGAAAGAGGAACAGCCAGAGCCACTTGTACTGTGATGTTCAGTTCCAGAGTGTTTCATTTGGAGCAGGCCAACATATCTTCTCTTTTAGATCAGGTCAGTGTTGTTAATATCTGTGATTTTGGGGCATTTTTGTGCAGATGCCAAAACCTGTTGGTTATGTATCCCTATCCTATTCTATTTTAATTAGTTAGTTAGATTAGATTAGAATTACAGAAATATTTACAAATATTTTATATTCAAGAAATGAGGAAAAAAGTACACTTGGTAACATTTAGTTTTTTGCAGTGAATCCAGGCTCTGATGAAGACACTGAAAATATGCCAGAAAAACATAGAGGTAGTCAAAGTACTCACATTCTGTACTTAAGTAGAAGTACAGCTACTTGTGTGAAAAAATACTGTGGTAAAAGTAGAAGTACAGATTCAACTCCTTTACTGAAGTAAAAGTAAAAGAGTACAACTTCACAACTGTAAAAAAGGAAAAAGATAAGCTGTATTTTTTTTTTTTTTTTTTTTTTTGCCACGGATGAAATAATACTTATTTAAGGAGGAAAAAAACAGAAAAATGTCAAAAAATATCCAAAAATAAAGCCTTTAAAAGTGAGTTAGTGTGTACATTTGTGTTTATTATCACCAATTTAGCGAGGATTTTTATCCGTTTCTCATCTGTACCCTCATAGAAGGGTGAGAAATGTAATTTTGATTCCTTTATATGTAAAGTACATGTGAATAATTGACAATAAAACTGACTTTGACTTTGAGATGATGTGTTTTATTGGGTCATGGTACTCAGTTTTGTGGGTATGGAAAGGACATTTAGGAACAATTCAAAATTCATAAATAGGAGATTATACTCTAAATTGTGAGATTAAAAAAAGTCAAAATTATTAGGAAACAATTCAGAATTATGAGATAAGAAATGGATGATTATGAGATAAAAAGTCAAAATTCTGGTATAGTCAGTCACAATTTCTGATTTACAACTCATTTTTCATACTGTCACATTTGTCTAGTTTGAAAAAGCCTATTCTGAGAATGTAAAAAGTATAAAGTACAGATATTTATAGAAAAAATTAGGGAGTAAAAGACAAATACATACTCAAGTAAAGTACAGATATCTAAAAAAAAAAGAAAAAGGAAATACACACTAAATAATGTCCATCACACTGCACAAAAGGGGTGTCTACAACAAAATCAAATATGTATGATGAGATATTGGGACTAAAAATGAGAAAAATACACTTGGTCAGGTTTCCATTTGTGTGTGTGTGTGTGTGTGTGTGTGTGTGTGTGTGTGTGTGACATATCTTCAGTGTCTTCATCAGAGACTGGCTGCTGCTTGTATGTATGGGTGTGTGTGTGTGTGTGTGTGTTTATGTCTGATTAGAGGGCTTTTCAATGAGTGTTTGTGCCAGTTATGTTAATCTCATACACATTTAGGAAGAGGATGCAGCTTGTGTGGGTGTGTTTGTACATATGCAAGTGTGTACATGTGCATGTGATTAGAGGGCACGTACAGGAAAGGATTCAGACGAGGGTCTCTTTTCATTTGTTTGTAAGATACTGATCCCCAGATTATAGGCACTCACACACTCCATGAATGAGTGTGTGTGTGTGTGTGTGTGTGTGTGCATGAGAGATCTTCACTAGTGTTTAGGGATAGGAAGTGTGTGTGTTTACATATTAAAGCAGCTGTGTCTTCCTCATGTAGAGAGGGAGAGATGCTCACCTGATGCCAGGGCAGCTGCCACACTAAACGACACACTATATACACACACACACACACACACACAGACTCACAAGTGGGTTCAGATGTGTACATGTGTGTGTGTGTGTGTGTTTCCTGCAGAAGGGAAGAGAAAGGGGCAGCTGCAGTGTAAAGCCTTCATCAACTGTTTCTGTAGACTGGCCCATCTGTCTGTCCATTAATACACACACACTAATGAATACACATGGACCCTCTGTCGTCTTATCAGACACACATGGTGGACTTCACACTCACTTGGGTCTGTCACGACAATGATGTGTATTCTCTGAGGTGTCATGTGTGGAAAATGTGCGTTAAACACAAGCAACAGCGTGAAATTCTAGTTTGTGGCAATCCTGTTTCATTCAATTCAAGTAGTTGTTGAATGCGTTTGCACTTGTGGAAATGGCAGCAGTTGTTGTTTATGATGGCCAACAAAAATATCAGGCATTCTTACCACGTGTGTTTTTCCTCATTTCTTGCTCAAATATCTCATCACACTTAAAATAAGACATAATCACCCAAAGCGGGAGGTTTCAAACTCATTACTTTCAGGGGCCACATTCAGCCTGATTTGATCTCAAGTGGGACAAACCAGTAAAATAATAACATAATAACCTAGAAAAAAAAAAAAAAAAGACGATTCCAAATTTTTGTCTTTGTTTTAGTGGAAAAAAAACAACAACAGTACCTTATGAAAAGAATTCATTTTTTTCAAATAAACTATCCAACAAAGAAAGGTGTGAATAACCTGAAAAAAAAACTGAACTACCTCAAGAAAAATATGATGTATTATGTACATAATACTACTAAAAGCAAATATTATGCCTCAATTTATCATTTACGCACGTGTATTATGGAACAGATCTACAACAAAGACACTAAATTGTTAAAATTGTGCTTAATTTTCTTTAGAAATTTCAGATTATTCATATTTGTTCAAGTTTTTCACATTTTATTGTTACAGGATAGTTCGTAAATATAACTATGTTCCTAATTTAATGTTATTTTTTCTAGTATAAGAAAGACAGAAATGAATCAACCCTTGTGCTGCCACATTACAGGCACCGTATCTATCTATCTATCTATCTATCTATCTATCTATCTATCTATCTATCTATCTATCTATCTATCTATCTATCTATCTATCTATCTATCTATCTATCTATCTATCTATCTATCTATCTATCTATCTATCTATCTATCATCAATAGATGTATGTATATTATGTATTGGCAGACAGACAGACAGATCACATTCATATACATACCAACATGTGTACAATAGTGTAAATAACAATTGAATATTAGTGTGAAAACAACATAAATTCGCCAACATTCCTAGACCTAAGTCGTTTTATCTCATTAAGAATCAAATGATCTCCCACACACACACACACACACACACACATCAGTCCAGTTGTTCTCCAGATGCTGCCAGATCCAGACACATGTCCGGCCGTATCCTCTTGTATCTGTGCGGACACATGTTGTGATGCGCTGAGGTTGGCCAGCTCCAGTCAGGCCACTGGCACCTGACACCGGTCATCAGCGCAGCAGCTGTCGGATGCCGTCGCCGGCTGATGCTGAGCGTCTACATATGTGTGTGTGTGTGTGTGTGTGTTGTTTGTCTGGAGTTGTGGCCGTACATGACCTGGCACTGGGCCGTCCTGACTCACTCTGCGATCACATTAGATGTGTCCACGAGGGTTACAGCACCCACGTTTCTGGAGTCGCAGGGTTAACGTCGGGTTATTTCATGTGCTGCTTTTGCCCGTCGCCAACTACAATATGGTGCAGTCATACTGTAACCACAGGAGGATTACATTAAGAACATGGAGGATGGTGGAGCAGATGGAAAAGGTCAAATATATACAAGATATGGTGGATACAATCCAACAGGGAGAAGATCTGATGAGGTCCAAACAAAAAGGAAAGGGATTTTTTATTCATTTTAAGAATGATAGCCCCTTCATTTATACAGGGTGTCTCCATACACAAGAAAAATATTTGCTTCTTGACATAAACCACTTTTATTTATATAATATGTTGTATATGACTGACATTTCAATTCATTGGTTTTTATTTAAATGCATTTTTGGGTTATTTGAAATATAAAGAAATACATGTTAGAGCCATATATGTTTGGAGACATATGGGACACTGTAGTTTATTCATATTTAAACCTTAAATATTCAATATTAGTGTTTTGTGCATGTTTATAAACTGTGTAAGTTTATATTGAAGTCTGTTTTGCGCAAAGACGAAGGTTCCGGCAAAAAAGACGTTTGAATAATCTGCCAATGAAGATAAAGATAGCAGAAAAACTATGGAACAGTCGACCTGAGGGTCTGAGGTCTGCTGCCAGTGTTCATATTTTTAAGAGTAAACTGAAAACTAATTGTTATTATTATTATTATTATTATTATTATTATTATTATTATTATTATTATTATTATTATTATTATTATTATTATTATTATTATTATTATTTACTTTTAACATTATGTCATTCTGCTCTTTTATGTATTTTTATTTTATTACTCTTATTATTTATGTAGTTATTTATTTTATTATATCTAAAATGTATTTTTTATCTCACCCCAACATTGGTTGGGAGATATTATTGTCATCAAAATGTGTGTGCGTGTGTGTGTGTGTGTGTGTGTGTGTGTATGCTTATGTGTATGCGTATGTGTATGTATGTGTATATGTGTGTGTGTGTGTGTGTGTGTGTGTATGCGTATGTGTATGCATATGTGTATGTGTGTATATGTGTGTGTGAACTAAAAACAATTACTAAATAAAAATCAATGACTTATACTATAAAGCTTAAAGAAACGTTTGGTATAAAAAAAAAAAAAAGAAAACCTCTAATATACAAACATGATGTATGCAACACTTCGAGCTAATTCTAGACTCTGGCAGGGTTTTACATGGATTAAAGTCATCTCGTCACTGATAGGCTTGGCTGTGATCTTTCTTTGTTGTCTGTTGATGCACTTATCAAAGATCCATTAGCTCACTAATATATCCACCCAGCTCTCCATACACATCGCCCATCCATTAACACTGAGCCATACTCCTCCTGAGGGATCGCCGAGATAATGCCCTGCTCAAGGACACAGGGGGTAATACATATGAAGCGATAGCCCACCTGGGAATTGAACCCACAACCACACTTGCACATTAGCAGGGGCTGCGTCTAATGAGTGATGCAGAACAGTATCATATCAGCCCCAGTCCCAGAGGTGGCAAACATCCTGCTGTTGGAATTCACTTCACTCTGTCTCAACTAAAGGACTATTTCTGTAACACTTCAACCTCATCTGACGCTGACTTTCACCAAATGCCCCCCCCACCACCCGACACCCCGCCCATCCCCATCATCCACATCCACCTTCTGTCCATTTGTCTCCGTCTATAATAAGTAACAACCGGGGAATTCAGATGCAGATGACTGGAAGATACATTTTACAGTGATTTTCATACTAATGGTTTTGTTTTTGAAATGTAATAATTTTGACAAAAGGAAAGAAAAAAAAAAAAAGGAACATTTTACAGAATGTAAAGACGTGTTGGTTAAACATCCAATGCAGAGGAGTGTTTTTTTGATTTTGTAAATGTTCCCTATTCTACAGCAGAACCTACAGCAGTCTGTTTTACTACAGCTGGGTCATTCCATGTCAAAGCATCCACAGAAACTGAAAATGATGAACTTTGTTTTCACCAATTATTTACAGTTTTTCCAAAAATCACAGGAGTTTGAAGGCATGGTTTAACATTCAGACACTCTAAGTCAGCTCTGTGTGTGTCTGCTGGTGTAACTCCAGGCCTGTTTCCGAGGCAACGGGGAAAGTCTCTTACTCACAGAAAATGGGAGGAGCTTTAATAGAACTGACTCAGTCCACAAACACTGACAAAAAGATTCCACGTATGAAGTGAACAGCAGATACACAGTAAATTTTGCAGTGTTAAATCAACACTTAGAGAGTTTATTTAACTTCTTCTAGAGTGTATTTGGTCCCATTGTCTCCAAATTAACACTGCAAAATCTACAGTGTATTTCTTCCTTTTACGTCACACCAGCCACGACTCCCCTGATCTGGTATGGATGTGTAGTTAAATATATTGTTTGGTTTTATTGTAGTTAGCTTTTATTGTCCTTCATGTAAAGTATCTGACTGCCATAGAAAGTGCTATAGAAATAAAATGTATTATTATTACTATTGTTATTATAATGTTTTCAGCAACTGTAATTAATATGCACTCCAAGATCAGGAAAAGTGCCTGAAATTACTGACTGAGCATAAAAAGCATAAAATACCAGGTATGTGTGTGAATTATGAAGTGTTTTTTTTCCATGCTGAATGGCTTAATTTCTCCATTTCTCCACCTATGGATGTGTTATATAACTTCAGTATCTCGGTTTGTAAATGAACAACTTCCTCTCTGTGTTCCCCCCAGTGATTCGCTCTCATTGGAGCTTTGATAGAGATAGTACTATTTGCAGGCTGACGTCCACTAATGTACTAATGGATAGATGGGGAATGAAGGGGAAAGGAGTGGAGGGGGGGGGTATGGGGTATAGGGCTGGGGGGTAGAGGAGAGAAGGACAGTCCACCACACACACAGATCAGAAAGGAAACTCTCAAGGGAGGCAGATTTGTGGGCATGTAGCCCACCTCAGCTGGGAACGAGAGAGCTTCAAGGTGACATATAGGGGAGAGTGAGAGGGTGGGGAGAGAAAGAGAGAAAAACGGGGGTGGGGGGAGTGAAGGGGTGTAGACAGGAAAACTATAAGACCTGAGGAGAGCAAGTGTACAAAAGTACTAGTGGAGAGAAAAGGATGATAATTCACTCAAACACCAGCAGCGCTAACAGCACTAATATTATCTCTGTGAGATTTACACACTAGTCTTCCCTCAACAGGCTCTTCCAACACACACATTTTCTCTCATTTTCATTTACAGTCACATAAAAACGCTGCATCACTGACACATTGATATATAGTGTTTCGTAAGACAATAGCAGACAGAGACAGAAACACTGGGCATGATCTCTGTGATGATGTGAAATAATATACCAGTGTCGCATGCTGCTCTTTCAAACAGAGGAAGCTCATTGTCGCTTACATCAGAAAATGTGTCTATTTACTCACTCACTCACTCATTTTCTGAACCCACTTTATCCTCACTAGGATCACAGGGGTCACTGGGGGGTTATCCCAGCTACAACGGGCTTTGTATGAGTCGCCAGTTCATCGAAGGGCTGAACTTAGAGACAATCACTCACTCTCACATTCACACCTATAGGGAATTTAGATTAACCAATTAAATTTAAAACAATATCAGAACAATATGAAATACTGTAAAATATTTATAACCCTTTGATGCATCCTGATCACTACATTGGGCAGTTCTTCTCCAGTTGTTCTCTTATATATTCATAAGTTTTGTTGTTTTAGTTTCATATCAGTCTGTTCATACCATTACTGTAACTTGTCTGTTCTTAATACGTGATCTGCACTAACATGTTTATGTGTAAATTAATTATTTATTGTTATTAGACTGTAATTCATCTTCTTTAGCAAAAATTGTATGACAAATATTTAATTTCATAGCGTTTTGATATTGCATTCTAAATACACATTTCTTTGCTTCGAAACTTAAACACATGTTTTCTAGCTGAGTTGACATTTTTGTAACGCCATAAAAATAGGTTCATTAAAAAAAATGCAACCACATTGCTTTTCTCATGCCTAAAGATGAATAAAAACACTTGGGAAACAAACTAAGGTTCTCATAATTCATGCATCAAAGGGTTAATGCAGTTTTTGTTTAAGAAGAATGTTAATTACAGTCTAATAACAACAAGCATTTGATTTACACGTAAACATGTTAGTGCAGATCAGGTATTAACAACAGACCAGTTACAGTAATGATATAAACTGACTGATATGGAACTAACACAACAAAACCCATGAATATACAACAACTGTAGAATAACTATCCACCGTACCATAGTGACCAGTATGCATCAAAAGGTTAAATATTGAATGTGTTTGAATATGAAACTAAATGTGTATGCATGTGGTTCCATGAAAAGTCAAACTGGAAATTAGCTGAAGAATATTCCCTAACTTGCAGCTAATGTGTTAAAGATGGAAGTGGTGTGTCCAGGTGTTACACTCATCTGTTTGCTATTATTTTGCATTTCAGAGAAAAAGAAAAAAACTAACAAAAACTAAGGCTGCACACACTTCCACACAAACAGGGAGGCAGACACATCACCACCCCCAAAGAATTATCAATCATCTCTATCAGCCTGGTATTTTTGCCATTTAACCAGGCTGAGCAGCCGATGCGCTGCTTCCATCATTGTCTGCCAGTCTAAATGCTAGCGCTAATTAGCATTCACATGCTAAATTACCTCTCATCCCATGTTTTCTGATTAAGCTTAATCATTCTGACAGCTAGTTTTGCTGCTAAGCTTGCAAAGCCAATACACAAGGCCAATCTGAATGCCTAGGAAGAGATCCAAACCCTTTCATTCACTAAATGCTGAGATCTGAAGAGCTACTATCCTGCTGCTCGATGGACCGCAGCTTCCAAACCTGGCGACTGGGATACAAGATGAATTATAGAGAGACTCCAACACTTCTTTGTAACACACACATGTGCCCCATTTTAATCTAGTACCTTCATCAGGAAACCTCATGCATGAGTCATCCAATAGTTTACTTCACCACAGTCAAAACATCTATAAAATTAATAACATTCTTGTTAGGTTCCTGGGATATTAGTGATTAGGAATGCACACAGCATTTCTGAGACAATCCCGATACCTGAATTTATCTTCTGGTATCAAAGCTCTTCTGTGTATATATCCAATGTGTAATGGTGGAACATCCAAGATCATGTATATTCAGTCAGGGTATGTAAACTATTACTATAATCACAGGTGTTGAACACTCTATGACTGACAAAATCATATAGATAATTCCAGATATCTATCTGCTTTGTAGGATAGTATATATGTTCTAATCAATCACAATCTAATATCATATCACTCACGTGTAGTTCAAATCACAGTTTACGTTCAACTGAACCATGTTTTGTCGTTATCCACTGGGAAAAAGCCCCTCAAAAACTAGTGGAAGAAGTACACTACATGATATTTTTTGCTTAAATAAAGCAAAAAAAATTAAAAAATTTAAAATAATTTGCCAATGGAACAAGTAAAAATGATAATGGTATGGTTTCTTCAAATAAAAGTTTCCAAACCTAATGTCTAAAAATATTTTTTTTTCATATCTCACTGAAAAGTTCCTATTGAGGTGATTATGTTTTATTATCCTCCCTTGTGCTCTCGAAACTCCTCATACCAGAGGCTCTTGATGGTTCCACACCCCACCACACCCACACCTTTGTAACCACTGGAAATTCTTCAGTGAAGCTCTAAAAATGTAAGGACAAAAAGTTTCTGTAAAGTATGGACGCAGTGACGCATTGCTTCTAATTGGGCTCAAGAATTGTGTTTGTTTTCTGCCTAAGAGGACAGCAAAGATACATGATCGATGGGACGGGGACGGGTAACTTCCGGACCACCTCACCAAACCCCCCCCCCCGAAAAGAAGCCCCCTAGTCCTTCCAGTCTGAGTTAGATCTCTTTATCAAGGCAATGAAGTGCCAGAGTTCTGTCAATCAACTGGTTGGCACCGTTCTAGTCGGCGTATAGCGTTTTACTCCAATCGGCCCTGTCACTCTGCCCATCTTCTAAGATAGAAAGGAAAAGGAAAAGTAATTGGATTTTCTGCTAGCAGGGAAATGATGAAATGACACGAAATCCCCTTCATAACCCCCCCCCCCCCCCCCCCCCCCCAACCACCCACAGACACACACCTATACGCCGCTGTGTAAACCCACCCTCCTTTTCCTTTTCCTTCCGTCTGTCTTACTTGTCTTTTTTGTTTCTGAAATCTGGAAATACTTCAGGGTGTTGAGAGTTCCTTTTCATCTTCCCCGTCATGGCGAGCGTGCCTTGTTCTCCCAGGTAGACAAAAGAAGAGATGAAATGAGAGGAATGAAAGGATTTCCAGGATTTAATGGAGATCTGAGGAAGGTTTTTTTTTAGGATGTTTCTGGCTAACGAGAGAAGGCAGCCCAGAGTGCAAATGTATGCTGTTGAAATCTAGCCGCACTCCACCTGTACCTTGTTTACCTAAAAAGTGTTGGACTGTGGTGGTGAGAGACGTGAAGATGGAATCACGCATGACTTGAAAAATGCAAAGATCAACCATAAAAAGTGCATGTGAATTAGAGCTGTACAATATATTGTTTGAGCATCGACATCACAATGTACATGTTCGCAATAGTCGTGCTTGGGACTTTTCATATATCTCTGTAGTTGATTGTGTTTCTGTAAAACCCTGTGAGATGACTTTGTTGTGATTTAGGGCTTTATAAGTAAAATTTAATTGAATTGAACAGTTACATCGCAGGTCCTACAATTATTATTAGTTATTTATTTTATGATTTTAAATGTTTTATTTATTTGTATATATTTATTTGTATATATTTGTTTATTAGTTATTATTATTATTATTATTATTATTATTATTATTATTATTATTATTATTATTATTATTATTATTATTATTATTATCATTATCATTATCATTATCATTATCATTATCATTATTATTATTATTATTATTATGTATTTGTCTTTTTATTTATTTATTTATTTTTATTTGATTTATTTATTTCATTCATGTATATTTGTTTTTATTTTAAAATGTATTATTAATGTGACTTTATGTTTGATTTTTTTTCGTTTATTTATTTAATTATTTCAACTACATAAGTATTTTTTCATATCGCAATAAATATCGCAGGATTTTTTTTTTTTCTAATATTGTTCAGGCCTAATGTGAATGTGTGCTGATAGTTTCTCTCCTTCTGATGTCACACTGCATTACTGCTTTACATCCTTTTTCCTAAACGTATGCTCTGACCTCCTGCACATTCATCAACTTACATTAACCTGCCTTCATCCTGCGTCTGTCATCTTCATCATCGTCATCACCCTGTCTCTATTCAGACGATGTCCTTCACCATATGATTGGTTCATCCTCATCCTCAATCTTACGCTCTTCATTCTGCACATGACATCCAATTAATGTCCTTTCAAGTAGGGTCTTGAAAATAATGTTAACAGCGGTAATGAGATCAGTTCAGGTTGTGATTAAATGACAGCAGTGATGTGATTTATAATCTGCTGAGTTTTTGGAAGTTACTGAAGTCTTTGCATTTAAAAAGAATGGGTAATTGTTCTATTTAAAACACTGTTTTTCAACCTTGGGGTCATGACGCCACGGGGGGTCGTCTGGATTTTCTAGTAATTGGTATATATTGTGACTTGAAAAACAATCATAATACAAGAAAGACATGACAAACTGAGTGTGAAACTGAAGCACAGTGGTTCTGTTTATCTGTCAGATGTTCACTGTGGTCAGTTTCAGATGCTGCAGCTCTTTTATAATTCATAGTTTGAATTATTGTTTGTTTAGTATTATTTACCAGCCTTGTAAATACAAGCTGGACTGACTGTACATATCCTGACCAAAGGAAAATAAAATTATCATTTTGTGCTGTAATATATACCTGGCTTTTCTGCCTCCATCTATAATAAAGTAGATTATATAGACTAAATGCCATTTAAAAATTAGACAGACAGACGGATAGATGGTTAAAAACAGCATATACAGACAGTCATCAAAACATACTTAAATACCGCATCATACATATATATATATATATATATATATATATATATATACATATATGTATACGTATATGTACATATATGTATAGGAACATACATACATATACACATGTACATATACACATACACACATGTACGCAAAAAATATATTTGAACAGTGTTAAAATCTGATGTAATCAACATTAACATAAGTTAATGTTGAGAAAATATTTTTGTTCATCATTCAAAAGTTATCAATGCACAGCATCTAAACCAGGGGTGGACAACCTGTAACACCCAAACAGATATTTGAACCCAGTTTCCACAGAAAAGAAAAAACACTTGGAGCCACTCATCATCTGTAAAAATCACAGTGAATGTGTCCCAAACCTTACTTTTTTTTGTTTGTATGTTTCTGGAGCTTTTTTTTATCTCTTGCCCCTTTATTACTGTAGGCTACTTCCGGCATTGTACGTCACCTTCACGGGAATTCAGTTAATAAAGTGTATGTATTAATAATAGAAAATGTTGCCTACTATTTAAATTACAGTCATGGGAGTAATCATGATGTTGACATTGATGGGGACATCATTTGACGACTTTCTCGCAAGAGGCAGCAACAAAAAAATAGAAATAAATAAATAAATAAGAACATGGCTAAAATTATTAAAATAATATCTCATTTTGTTTTTAATTTTAGGAATGTTTTTTATTTCTTAAACCACATTTTGTATGTTTTCATTGATCATCTATAACTGTATTATATATTTAATTACAGTTATCGTCAAAATACCCACATTAAGTTTGGCCTCGTTTTTGTCATAGGTTTGTTGAAGACAATATTTAGTCACTATAAAGCGCACTGTCAATGAATGGTTATTTTATTAGATTCTTCATAAATAAGGTGAACTGGATTATAAAGAGCATGAAGTGAAGTCAACATTAGTAGATAAAAATTCAAAATTATTCGATAAAAAAGTCAAAATCATGAGATAAAAAGTCAAAATTATCACATAAAAAGTCTAACTTCCCAGTCACTGAGCACAACTAGAATTATTCCATATACTGTATAAGGCACACTGTGGTCAATTAAAGTCTTTTAAGTCTCACCTTTCCCAAATTTCATGTAATTTGACATTAACATATTGGTATAGACACGTCCATAGCATCCATAATTACAACTACTTACCAGGTTATTTTAATGTTTATCTCAAAAGACAAACAACCCGACTGACCGCAACCAGAATATCATTAAAAATATTTTTCAATGACCCACAACTGAAACAGATACAGTTAATCTGTAATCAGCCCCATCCAGCTCCAGTTTAAATACGGCCCTGTGTCTGATAACAGAAAACAGTCCATTTGTTCGATGACTGTTTCCATTTGAGACGAGTAACTGAACATCATTGCTACACATTTATTCGTCTTCAGGAGGCATTACTCATTGCTCTTCCATCCTCTTTCATTTCTTCTAATCTTCCCAGAAAATACATTAGTTTCAGCATTCTCAAGTGTTTTTTTTTTTCCCCAAGACTTTTCATTACTTTGTCGGATTACATTTGTATTAAAAACTGTCCTTCCCTCGCTCCACGTGCTATCGCATCCCATTCCTCATTGTTCTGCTTCTTCGTACTCATTTTAGCTCAACACCGGAATGACATGAAAGCGTTGTGTCCGGCCTTATCTTCGTCAACTTTATTAAACAGCTTCTCAGAGAAAACGCCTGCTTGGATTAATTTCAGGTTTTTGTATTATTCTTTTTTTTTTTTTTTTTACGTAGATTCCTTTGCTTAATGTCAACAAAGGTAGCTCACAGGTTTCAGAAATGTAGTATTTTTGAAGTATTACAAACTTATGTTTTCTTATAATGGTTTGATGTTTTATAACATTGATTTGATTGATTGATTGATTGATTGATTGATTGATAGTCTTTATTTGAACTCAATTTAAAAGACAAAACAAAATGAAAAACAGATAATAATGATCATACTGCAAAAGAAAAAATGTAAATAAAGAAAAGGAAAAAAAGTGAATTTGCTATTATCATTATGCATTTTACAAAAGTCCAAAAGGAATAGGATGAAGCACAATGCTTATTTACTCCTACCCCCTAATTCAGCATCCCTACCACTGAACATAAACACATTGTTTCAATGTTTCTTACACATATATACATACACACACACACACACACACACACACACACATATATATATATATATATATATATATATATATATATATATATATATATATATTTTTTTTTATTTTTTTTATTTAATTTAATTTAATTTTTTTCCCTCCTTCGTCCCTTCCCCCCTTTTTTTCTCCTTACCTGTCTGCAAGACATTTTTATTTATATACAAAAAAACAAAAAAAAAACCAATGACAATGTGAGAGGGACAGAAATGCTCAGAGATTTCACTGTAGTTATTTTCACTAATAGGGAGTCATATATGGACTTTCACTGGATTCATACAGTTTTCCTCCAGTGGAAGTAGTTTACATTTTCCTGCATAAACACCACAGGACCTGAACATAGAAGCAGGACCTGAGAACCTCATACATTCAACTTAATATTATTGACAGAAAAATTTACATTACAGATCACTAATAAGGTGGTAATTTTGATGCAATTTCATGGTAATAATTCTTTGTAACAGTTTATTACAAACATTTTCCATGCAGTTTCCAGTGCAATTACTCTACAGTTTCCAGCTAACAGTGATGCAAACAGCTTTGATTTAATTTGATTTGAATGCTTTATTTCGAACATGTGCAGAATGCAACAACAATAATAATAATAATAATAATAATAATAATAATAATAATAATAATACACAATGACATGTCCAAAAAGGAGTAAGATGAAGCATAATGTTATTTAATCCTAATTGGTAATTATTGGAAATTAATCTGTAGTTATGAGGGGTGTGACAAGACACTCAGCTCATAAAACAAGAGGAGACATGAGATTGGGTTCACGAGATCGAGATGAGATTTTAAGAAAACTAAATTACAAATTATGTGAATGGACAAGAGACTTATTTAACTGAGTTGGACATGGATTTTATAACTGTAAATGTTAACTTTTAATGAACCTCTACGAATTGAAAGTAAAATAAAATGTAATAAAAGTTTAAATTAAATAAATACAATTATATATTTCTCTGGTGCTTGACTGTGGAAGTTGAGATCCCAATGTGTTTGTCAGCGTTGTCTGGTTTCTTGGTGTTTTCTTGGCAGGAGCTGTTGCTGATTCGAGTACTAAGCTGTGGTGCTGCTAGAAATGTCTCTGCATTCGCTACATTTGCATACAGTGTCTGCATATTGTCACTTATATCAGTCACTCTCTTGCCATTTATCATTTCTAGTGCCCAAAATGCTACCAAACAAACAATTTCAAAGTGGTGGGGGCATCCTCAATAGTAATACCTGTATTTTCCTACATCATTTTGATTGCTTAGTGGAAAACAAACAGGAGACAGGATTTTGGATGAGATTGCAATGAGAAATATTGTTAAATTACATCTCACGGGACATGGTCACACCCCTAGTAGTTACTGAAATGATGACTCCAGGATTCCAGGAAAATGCACAGCATCAAAGCAGCAGTAAAATGCTTTATCACTTGTTTCCACCCAATTACTTAGTTATTACCAACAAAGAGACAAATCATGTCAGTACAGTAGTAAGATGGTACAGAAGTGCCTGTAACTACACTGGAACAAGTTAATTCATTTAATGATTACATGGTATCTCCTCTTCCTACTTAATTACCTGCCTATGTTGATAATTATTACCAAGAAATTACATTAAAATGACCATAGAAAGTAGTTGCACTGGAAACTGCATGGAAATGACTTGTAATAAACAGTTACGAAGTCATTGTTACCATGAAATTACATCAAAATTACCAAACCAGTTTCCGTAGTTACCATGGAAACACTGTCATCTCCTACAACATTGATTCATTAGTAAAACCCATGGCGTTTGAGTTCACGGAAAAATGCAAAATACAAACAATGATATAACAAATGGCGATATATATAACACTTGGGAAACTTGGGAGATTTGGAAGTTATGACAAAATTAGTTCTGGGTTCAAAGTCACTCTCGGCCTCGCTCTCTTACACACACACACACGCACACACACACATCCAATGAACTGTCTAGGTTTAAGATTTACACCAGCGATTATATATTCATAGATCAATCAATAAAGGGAGTCTCGCAGCCGGGACATGTCCACATAGACACACATTTAGCAAGAGTCACAGTGTAGGAATTCTAATGAGTGTGAGTGTGTGTGGACATCAATACGCTGCAGCTTTACATTTCATTAGGCCAAGAAGCACAGTTTAACTCCCAATGAATAGCAATAAAACTACACTGCCTGTAACCATCTCCCTCCATCTGACTCAGTTGCACACATTCTGTCTTTCAGAATAATCGCAGTTTCCTTTTAAATGTCTTACTAGGTACAAATAGTTTGGTCATTTATCAGGCAAATTACTATTTTTTTTCCCCCGTTGCTGCAGTGGAATCCAGAAGAGTGTTTTTTCTAACATTATACAGTGATTCACACAGATTTTAAAGACAATTTCAAGTAGTAAATGTTGAATATGAGTGATTTTTTTGATCAGTTTGTGAGCTTATAACAGTTGTTTTAATGCCTGCGTTTATTTTTTTAGCGGTGTTGTGGTCAAAGGAATATGGCAGGATATAGAGTAGAGTGGAGGTACAGCTTTGTCATATGGAAAATAAAAATAAAGAATATTGAAATGGCTTGCTAAATGTCTGTATGTGTGTAATTATTTGTTAACTTTTTCCTTATTTATATTTTTGCTTCTTTAATTTATTATTTACATTTACTTTATGTATTTTCTTATTTATTTCTATATTTTATTTTCATCTGATGTCTTAATAATTTTATCATAGTGAGCAAATACTACTGATGGACTTTTGGATCAACTAAAAATAATACTCGTGTATATATATATAAACTTTGTTCTTCTGGAGTAAAATTATCACATATACACAATTATCCAGGGATCACTACACTGCTTTTTAGCAAGTGCTGCTCAGTTGTTTTGGGGCAAAAAGAGGGGTACGATGATTTCCAATAACATGGAAAGTTTGACATTTGAAATTGCAGACTCTTTTATTATCATTATACAACAGATTCATATAACGAAATTAAGAGTGGTGCTCCACAAGGTGCTTGTTGCAATATATGAATATATATATATATATATATATAAATATATATATATAAAAAATGTTCCTCTCGGTGTCTCCTTCAGACTCGGGTCCTCTACCAGAGGCCTGGGAGCCTGAGGGTTCTGCGCAGGATCTTAGCTGTTCCTAGCAATGCGCTCTTTTGTACAGAGATCTCTGATGTTGTTCCTGGTATCTGCTGGAGCCATTCTCCCAGCTTGGGGGTCACTGCCCCTAGTGCTCCGATCACAACTGGTACCACTGTTGCCTTCACACTCCACATTTTCTCTAACTCCTCTTTCAGCCCTTGGTATTTCTCAAGCTTCTCATGTTCTTTCTTTCTGATGTTGCTATCACTGGGGACTGCTACATCTATCACCACCACTGTCTTCTCATGTTTATCCACCACCACTATGTCAGGCTGATTGGCCATCACCATCTTGTCAGTCTGGATCTGGAAGTCCCACAGGATCTTGGCCTGTTTGTTCTCTGTCACCTTTGGGGGGGTTCTCCCATCTTGACCCTGGGACCTCCAGTCCATACTCTTTACAGATGTTCCTGTACAGTATGTCTGCTACCTGGTTATGCTTCTCCATGTATGCCTTGCCTGCCAGCATCTTACACCCTGCTGTGATGTGCTGGACTGTTTCAGGGGCTTCTCTACACAGCCTACACCTGGGGTCCTGTCTGATGTGGTAGACCCCGGCCTCTATTGCTCTGGTGTTCAGGGCTTGTTCTTGTGTAGCCATGAGTAGTGCCTCTGTGCTGTCCTTTAGTCCGGCCTTTTCCAGCCACTGGTATGTCTTTTCCATATCAGCCACTTCCTCAATTTGCCGATGGTACATGTCATGCAAGGGTTTGTCCTTCCATGATAGCCCCTCTGGTTCCTCGACCTTACTGGGCTTTTGTTACCTGAGGCATTCACTTAGCAGTTGGTCATTGGGGGCCATTTTCTTGATGTATTCCTGGAGGTTCGCCGTTTCCTCCTGGACAGTAGTTCTGACACTTACTAGTCCTCGGCCCCCTTCCTTTCGCTTAGTGTACAGCCTCAGGACACTGGACTTGGGGTGGAACCCTCCATGCATGGTAAGGAGTTTCCTTGTCTTGATATCAGTGGCTTGTATCTCTTCCAGTGGCCAGGATATTATCCCAGCTGGGTATCTGATTACTGGCAGGGCATAGGTGTTAATGGCCTGGATCTTATTTTTGCCGTTCAGCTGACTTTTCAGGACCTGACTTACCCTCTGTAGGTATTTGGCTGTGGCTGACTTCCGAGCTGCCTCCTCATGATTACCATTTGTCTGTGGGATCCCTAGGTATTTGTAACTTTCCTGCACATCTGTGATATTCCCTTCAGGTAGGTCAACCCCTTCAGTTGTGATCACCTTTTCTCTTCTAGATATCATCCACCCACATTTATCTAGTCCGAATGACATCCCAATGTCTTTGCTGTAAATCCGAGTGAGGTGAATTAGGGAATCAATGTCACGCTCATTCTTGGCATACAGCTTGATATCATCCATGTAGAGGAGGTGGTTGATGGATGTTCCACTTCGGAACTGGTATCTGAAGCCACTCTTTGAGATGATCTGGCTGAGGGCGTTTAGGCCTATGCAGAACAGCAGGGGGGACAGAGCATCTCCTTGGTAAATGCCGCATCTGATGTTCACTTGTGCAATTGGCTTTGAGTTGGCCTCTAGAGTTGTCTTCCACAGCCTCATTGAGTTCTGGATGAACTCCCTTAGTGTCCTGTTGATGTTATACAGTTTTAAGCATTCCAGTATCCATGTATGTGGCATTGAGTCATAGGTTTTCTTGTAGTCAATCCAGGCAGTGCACAGGTTGGTGTTCCTCGTCTTGCAATCTTGGGCAATTGCCCTGTCAACCAGTAGCTGGTGTTTGGCTCCCCTGGTGTTGTTGCCTATTCCTTTCTGTGATCTGCTCATGTATTGCTCCATGTGCCTACTCATCTTAGTCGCTATGATGCCTGATAGTAGCTTCCATGTGGTGCTGAGGCAGGTTATAGGCCGGTAGTTAGATGGTATTGTTCCCTTCTGGGGGTCCTTCATTATGAGGACTGTCCGGCCCTGGGTTAGCCACTCTGGGTGGTTTCCCGATATTAGCAGCTGGTTCATCTGTGCTGCTAGGCGTTCATGGAGTGCTGTCAGTTTCTTAAGCCAGTAGGTATGAATCATGTCGGGCCCTGGTGCTGTCCAGCTCTTCATTTTGGAAACTCTGGTTTGGATGTCTGCTAGTGTGATTACTACTGGGTCTTGTTCTGGGAGTTGGCTGTGCTCTGCCTGTAAGTCTGTCAGCCATTGGGCATTGGTGTTATGTGTTACCTCCTTCTCCCAGATGCTCTTCCAGTATTGCTCAATGTCAGCTCTAGGTGGGTCCGTTGTCACCTTGCCCCCCTGCCATTGAGAGTAGACCTTAGCTGGGTTGGTGGAGAACACCTGGTTTATTCTCCTGGCCTCTACCTCTCTTGTGTATCTCTTTAGGCGGGTAGCTAGTGCTGTGAGCCTTTGCTTAGCAGTCTCCAGTGCCTCAGCTGTGGACAGTTTGTTGTATTTCTTGGGTAGTTCTTTCCTCAGATTCACACCTCTGCTTTGTTCTGTTAAAACACTGACTTCTCTCCGTGCTGCCATGATCTTTGCCTCTAGCTTTCTCCTCCATGGGGAAACCTTCTGGCTGCTCTGGCTGTTCATCTTGTAGCCAAGCATCTCTAGGATTACGGTTGCTGCTGCGTACATCAGCTGATTGGTCTCAGTGATGGTAGTGGTAGGGACAGTTTGCAGTGCAGTGTTCAGGCCCTCAAGTAGAGACTGGTCTGGCACTTTGTTCTTTAGCCTTTGCAAGCAGGTAGTTGTGTTCCCCCAGGATTTCATGATTATATTTCTCAGGTCAGCTGCCCTTGTGTTTAGTCTTTCTGGGGCTTGGTGCCCAATCTCGATATTTGGGGGTGGTGGTGAAACTACCCCCAAGCTGACCTGTCGTCCTAGCTCCCCCTTGCCGTAGCATCTTTGTACCGTGGATGAGGTACAACGCTGTACCTCATCGATCTCTAGCTGTGATAGCAACCTCTTATTGCGGATATTCGAACACTGAGCTAGGAGCTGTTTCTTAGTCAGTGAGGATATATATATATATATATATATATATATATATATATATATATATATATATATATATATATATAAATAAAATATTTAAAATAATGATTAAAAAAAGATTTCACATTCATATTAAAATTTAAAATTGCATTTCTACCTAAAATATTACACATTACTTCAGATGGACGATTGCACGTTGCCATATACTGCACTTGTTTCAGTTATTGCAACGAAGGGATTTATTTTAGAGTGCTAACATGGGTTCAGAGCCCTGATGGTCTGTCCGAGTCTGGGGCTCTGAACTCATGTTAGGACTATAAAAAACGTACAGCAACATGTAATCGTCCTGAAGTAATGTGCAATATTTTAGGCAGAAATGCAATTTTAGATTTTAATGTGAATGCAAATCAGTATATTTGCATTCATTTAGAGAAATTAGACATTCAAGTTTTAAAAGCTCATAATACACCTTAGCTGGACTGTAATCAAACCCAACTAGAGTTTTGGAAATCAGACTATTGGTGCCAGATAATGCAGTTCTAAATCAAGGTTTGTTGCACTCACCTCGACTATTGACTGACCTGGACACGCCTGCTTCCAGAAGTGACCAGACACATGGTGTGACAACATGGCCGTTTTTTGTAACACAATCAGAGTTTCACAGTTTGGACCAAATGTCCCGAGCTACTCATCACTGTCGCCCCTATCCTCACTCGGTGTTCTTGTCCTACTACGTCTCCTTGAAATCTGCCCCACCTGTTTATTACTATCTATGGCACCAACCAGGAAAATGCCAATGCAAAAGAGCGTGTAGTGCCACCTAGTGTATGGGAGGGAAACGTACATTACTAAATAACACTGGTCTATAAGTCAAAGGATTCTGGAATAAAACTAATGAAATGTCCCTGCACATGTGTTACTGATAAAGAAAAGTCTTAAAGATAAGTTTCTAAGATAAGTCTGGGGTCAAAATGTGAAATTATTTTAATTAACAAGAGAATAGGTTTCACTACAAATGAATTTTTGTCTCAATATTACACTCAAAAAGATAAAGAAGAAAAAACATTAGGTTTTAGTCCAAAGATTCCTTTGGACTAATTGGTCTCAGATCTATTAGATCTACTTCAAAACACTGTCTGCACATTATGATCCATTCACTTTACAGGTTCTTTCTAGTGGAATATTTACAAATCCATTGTATACATGTACATAAACCAGCATATATGTGGAATAACACACCATCATATATATTAAAAACATGAACTAACCAGCACTAAAGCCATTTGTTTTCTGATTCATCTTATTAAACATTTGATGCATGAATTATCAGAACCTTAGTCAAGAGTTTTTTTTCCCCAAAGTGTTTTTTTTTTCCTGTTTGTAAGAATTTTGTACGATTTAGCACATGTAATGTCTGAAGTAGATACTTTCTAAACAAATAGTAAAGCAGTGTATTTTAATTCTCTTGCTCCACATGTACACTGGGATTTCTGGGAAACTCCAGTTAAGTCCTTTTAGCTCGACTATTGCCAATAGCTTGGCTTCGATGTGCATGTGAAATTACTGAATGTCTGCCTTATAAAGGGTTAAAAGTTTGTTTTATGCCAAATGACTGAGCGAAAACTCGTTATCGCTCCTGTCTGAGACTTTTTTTTTTTTTTTTTTACTCTTCAAGACTGACTTGCCGGGCAGAAACTAGCATCATAAGCTGCCAATAGGCTGAATCACTCAGCTGATTTATAGTAATTGTTGTGGTGTCTGGCCATATCCCTGCATGTAACTGCAGCATTTGCATTGATCTGTGTGAGGATGACGGCAGCCTCTACCTCCACCTCCACAACCACGTTCACCTTCCTCCCTCTATCCACCAAGTCAGGAAGACACGCCGGCTGAGGGGAAATGGGATTCCAATAGAGGGGATATCATCCAGGATCTGCTGACCCCACACACACAAATCATCTGTCTACACACACACACACTCCAGAGGGGGGTCAAGCACAAGGTCCAGCAGACTAGGTTTCAGTCGACGTAGCAAAACGGTGGAGACAGGAAGCTGTGTAAGGATTCATGCATGTTTGTGCACGTTATCATAGCCTATATAAAAGGAGGTGACAGCAGCATTACTGCAGGAGAGCCTAGTCTAGGAGGCTGCGGAACGACATGACCACACAGCGGCTGGAACACACACTTAAACTGTCAAAGTGTGATCAGAGCTGCAGCTGCTGAATGTTAGGAATACATAAAAACAGAGCTGACAGGAAGTAAAACTATAAATACAGGGGCTGTGTCCGAAATCATCCATTACTCTTATGTAACATGAGATGTTGAGTTCAAGTGAGAAATACTTCCATCATTTACAGCTTACTCAAACTATCCCACAATGCACTGTGAAATGTAACGTATACTGTACATTTAATCTGACAAGGACGAGACATGTCCGATATACACGGTGAGTGAACAGGACTGTACGTAGAACTAGAACGATGGGGATGTTTTCACACTTCTGTCATCTGTATTTGTAATCCAAGGGATTTCATTTTAGATGTTCGGCTTTACACTATATCAGTGTTTCAAAAAGGATTAGGGAGGGGGCATGCGATCACTCATCATACCAATTAGTGATGTGCAGATTGATTCTAAAATTTTTATAATTCTGATACTACTTCCTTCTGCTCTAAAATCTGAACCTTGGGGGGGGGGGGCTTTTCTATAGTCGCCCCAAACCATCCGTCACTCTTCCAACCTCAACACTTTTAAATCCTCTTTAAACACTCATTTATTCAAGATTGCTTTTAATGTTTGATTACTTCTATTCTGTCTGTTTTAATGTGTGATTCATCGGTTTTCTATTTTTTTTTTTTTTTTTTTTGCTTTTGTTTTTTTTGTTTTTTTTGCTTTTGTTTTATTGTTTCTTTTCCTATTGTAGTCGGACTCTTATTGTTCTATTTTTTACTTCATGTAAAGCGTCTTTGACTGGCATGACACGCGTTATATAAATTACATTTATTATTATTATTATTATTATTATTATTATTATTATTATTATTATTATTATTATTATTATTATTATTATTATTATTATTATTAAAATCGATTTTCAATTCAAAATATTGAAACTTTTGATCCTTGAATTATTAACAGTAACATGGTGAAAATTGAGTAAAATATTGAGATGTTGTCTATGGATATGTTAAGATATACAAGTTTTTTTTTGGACCCGGTAAAGAAAAAAAAATATCGAGTCCACACTGGGAACAGATCAGTAACATATCACATAACATGGCAACGAAACGCATGCTGAAAACGATGCAATACACATGCCACACCTCTACATGTGTTGTAAGACAGTCCCACCGGATACACTATGTTGTTGGTTTAACATCAGTAGATTTTCTTTCAGTAACACCAGTAAACTTAGCAGTGACTGCAGATCTGCTACTACTGCTACTCTGGTTACCACCATGATGGTCGCTGTCCACTATACAAATGAACATTGTGCGTGCAGCTGCTATTTGTTCTGGTCATGTGGTTGTGATGTCAATGCTCGGCGTAAACTAATCAGTTTTACTCATCCAGATAGACAGTAATGACAGTAATGGCAACGTTGCCAGATTTTTTTGTACTCTGGAACCCAGTTCTCAAAAAATATCATTTCAGGGCACCCAAAACGACAGTGCCGTGTGGATGCAAGGCCAAAATGATAAAAAATTTGATGGGATTCACTCGAAAATGTTGGCGTCTGGAGTAGGCATACGTACATAGGTAAAGATAAAGGTAAAGTACTTTGTCATTATACATTGTACAATGAAATTTGTCCTCTGCATTTAGCCCATCTTTCATGCCATTGGGGAACCTGTAAGGAGCAGTGGGCAGCCATGTGCAGCGCCTGGGGACCCATCTCCAGCTGTACAGCCAGACTCATGGTCAGAATCACTTGACTGGAGGATTTTGCCTGAACAAACATATTTTTGGGTGACATGACACATGCCACCCAATGACACACGGTTGGTGGGATTACTTTGAACACTATTTAATGCAGTTTTTGTTTAAGAAGACTGTTAATTACAGTCTATTAAGAACAAGTATTTGATTTACACATAAACATGTTTAGTGTAGATCAGATATTAAGAACAGCCAAGTTATAGAAATAATATAAACTGACTGAAATGGAACTAAAACAACAAAACAATACAATACAAGAGAACAACGGTAGAATAAGTGTCCACTGTAGTGACCAGTATGCAGCAAAGGGATAAGTGTGTTGATATATTTGGACTAGAAATGAGAAAAATGCACTCAATTTTAGCAGTATAGTGTTAACCTGGTAGCATTATGCAGCTGTGCTAGGTGGCTAACATTAATTTCCGATCATTATCCAGGTTTGATGTTGAAGAATGACACCTAAATGTCTCCCTGCAAAGTTCACCTTCTTCAGGTCATCTTTTACCCTCTCAAAATGATCCCACACTTTGGGTTTGCAGCCCGACGTATGTGATTAATTAATAACCAGCTGTGTAAACTGTTCTGTCCGTCCACGACCGACTGAGTGATTGAATATGTGACTGAAACGTGTTGACTAATGACTAACCCTGAGCGCTACTGTTACGTCACTGAGGCTATTTTTGACTCTAAGGTGACAGAATCCTGCATGTAAAGTATTGGCAAATCTAACACACTCAACAGTGGGTCTTCTGAGGATGATGATGATGATGATGATGATGATGATGATGATGATGAAAATAAGCTCAGGCGTGTGTGTGTGTGTGTGTGTCGGGGGCAGCTGAGTGACACATGGTGTAAACCCACAGTGAGGGGCTGTGGATGCTGTCTTTATCCTGACTGTGCTTGTTCTTCATTGCAGATTAAATACATAAACACAAAAGCACACGCACACACATACTCACAGTGGGGGATTTTCTCACCTCAGCCACAAAGAAAACACATCAAAAAGCATCTTCAACCACCTTATACCCACTCACAAACCCCGGTGACCCCACCACCAAACCAGACCTATCAAAATTAACCTATAAAGACCCAGTGCTACTAATGTGGGAGTTATTATTTAGCATTATTTCAGTGTAAAGAATGTTTTTTTCTTGATCATTTAGCTGTCCATAAAAAACTTAGATTAAAGTTGAGGTTTATTAATATCATGAAACAGACAAAACTGAAGAAAAATTAGTTTTTTTTCTGAAATTAGTTTTTAAGTGAAAAAATTATGTATTTTCCAATATTTAATTCACTGATCATGTAAATGGTCATCAGTGTTGAGGTATATTATATCCTCCTCAGACGCATGTTTGTCTGTAGTGAACAAGAGTGTCATAGCTTTAGTTAAAAAGAACTAAATAAAAATGTCTACTGAGAAGGACATTATATATATATATATATATATATATATATATATATATATATATATATAAACAGTGATATCATGCTGTTTCCAATTAAGGCAAATATTTAATGTAAACTAGTGAAAATGTAAATTTACTGGGTATCAGGAGGTTAAAGTATTTACCGGAAAAACAATGCTCGGTGTCTGGTAATGTTTAATTGATTGATATTATATTGATATAGAACTGCAAAATATATCTATTTATAAAATGTGCTGAAAATGACTTCATTTGCAAGGCAATGTTAATTGAACTAGATCCTCTATTGCATGTTGTTTTTCTTTTGTAATTGTGATGAATGTTTTTTGGGTTTTTTTTTAGTTGTTTGTGATAGTTTGGTTTGTTTTGCGTGTGGGTGTTTTTGTAATTGCTGTACTGTAATGTAAAGACAATTATGTTGGGTGGGGATTCCAGGAAGAATAGCAATGTCTTAAACCATGTAATTAAATTAAATCAGAAACAGAGAAAACTGAAGAGAAAGTGAATTTTTGAGTAAAGATTTCATAAACCAAATGTCTCTATCCACTGTGATTAGTCAAACTCAGCGATGTCTGTGTTTCCACGTTCACTACAGAGGCTGTAAATATCCAAATGGCTCATATTTGATGATAACAAACTATATTTTTCACCAATTATTGACACGCATTGACATAATTAGTGGATCAGAAGTTATTAAACATTTACAATCAGTAGATGTTTGGTTTTGTTTAGGTCTTTATGGGTTAAAGTTCAATACATCACACCATGACTAAAGTTAAACCCACATAGCTCCCATTTTGCCTGAGAGTGTGAACAACAACAATCACATTCAAAACACAACCTCACACACAAAAAAGTGACTCTCCAAATTAATCCTCACTAAACTTTTACAGTCCCATTTGTTTCAGTCACGATGCAGAAAGCAATGAAAAGCTACTTATGTACAAATCCCATTGTGTTTGATGAGACAACAGATGTCTGCAATAAGACTTTTGACGAGAAATCCTTGTGCCAGCGTTGTCAAAACCAATGACCACTGTAAATGCGTCTTAAAATGGCACTACTTTTTTCATGAATACAGACAAAACTACACCACACCTGCAATGAAAACCAGTTAAATCAACTGATTGTAAGCCACTAACAATACAACCATAACTCATTCTGTCAACTTGAAGACTATAAGTACACAGTAAAAAAGACAGTGTCAATATTTCAAGAGTAAAACTATTTTAACCTAGATAGAGTATTTAACACTCTATGGAGAGTAAAGTAGTTCTAACAGTAGAGTTACATATCAGTGTAAACTTCTGCACAGATGCAGTGTTACATTTAACTCTACAATGATGATTAGTGCCAGGCTGCTGCATTGCATTGTGGGTACTGGACTTATTACTCATCGAGTTCTATTTTATGTGCAGGGGTTCAAGAGGGGGTTTGTGTTAATGTTCATGGATGATTGTCTGAATTCGGTGCACATTGGAGGCTATCTTAAGAACAGTCTAAACCTTCAACCCCGTAACAATGATCCATCTCCTTCATAGTGTTTTTTTTTGTTATGGGGTTGAGCATTTTAGCTAAAAAATAGCCATAGATCCACATTTGCTAGGACTAGAAAGCATGAGGAAAACAAGAAATTAATAAACTTTTCCAAAACTATTTTTCCTAAACTATATTAAATATTGTATATGTATAATATTATAGGGTGTCTGTGGCTCAGTTGGTTGAGCGGACTGTCCAATGATGTCCAATGTCCTTGAGCAAAGACACTGAACCCCAACTTAGGTTCCCAGTAGGACTGACAGAACCTTAGAAACCTACTGGTGTATGAGCGTGCGTGTGTGTGAATGGGTGAATGCGAGGCTAATATAAAGCACTTTGAGCACCATGAAGGTGGAAAAGCACTATATAAGTGCTGACCATTTACCATTTATACTGCGCTTTTCCATCTTCATGGTGCTCAAAGCGCTTTATATTAGACAAAAAAAAAAAGATAATTTAATTACAGTTTTAAAAAACTGCTTGTAACAATGTTGAAAGGTTGAGTTTGTTCATGTCAGTCTGATGACATATTAATTAATCAATGAAATAAATAAGAAAAGTGGATGGATATTTTCATTTTTTGTCTTAGAATATATTTTGTGGTTTCCTTTCTATGAAAATGTTTTAGGTAAACCTGTGGGACACAAAGTGCACCAAATGTATTTAGGTTAATATGTCTGTTCTTATTGGCCTTTTTTGTTCTTTTTTTTTTTTTTTTTTTTTTTTTTTTAACCTCCACCAAGGGGTTATGTTTTTGGTGGCGTTAGTTTCTTTTTTTTGTTTGTTGATTTGTGTACAACATGACTCGAAAACGTATGATGGATTTTGATTACATTTGCAGGTTATGATGGTAATGAGGAACAAACAAACAACAAATTATTAGATTTTGGTGGTGATCCAGATTGGGGGGGGGGTTGGGGGGGGGTCTTGCCTGGCAGAGGTGTGCACTCTCACGAGTGCTTTTCTAGTTTTATTAATGTGACACCATTAGTCAAACCTGTAGGAGAACAGTGCCTTATGGGATCGTTGTTTTGAAGCTATGATTGATTTTGTTACAGGTGAGCTTTTGAGACCCATAAATTTTATCCTCTATGACCCCCACCTTTGAGACCCCTGCAATTGCCCATGATTTCAAAACTGACGCAGGGTGTAAACTGATGAAGAAAAAAAACAGTGCGGAGAAATTCATATTATAATAGTTATTTTACAATTAAATTTGGATTATGAATAGCTCTATTCACTGATTACAGTTAAAGATTTTTACACATTTAATTGTTCATTTTACTAATTAACAATTAACTAGCTCACTAACTAATAGTTTTTTTTTTTTACAACCGACTGAGGCTGAGTTGGTAGAATGGGTCGTCCAATAACCGACGGGTAGGTCAACTGTGGCTACAAATGTAGAGGGTGAATGAATACTGGATCCACTGTGCACTTTGAGTATATGTGTACATAAAAAAGTGTTATAGAAAGCTAATTCATGTATTATTTTTAAATTTTTTCATTATTAATTTTGACACTGAATTGAGTCGAATTAATAATACATAGTCTAAAATTTACTCTAATTTTGAGTAGGTCCATATCTTACCTGAAACAGAGTTAAATTCAACTCTGTCAGAGTTAAATTGACACTCACTTTTTTACTGTGTACAGTCGGTGAACATGTCTCGGCCTAATAAGCAGAAAAACCAAGTACCAGAGTTGTCATATGTCAATAACACTGCATCCATTTCAATGAAAATCTGATGAATCGCACTTCCTACCTTCCTCATACGTCCATTTCGAGTCCCAGCGAACGCCACCGTGTGCCCACGGTAGTCGTACGCCGCCACCGAGGTCATGCCGTCTTCCTTGTCCACGTAAAGCGGGATGCCCTCGATGGCCGTGGTGCCCCCTAGAGGCTGGTTGAAATCCTGGCCGCAGAAGTTGTCGTCTATCTGCAACGGCTGTGGACGAAGAGACACAGAGACATTAACTCAAGCGTTAACACTTTTTAAATCCCTTTTCTCATTAAACCAACATTAATTCTTAAAGAAGGAGGAGGCTTTCGATCTCGCCGGCACTTAGCAGACATTTTATGGCGTGGGAACGAAGCCAAGCGCTTGCAGAAGTAGTGAGAAATGGTGTGAAATTTATGGGTGTCATCGGGAAAATTAACTCCAATTTTTCTACTCTTTTTTTTTCTTTCTTTTTGGGAGGTTTATCTAACAGCCAGGAAATGGAGGAAGATGACATCATTTTTCATTAAAGACAAAAGAAGACTGAGACAAAAAAAAAAAAGCAGCTCTTACCATGATTAGATGTGATTGGTGCTAACATTACATCCGTACTTCTTGATACAGGCTGTCAAATGGCAATTACAAGTCACAATGAGCTAACTAATACTTGTTTGTTAAAGTAATAAATATTGAATTTTTACACTGAACATTTCTATTTACACTGCTTTGGGGAAGTCGTTTCTAATGAGAGACATGTCAATGCACTAAGTAAATCAAATGGAGTCAGTGTAAACATGAAGGGAGGGTGAACACGGACAGGACACTGAAGAAGATGACAAGGAAATGACAGGAAATAAATTGTAGGTCAGATTAGCATATCATAATAAAAGTGTCTCGCACTGACACCTCGCCATGCTGATATGTTGATATTTCATGGCTGATTTATGACAACGCGTGTGTGTGTGTGTGTGTGTGTGTGACAGGCATGTCATTAAAAGCAGGTGATAGTTATATACACATCAGGAGGTCGACCTGACTGCGATACATGGAACAGAAATAATCAACGGCATCTGATTGTGTCCCTCACACAGCTGGGGTTTCCTATTGTTTAGAGGACATCACATTGACTTCCATTCATTTCCTGGATACTTTCTAAAACTGCCATCTCACAGTAAGCTAAACCATGAAACTGTCAGAGGTGGGTTAATCTCAGCTCCATAGAGTAAAAGTCCTCTACCTGTTTATTTAACACACTAATTAATCCATCTACCTGGATGAGGAGTGGTGCTCATTAAACTAGGCTGGTTCAGTGACTGATTGGAACAAATACATGGAGGGATTTTGACTGTATGGAGCTGGGATTACACACCTCTGGAAACAGTTATTTACCCTCATATTTAAATGGAACATTTCTGCATCAAAATATATGAAACAATCTAGGTCTGATAATGTACGTTGAAACATCTTATTGAATATTTCCAGAAATGTTTATAGACACTTAAATAAAGCAGGTTCAGAAAATAGATGGATGGATGGATGGATGGATGGATGGATGGATGGATGGATGGATGGATGGATGGATGGATGGATGGATGGATGGATGGATGGATGGATGGATGGATGGATGGATGGATGGATGGATGGATTCAGACCCTTGCTACTGGATAAATGTCCAGACCCCCCCCCCCCCCCTACACCACCACCACCACCACACACACACACACGGAAATACATGAACACACACAGACTTTCAGGTTCAAACATTTGCTTAAATGGTTAAAAAAATCACCAAGTAACAAATTAAAAATTGTTTATACGTACAGTCACCTGCAGGGACTGAAACACCTGCATATATTCATGAATACATACACAAAGGGAATACACAAGCAGCAAACGACAAAAATTAAAAATCAACAAATACACATCACACAGCGACACATTAACACACACACACACACACACACACACAAACAGAAATAACAAAGCATACACACACACACATGAAAGTGAACCACCCACACTACACAAATTAACATGCCAGCTTTTCCTTGTTCATTACAAGACGTATCGTCTCCATAGAGACTAATCAATCACCCCGCCCCTCCAAAACAGCAAAGCTGTCAGCAAGTGTGTGTGTTTGTGTGTGTTGGCCTGTGTTTGTGTGTCAGGTTGAAAAAAGGTTGAGAAAACGCCTGTGGCAGACATTGTCTGCCTTCTACCAGACTTTCAAAGGCAGCCAGAAACACAGCAAAGTTTAACTTCAATGAACAAAGACACAAAAGTGAGACAAAGTAAAAGAGAGAGAGAGACAGAGAGAATGAGAGAGAGAGAGAGAGAGAGAGAGAGAGAGAGAGAGAGAGAGAGAGAGAGAGAGAGAGAGAGAGAGAGAGAGAGAGAGAGAGAGAGACTCTTAGACAGGGCTTTGGCGTTTGTATGATTTACATAAACATGTTCTCAATTTTATATCTGTTTGTTGCATGTAATTTAAGAGAGACAAAAGAGAAAAGCAGGGAAGACAAAACCAAGGTGATGCAGAGTAGAGACAGATATGAAGGAGAGAAACAAGAAGCAGATGGAGGAAGGAGAGAGAGAAGAAGGACAGCGAGGAAGGAGAGAAATGGACAAGTGAGAGGAAGGAAAGAGAGGAAGGAGAGAGATGGATGAGTGAGAGGAAAGAAAGAGAGGAAGGAGAGAGATGGACGAGTGAGAGGAAAGAAAGAGAGGAAGGAGAGAGATGGACGAGTGAGAAGAAAGAAAGAGAGGAAGGAGAGAGATGGACGAGTGAGAAGAAAGAAAGAGAGGAAGGAGAGAGATGGACGAGTGAGAAGAAGGAAAGAGAGGAAGGAGAGAGATGGACGAGTGAGAAGAAGGAAAGAGAGGAAGGAGAGAGATGGACGAGTGAGAGGAAAGAAAGAGAGGAAGGAGAGAGATGGACGAGTGAGAGGAAAGAAAGAGAGGAAGGAGAGAGATGGACGAGTGAGAGGAAAGAAAGAGAGGAAGGAGAGAGATGGACGAGTGAGAGGAAGGAAAGAGAGGAAGGAGAGAGATGGACGAGTGAGAGGAAGGAGAGAGATGGACGAGTGAGAAGAAAGAAAGAGGAGAGAGAAGAAGAGGTAGAAAAGAGATGGGGGAGAAAAGGAAGAGATACAGAACACAGAAGGATTCTGAGTAGGGTCAGTATAAACATCCATCTCATCCTCATATACTACACTAGCTAGTGTTTAGTCCATTGAGTGGAATAATAAATTAATATCCAAATACAGTCTACAGTTAACAGAACATTCAAGGTAAAACAGATGATCTAACTTTATGCACCATTTCTGTTTCTCTCAGATAAGGAAAGAACAAACACCCCTGGGATACAAATCCATGTAAACAATAACAATAATAATACATTTTGTTTGGAACATACTTTACATTTGAATTCAAATCTCAAAGTGCAGAGTGAAAGATAAAATCAAAAGGATCAAATTAACAGATTAAAATCAAACAGTAAAAACGTTCCTAAAAAGGAAGGTTTTAAATCCTGGTTTGAAGTCATAAAGTAGGGATTCCAAAACCTGCCTGGAATACAGCATTAATGTATTTTTGTGTGTTTTGAAGGACATTTGTGTACAAAAAAACAAACAAACAAAGCAGAAGAGTCAACTGACATAAAATGTGTAAATCATGACAAATACAAATGAACCCTGTGATTCATCTAATTAGAAATTGTAATTATTATTACAATTATTAATTATTAAAACTGCATCACACCAGAACCAGAACCAGAACCAGAAGCTCCTGCCACATTCTCCACCAAAACCCAGACGTTCTATCTAAACTGTGCCCCAACCAACACGACCATTGATTAAAGTATCTTATAATAACATCATTTAGCCTTTATTACTTCTACCAACGCACTTCGTACTTGTAAACTCATCTGCATTCCCAGTGTCTATCCAGCTCACACACACTGAAGGAAGATCGCCATCTTCCCAGCGCTGTTGCCGCTGTGCTGAGGACGCTAATGGTTTGTTATGTTTAGCCTGACTTGCATCATTACCATAGAGTCAACAGCTCAGATTGAGGCACAGTGGAGCGTTCAGTCGACGTGTTTTCACTGCAGACAAATGTGGCCTCACACAGACCTGACATCTGCTAGCTGTTGTGTGCCTTGTAGACATGTAATTCCAACAGTCTGCCTACTCTATCATTCCTTTACAGCAACCCATTGAAGAGACGCCAAAGCACTTTCAGGCACCAGGACAGAAAGACTTATCATCCACCCAGCCTCTTAAAAAAAATAAAAAAAAATAAAAAAAATAATAATGTTTATTCAATATTATTAAAATCATAGTCCATTATGATTATGCAAATTACAGTATGTCCACTACAGCGCTCCGTATGTAGATTTTTGGGTTATTTTTAGGGATATAAATGAAAAATATGAAAATAATGCTGTATTATAAAGAATACAACAGTGGATGTCTGAATAGTGTTGAGGTCAAACTCAATATTTTTCACACATATTTTGGTTCTTTAACATAAATATTGGGGAAGGAGTTGATTTTAAATTAGTTTAGGCCTGTTTTGTTGATTTGTTATGGCTCCAAATCCAAGGACAGGAGTATTTAAAAGCTTAATATGTTAAGGTATTACACACCAGGTTAAAAAACAAACAAACATTTAACTCCTTAATGTCTGAATTTAAATATAAATATATAAATAAGTAAATACCACATTAAGCGGTGATAATTAATTTAACTACAGCACGTACAATAAATAGATTTTTGTGTATGTTGCAGATTTACGACAGTAGGTGTTAAGGGCTTTAACAATGTTTACCTCTACAAGTGGAATTTAATACATTTTATGACTATTTTTAACATTTATTCTTCTAGATCACTGCAGGTGTGTGTCACCTTGTGGTTAATAAGTGTTTTTTGTGTGTATTCCTATCTTTATGGGGACATTGATATGTTTATACAGTCTAACCATGGGGACCTCTGACACTATGGGTGTCAAATTTCAGGTCCCCACAAGGGTTAAATAAAAACAAAGGTTCCCCACAAGTAAAATAGAAATGATGTGGCCCAATAAATACATTATTTTTTATTCATTTATTTTTTCCCAGAAGTTCCCATGAAGCATGAAGGAAACATGGACAAAGTGAAGATGTGTTTGAAAGGTTTGAATATCTGTTTATCTTAAAATAAAAAAAATATTTATTTTTATGTATTTATTTTCAATTATTTATTCATTTTAATTATTTTCTTTATGCATTCATAATTGCAAAATATTTATTTTATATATTTATTTTTATTTATGCATTGTTTTTAGTTTGTTTTTTTGTGTTCAAATTGGCAACAAAATTACTGGTTAAATTTACACCAAATTTGGATAATACGTAGCCAGTTATGCAGAATAGATCTCATTATGTTTTAGGAACAGTAGGTCACATTTAAATTTTTTATTTATTTTTTTTATTAATTTTGAATTTTTTTTTTTTTTCACCATTTACTTATGCGAAAATTCCCATGTCTGTAACAGCAAAACTGTTGACTAAAATCCTAACAGATTTAGTTCATAGATTCCAGGGATCCAGAGTAGCTCTCATCATATTTTGGAAAAATAAGATCACTTTTTTTTATTATTATTATTTTTTTATATATATTTTTCTTCTCCCATTTACTTGTAATGCTAAAAATTTAAATGTATATAAAACATTGATTTAGTTTCATTTTACTTTCAAAATTGGCATATATATATATATATATATATATATATATATATATATATATATATATATATATAGGCATACACTTTTTAACAATGTAATTGGATAGGATTAGAATGAGGTTTAGTGAGATTTAGAACCATTTCTTATTAAAATGAGGAAATTAATAATAAAGCCTTTCCTCTAATGCAAGTCAAATAAAGACCTGATACCAACAGCATGTGAGTAAATAACGGTTCAAATACTGACGAAAACACTGATCTAAAAATAGTACTGATGTCTGTTACAGAAGAAGCAGCTCTGTTTTGTAGATGTTATCAGTCAGACTCATGTTCCTGTACTTCTGTCTGATTATATGGGTGCTTGTGTGGGTGCTTGGGTGTGGTGTGGAAGTGGGTGGGAACAGATATGTAGGTATTTGACTTTGGGGGTGGAGGGGGAATATGGCTGATGATGTCTGGTGATGGGTCTCCTATCTATAAGAACATTAGCTTTTTTTCGGGTTCCCTTTCATGTACATCTGTTGTCAACTCTCTCTCTCTCTCTCTGTATGTACAGTATGTATCACAGTAGAGACGGTAATTCCATAGAATCGGCCATTCTCAATTGACATCTCTACTTGGATATGTTTTGGATATGTTTTGGATATTTTTTTATGTTAGAAGCATTTTGTTTTGTTTTTGTACTCAAAAACAAAACAAAATAATCAAGTGACTTGATCATGATTAATCAAAATTCATCCAAAGCACCTGTAGTGGACACAGTGTTGTACCTGAACGAGTTCATTGAACGATCGTTCACGAACGATATCATATTTTTGACGAACGTGAACGACTCATTCATTTTTGCCAAATGAACTGGAAGTTGTGAACGCGGTTATTCTGGCATTTATTGAACTGCGCTCTTATGTAGTTCACATTTCGTTCTCATCACGTTGTAATTATTGAGTCCTATAAGGAATAAAATGGGATCAAAACACAGCATTATCATAGATGTCATTTTTGTATTATTCTGAACTAATGTTGGAAACATAATGTTGTGGAATAGCCAATGAGAAGCGTTTTGGGAGAGAGAGAGAGAGAGAGAGAGAGAGAGAGAGAGAGAGAGAGAGAGAGAGAGAGAGAGAGAGAGAGAGAGGTGCGGAGAGTTTTTGGGAGCGGAGAAAAAGAGTTAAATGTACAGAGTGTGACCGGCAACCGGAGCAGGTGTTGTCCCGTTCTTGGAAATAAACATTGAAAACGAAGCTCACTGAAACCGCTCCTTGTGTTCTAAGAACCCGCAGAGGGAAGTTATATGGGTGCTTGTGTGGGTGCCGGAGGACGGCATTTTCCCCTGATTTCCAGACGATGGTCAGGATAACGTCAGGAACGGTTAATAATAAGTTTACAATAATAACACAAAAAAAGAACGAAAAAGTTCATTTTGGGATCCATGAACTTCTAGTTCATAATTTGGAAGAATGAACGATGAACTGAACTAATTCATATTGAGTAACTTGAACTGAACTTTGAACTAGTTCCTAATCAAGGTGAACTTTCCCAACACTGACTGGACAATATATTATCAATATGACAATTAAGCCTTTATTGGTCAAGTAAGTGTTTTGTTTCATCTTTGCATACATTAATAGTTAGTGACAGTAACTGTTAGCTGACTGTGCTTTGGTTGGGTCCAGTCTACCTCACCTCTGTTATTTCTTTGGCTGTGAAAATCAGTCATTGATGGAAAAAAGGCTGGACCACCATCTCACCTGTTTCCTGATGACTGTTGTTATAGTTTATTTTGCTGAGTTGGGGAATGGGATATTCCAAGTGTGGTTTTCCATCTGTGCACAGACAGTGATGTGACATGTTGTATTTGTCGTAAATCTGTCTAATAATCCTTTAAAGTGTCCCTAACATAAGGTGACCTGCTGTAGTCTTTTATTAGTGCTTTTATAGGCTTTGTATAACTTGTCCCTTTTGGCCTGTTGGACCTCTGACCAGACTATTAATACTAGCAACTATAGCTCATAGTGAGGACACTGTACATAGCATTAGAACACACACACACACACACACACACCTCTGTTCTATTTCCAGGGGGTTAGACAAGGACACAGTCCCCTGTGTTGTCCTTGTTGAAGACCTCTGCCGTACATCGGTGTACGACGGCCCCTGGCAACACACACACACACACACACACACACACACACACACACATACACACACACAGACCCATGCCAAACTCGTGCTGGGTGAGTGATGATGGGGTGATGAGGGAAAGAGTGGTACAAACCTGATGAAGAAGGAGGGGAAGAGGGGAGGACGGTTAAGGGTCAACAGCACTACTGTCACCACTAATGAGGCCCAGCTGAGAGACAGACAGACAGGTGGAGAGAGAGAGAGACAGAAAGGGAGATAGAGAGACAGACAGATGAAGAGAGAGACAGGCAAACCGATGGAGAGAGAGAGAGTGACAGACATAAAAAGAGAGAGACAGACAGAGAGAGACAGACATGCAGACAAAGAGAGAGACAGACAGACAAAGAGAGAGACAGATGGAGAAAGAGACAGGCAGATTGAGAGAGAGACATACAGACAAAGAGGGAAAGAGAGAGATACAGACAGAAAGAGAGTGAGAGACAGACAGACAGATGGAGAGAGATAGACCAACAGACAGACAGACACATCTGGATGCATTCCTGTGACTTATCCATTAACATTGAACTCTAGTGGCTGTGGTTTCACAACACACACTGGGAAGAACATAACCAACATTACCACAGGACACACACACACACACACACACACACACACACACACACACACATGTTTGTGTCTAGTTTTTTCTGCCTTTTTAATGCAGCAGGTTCATAACATCTGAGGACTTCCACAGTGATGTTAAACTGCACACACACTTTAACATGTTACACTTCCATGGGTCATGCAACAGAAACACTCTGTCCTTTAAAGTGTCATGTGACCTCCACACCTTCAGTCCAGTCAGGATAGACCTGATGACATCATTACTGTTTTGATCTCCTGCTTTTTTTACAATGTATAAAATAATACCCTATGAATGTGTATTGATTTCTTTATGGAATATATTCTAGTGTGCTAATGGCATTTGGTTTAGGTTAAACAGATTTTATCATAGCCTTAAAAAAAAAAAAGGTTAATTACATGCAACATATTTCCAACATTTCCAACTGATGTCATCCTTCAGTTACAGGAAATTATATCTTACACTTGTACACAATGATACAATGATTTAATTTTACATGAAATAGCTGCAAGTGACTCAATGACCAATATGTGTGTAGAAAAGTGACTTATGTTTGGATTGTTTTATGATAAAACATAGGGAAGCATCACTAAATTAAACATTCAAGTGACTTCTGAATTAACTCAGACTTAAAGTCAAATCGTGGCATTATTTTTTTGTATTTGTATATAATAATTAAGCCTTATCTATGCTTCTATCCTATTCACTATGACACATTTATCTACAGCATTGGTACAATAGCATACTGTCATGACCTGGATATCATAGAATAGAATAGAATAGAATAGAATAGAATAGAATAGAATAGAATAGAATAGAATAGAATAGAATAGAATAGAATAGAATAGACTTTCTTGCCATTACAGCAGGGGTCTCAAACATGTGGTCTGGGGGCCAAATGCGACCAACCAATGGTTCCAATGCGGCCCATGGGATGAAAAGTATAAAAACCTATTAAATGACTCCACATTTTATTCTCAGTTTTTTCTTTGCCTATAAAGGATGACAACTGTACATGTGTGTCATTGTTTTACTGCAAGAAATAACATTAAATTATGAAAATATTTATATTCACCAACTATCCTGTAACAATAAAATGTGAATAACCTGAAATGTTGAAAGAAAATTTGACACAATTTGACCGATTTTCTGCATATGTTACTAAGAGTGTCTTTGTAGAACTGATCCATAATAGAACACATAAACTAATGATGATTGAGGCAGAATATTGTTAAAATTTTCCTTATTTTCCATTTGGATAATTTATAAAAGTATTTTCTTAATTTAATGGGGGTTTTTTAGTACTAAAACGATGACAAAAATTTGGAGTAGTCATTATTTTTAGGTTATTGTGTTTTCATTTTACTGGTCCGGCCTTTTGGAGATCAAATCAGGCTGAATGTGACCCCTGAACAAAATGACTTTGAGACCCCTGCATTAAAGAATACCATTATATAGTGCAAAAAAAAAAAAAAGGTTTTATGTACTGTAAGTTGCTCAAGTACAACACACACAAATTACAAAACAAAAGAGTCAAAATATAATATAGTAATATAAAAATAGTAACATAAAAAAACCCCAAAAACATACATCCACAGTCAGTAGAGTTGCATCATACACAGGATGTACAGGTGAGGTTTAGTTATAAAGCAGGTAGTGCAATGTATTTGTCTTCTGATTTCAAAATTAAAACAAAGATGGATGCCTCACATTGTGGATTAAATGACAGTGGAATTACACACACACACACACACACACACACACACACACACACACACACAGGCAGTAAATGCTCACTCCACTGCATCAACCAATGCTTACCAGATTAAAGCATATTGAAACTCCAGTTTATTGGAAATAAAAGCAACTGTCAGTCTAATAGACTTCAGATGTCAGCAAGTTTTTATGTACCTTAGATAATTCCAGGTGATACCATAGTACGGTGACAAATCACATCACAAAAATAGAAAGTGAAAGGGACTGACTGAGGTGGAGCCAGTGATTGAGGTAAACAGAGAAGCTCCGAGATGTTGTCAACATGCTCTCCAGAGACAAAATGTCTCAGACGTCTCCTCATCCAACAGTGGCATAAACACTTTGCTCCAAATCCCATTGAGACTGTGCGACCGTGTGTGTGTGTGTGTGTGTGTGTGTGTGTTAAACATGGCTCGTGACTTGTTCCCATGTGAGAAAGATAATGCTGAGGAGAGACATGCACTACTGAGACACACAGGCTGATGCAATAAACAACAAGACTTACGAAGTGGAAAAATGCATTTAATTATTCGTAGCTTAGTGTGAGTGTGTGCGTACGGTCGTTTCTAATAAAGGAAGGAGAACTGACTGCCAAGCTGGGAACCACGAAGAAGAAGAAGAAGAAGAAGTCAACAACACACAAACACACTGGTATCATCAACACACATTCCTCTCTGGAGTATGTCCAGGTATTTGTTGTGATTTGGCAGTGAAAGCGGAGAACAGCACTGGTTGGCCTTTAGATTCCCCCAGCGAGCCAATATCTGCTCTCTAATTGGTTGTTAATGAGTGTATATGTGTGTGTGTGCATGTTTGTCGGTACATATGAGCTATTGTGTGTGTGTGTGTGTGTGTGTGTGTGTGTGTGTGTGTGTGAGACAGAGCAGTGGGGATCTTAAACATCTGTCCAACAGCCTGGGCTACTCCGATCATTGACCCGCTTCAACACAAACATACTAAATTACACACACGCTTTATTGTTTCATGTGTAGTCACAAACAAGTAGGGCAGGGGTGTCCAATCCTGGTCCTGGAGGGTACGATGTTCTGCATGTTTTAGATGTTTCTCTCTTATAATAATAATAATAATAATAGATTAAATATATATATATATAAATATATATATAAATATATAGCGCTTTTCAAGGCACACAAAGCACTTTACATTAGTGTTCCATTATTCATTCACTCTCACATGCTCCCTCTGGTGGTGGTAAACTACATATGTAGTCATAGTTGCACTGGGTCATACTGACAGAAGCATAGCTGCCATTTTTTGACCACCACTGAACATTCATACTCATTCATACAACAGTGTGAGTGACAATGGAGGCAAGGAGAGTTAAGTGTCTTGCCCAAGGACACAACAGACTGACTAGGACAGAGCAGGAATCGAACCGCCAACCCTTTGGTTAATGGATGACCTGCTCTACCAACTGAGCCACAGCCTTCCAACACACCTGACAGTCATTATCAGTCATCTGCAGAGCTTGATGACTGGACGGGCTGGTCGTTTGAATCAGGTGCGTTAGATGAGGGATACATCAAAAACATGCAGGATAGTGGCTCTCGAGGACCAGAATCGGGCAAAATCATAAAGTCCAGGGGAGACCTGGCCCATGACTGATACAACTGAGAGAATTTTAAGAAGTACGGATGTGAGAATGCAGAGGTACGTAGCGGGAGTTCGCTGGCAGGACAGGATTTCCAATGCAGCAATGTTAGAGAGAACAGGTTTGGATACTGAGAAATACTGGGCATGTGAGAAGATCCAGAGATGGGTTAGTACGACATGCAGTTAAAATAGAGGTGGAGGAAAGGCAACCAATTCAATTCAATTTTATTTATAAAGCCCTAAATCACAACAAAGTCGTCTCAGAGGGCTTTACAAAAACACAATCAACTACAGAAATACATGAAAAGTCCCAGGCATCCCCTGTCCTTAGACCCTCCTTCTCAGCAAGAAAAAACTTCCAAACCCAGTGGGAAAAAGAAGAAATCTTGAGGAGAACCACATTGAAGGAACATATTGACTCAACACCTATGACAGTTTCAACGAAATAAATAATGTGCAGACAGTAACATTAAATGTGTTAAATCTTACATACTTTAATAACCTGTAAAGTGAATGGATCATAATGTGCAGACAGTGTTTTGAAGTAGATCTGAGACCAATATTCCTTTGGACTAAAACCTATTCTCTTGTTCATTCTAAGAATTTCAAATTTTGCCCCCAGACTTATCTTGGAAACTTGATCCAACCAGCATTTAAGACTTGAGTTTTCTTTATCAGTAACACACATGTGGGAACATTTCATTAGTTTTATTCCAGAAGCATTTTGCTTGTAGACCAGTGTTATTTGGTCTGTCAAATGATTAAAATGTTAACTCAGATTGATCACAAAGTTGCTTTGGATTAGTCAACATCAAAACATTTTATATTGGTCAACTGTTCTGTCTCTGGGGTTTTTTTCATATTCATATTTCCCACAAAATTACACTGAAACTATGCTAAAGTCCAGTAAAATAAAAATAGTGCAGAAGATTTCAAAACAAATTCAAAGATGTTCCAAAAGACAGAAAAATTACAAAACAATTAAATTATATTTAAATGACTGCGGCATATATCCAGTAGTGAATGAAGTGTTAATTATATTTAGGACAGTGCTAATAATTAGGGGCAGAATCTCTTGAAGGAGTTTTGTTGGGATTGGATCTAAGAGGCAGGTGGCTGATTTGGAAGACATGATAATAGATATGAGATCAGTTTGGTCTACAGTAGTGAAATTATTTAGTGTTACAGAGGGATTTATTAGAGGGCGTAGGTTTGAAAGCGCTACTTTTTCTGATCTAATGTTTGGGAGAAATGTGTCTATTTTGTCTCTAATAGTTGATATTTTATTGTTAAAGAACTGCAGGAAATCATCAGAATGGAGCGTGGATGGAATAACTGGTTCCACGGAGGTGTGGCTGTTTGTCAGTCTGGCTACAGTACTGAACAGGAATCTAGGGTTATTCTTGTTTTCTTCTATTATGGATGAGTAATATCTAGTTTTGGCTGTACGCAAAGCTTGCTTATACTTTATTAAGCTATTTTTCCAGGCATTGAGAGAATCTTCTAAGTTGGATCGCCTCCATTGCCTCTCTAATTTACGTGTTGCTTGTTTAATGGAGCGAGTGTCAGCGTTGTACCATGGGGAGGTTAATCTAACCTTAGTAGTTTTTAACTTGAGGGGGGCAACTATATCTAACGTAGTTTGTAGTGTGAGCATGGTACTATCGACTAACTCATCACTTATATCGGGACTAAATGTGTCCTTTTTTTTTAGATAGTTGATATTTCTACTTTTACCACAAAAATAGTCGTACTTCTACTTAAGTACATAATATGAGTACTTTTACCTCCTCTCCTAGTTTGTATATATGTACCATCTGACCACCTCCAGACTATGGGTGAAAGCTGCAGATCCTTCTATGTTAAATTATGTGTTTAATCACACATGCATTATTCTGATGACTGGGAGTTTTTGAGCACTAAAAATTTAATCCTTCCTTCCTGCACAACACATAGTAAAACAATTGTTTTGATGGACATGCCACCATTGACTTTATTTTAACATGCAAATGGAAAACACCATTTATTTTCTCAATCACATATAGTAAAATAACCCAATAACAGTCTCCATGTATCACACAGAACAAGACATGTTTGGACCAGTGCTGTTTTTTTCGGCTAGTAAATGTTTTTCACCGTTCTGCGAGTTCACGAGCGGAGGGAAAGGCACGTCGACATTCGGGCATCTGTTGTTTTGGCTCGGGTGAAATGAGGAGTATTAAGTTGGAGATAGAGGGAGAGCCTGGCAGCGAGGAGATCTGCTCTGGTGGAACGAAAAGCTGGAGGCAACGGAGAGAGAGAGACTGAAGAAGCGTAGGTCAGAGTCAGAGGAATAGCAGCGATGCCAGGAGATCAACATTTATTCTGCAGATAGATTTATTCCACACCATTCCTTGCTCTGTTGCTTTAGTCATTCTCTACTCATATCCCATTTTATTTCATTCTTCTGTCTCTCTGTTCTTTTTTTTTTTTTCCTTACATCCATTTGTGTGACTAAAAACAGATGGACCAATTTGAGAGGCTGCGAAACCAAACTAAACTTGACCTCTGACCTTGAAGTGTGAACGTGTGAGTGTGTGATGATATTTAGTGACTGTGGTGCCAAGATAAGTTTTTCAAGTGTACTTCTGAAACTGAAAATTCTTCTGTGTTTGTCAAATAAATAGTAGTTTCATACTTTTTCAACCTTTGATTTTTATTTATCCATTTATTTTTTTTTATTATATTTGTCTTTCCTTCCAGTACTGTCTCAGCCAGACTCACTCCAGTCACCACTGAATATTTACTGCAACTGTGGATGTGTATTATATAACACTTGTCTACAAGTCAAATGCTTCTAGAATAAAATGAATTAAATGTTCCTCATATGTTTGTTACTGATAAAGAAAACTCAAGTCGTAAATACTGGTTGGCTCAAGTTTCCAAGATCAGTCTGGGGTCAAAAAGGTTTTAGTCCAAATTAATATTGGTCTCAGATCTACTTTAAAACATTGTCTGCACATTATTTATTTAGTTGAAACTGTCATAGGTGTTGAGTCAATATGTTAATTGCGTATATATTCATAATTTTTACGTTTTGGATATTTTATAAAAATTGTTTTGTAATTTTTCTGTCTTTTGGAACATCTTTGAATTTGTTTTGAAATCTTCTGCACTATTTTTATTTTACTGGACTTTAGCATAGTTTCAGTGTAATTTTGTGGGAAATATGAATATGAAAAAAACCCCAGAGACAGAACAGTTGACCAATATAAAATGTTTTGATGTTGACTAATCCAAAGCAAATTTGTGATCAATCTGAGTTAACATTTTAATCATTTGACAGACCAAATAACACTGGTCTACAAGCAAAATGCTTCTGGAATAAAACTAATGAAATGTTCCCACATGTGTGTTACTGATAAAGAAAACTCAAGTCTTAAATGCTGGTTGGATCAAGTTTCCAAGATAAGTCTGGGGGCAAAATTTGAAATTCTTAGAATGAACAAGAGAATAGGTTTTAGTCCAAAGGAATATTGGTCTCAGATCTACTTCAAAACACATTATGATCTATTCACTTTACAGGTTCTTTCTAGTGGAATATTTACAAATCCATTGTATACATGTACATAAACCACCATATATGTGGAATAACACACCATCATATATATTAAAAACATGAACTAACCAGCACTAAAGTCATTTTTTTCTGATTCATCTTATTAAAGTATGTAAGATTTAACACATTTAATGTTACTGTCTGCACATTATTTATTTCGTTGAAACTGTCATAGGTGTTGAGTCAATATGTTAATTGTATATATATTTATATTTTTTGGATATTTTATAAAAACAAATGTTGTAATTTTTCTGTATTTTGGAACATTTTTGAATTTGTTTTGCACTATTTTTGTGTTACTTTATTTTTGGGTGAATTTTACTGGACCTCAGCATAGTTTCAGTGTAATTTTGTGGGAAATACAGGTTCTTTCTAGTGGAATATTTACAAATCCATTGTATACATGTATATAAACCACCATATATGTGGAATAACACACTATCATATATATTAAAAACATGAACTAACCAGCACTAAAGTAATTTGTTTTCCAATTCATCTTATTAATGCATGTAAAATTTTGCACATTTATTGTCTGAAGCAGACGATTTCTAAAATATTTCATTAATTTTATTCCAGGATCATTTTACTTCAGTATCTCCAGGACCAAAACTGGACATAGCCAGTTTCTGGCACATCCAAAATCCCCATGTAATACAAGCACAAGCACAAACAAGCAAAATTCACATCAACATTTTGAAAACATCACGTAATGTTATGTGTTAAACTTTTTTATATTTGGGACAGACGATGTATTACGCTGGGAAGACAGAAGATAAAGACATGAGAGAGAGTAGGACAAGAGAGGAGAATGAGTGAATGAGGGTGAATGGAATGAATAAATGTGTAGCAGATAAGAGTAGGTTTCACCTCCATTCTCAGGGTCACACAGCTGCACATGTTGTTTCTAAGAACCTTAGCTTTGTTACTTGCAGACCAGTGTAAATTCATACCAGAAAGCAGGAGTTTGAACACTTGACGGCCAGGGTGGGACGGGCCCTGCAGTATGGTTTATGTTTTCTAAAGGCAGCGAGAGGTGAAAAAGTCGTCAAGAACAGGTACAGTAGGTGTTTGTTTATTGTCTTTTGTGTCATGGTGATCATTCTCTGTCGACTGCAGAGCATATACATATGCATATTACTCCTCTTCTTGTCTGTCTCTCATACAGCTTTAGTGTAGCCCACCTCTCTCTCTCTCTGTATCACAGCACATCTCCTACCCTCTTCTTTCACAACTGCTCAATTTGTTTCTCCATTTGCAACAGAGACATAAAGTACAGTACAAAGACAATGTAAGGAGCCATTGACATGTAACTGGGGATTTTGTAAACAGAGATTTTTATCTGCATTTGCACCTATTGTTTAGATGACAGAGAGGAGGCTGTGCACAGTAGACCAAGTGTTCTGAATGGAGATCGATTGATGAAAAAAATTTGTTCACATGTGATGATGACAGAGCAGCACCGTCAACAACCTGGAGTGCAACCAAATTTCTCAGAAGTGCGGCTAAAAAAAATTTGACGTCCGGCCCTTGGGAAGAAAAAGTCTGTAACTGTTCAAGTCTCCTGGTGAGAAACAAGAGATAGGATGCACTATTTTGCACGCCAGATGGGTGTGGTTTGGGTTGTACATCGTTGTGCATGAGAGACGAAAGTCATGCACGTCGCCGAGTATGTGCTAATAATGGTCTAATTAGTTGTCAATACTGTCCTGCCACATAACCTGCAACTGTCACATGACCAGAAACTGCCAAATAACTGGACCTGCTGGAGACGACCATCGTTCAGCAACAAAAGATGCCATTTGAAGCAGATGAACTCTTCGCAACACCCACACACAGCGCAGCAGAGTGTCATTTTGGAAACATTTAGCCAGTTTAGGAGAATATCTTGGTTGCAGCGTTCCTCTCATAGCTCCAATTTAAATTCTATGAAAAATAAGGACAAACCTGAATGGACAATTTTTTTTTTTTTTTTTTTTTTTTAAACAGAGTGGGATAGGTTTATTGAGATTCAAATAAACTCAGTCATTTCCTAGATGTGACATGATGGATGGGATGCATCAGCTAATCACTGATTATACATTTGATGTTGCACTTCAATTGAAAACACGGTCAGGACTTTCTGACATCCAGACATCATTGTGGGTGTTCTGTCCAATCAGAACCTTCTGTTCCCCCTTTTCCCATGGATACTTTTATTCGGAATGAACATTTCCATGAAATATGAAGGAAGTAGCTTTAATTCAGAATTACCGTATTAAGAATAAAAAAATAATAATTAAAAAAACATCATGGAAATGTCGCCGGTGAAAAATTCAGACCAAAGCAGAGCATTTACAGTTAATGTAAACCACAGGGAAATGTTTGGAAATGCATAATTCCATAAAAAAAAAATACAAAAAACAAATATCACTCCCTTACAAATGTTCCACTAGCATAAGTCTAAATCCTCTGTGTAAATTAGATTCATTGTACATCACAGTTCAGAGGTTGGACCAACATCTGGTGTACTTATGTAATTAATCAACAGCAAAACAACACATGACACAGACACTCCATGTCAATGTGGACTAAATCCAATACACTTCAATGTGGACACATACCAAAGTATTATTATGAATGGACTGAAAAGAGGGCATTAACCTAGTGAACTTTACTAGTGAGTCCCAAACCTATAAAGGTCTTCACATAGGTTGGAAAATACTGTAACTATACTGAAGAGCAGATGATGTAAAAACTAAGCTCAGTAGTTTGAAAGCAAATTATGACTCTGACATCACCCAACCAAAAATATACATTATGAGTTATATAGATGACAGCATCACTTTTCTTTGCCCTTAAATGTAACCACATGGTGTAAACCTTCAGCTCTAGCCAAAAAAAAAAAAAGTATACATTCTGGTACAGATTTGACTGGAACAGATCTGAGGACAATATTCAGAAATATTCTTTTAGTTCACAGAAAACTAAACGTTTGAGGTCTAGTTGTATGCTAGAACTGGTTCTATTAATTTGTAACTTACAGCAGTATTATGTCCTATAAGAGCCAGTGATGCCTTTTTGTCCTCTGTAGGAGACAAGAGCTTCACAGTGATACTTAAAGGTGTCATTCCGCTGAAAACCACTTTTCCACGCAGGGTTAAGGTGGTGTATGTACAGCAGCAGCATCAGTACATACAGTCTTAATAATGTCTGAGCTTCACAGCATCCTAATCCACTCATATATAAAACATAAGAGACCATCTCTACATCCAGTTAATATCACCATCAACTCTCTCTGTTCATTGGTCGTCATAGGAAAACATGCACGAAGTCTCATAAGCTCCAATATCTGTCACAGTCAATAGACTTTAAACACCTCAACACACTCTTCTCTTGCGGGATAATTGGTTTAATTGCTGAGTTTAAACAAAGAGGCTGAATCATGGACGCCTTCTGCTTTAACTGCCGATCTGCGATTTCACAAAATGAGGCGGAGCCTGTTTGAACTGTGTTTATCGTCACCGTAGCTCTGTTTGTCAGAACTGAATCCTGCTGGGAAAACTTTTCTGGGTCATAATTTCATGAAGGTGCGCACAAAAACAAACTGTCCAGAGCAGAGGCGTCCCATAGAGACATGGATCTGCGAGGACAGAGGCGGGGCTTGGCTCCAGCACTCCAGTGTCAGTCGGCCTTGTAGGTTAATGCGTCACAGTGGGACGGTGGCTGGCTTTACCCTGGACACCCTCAGCCGCCAAATGGGCCAATAGAGAGACTGAGTCTGGAAGGTCTGTGCACTGACACTGGGGGGGGGGGGGGGGGGGGGCAAACTCATACAGATTTTCAACACTGTTCTGACTGTAAATATTTGAAATGTTCATATTTAATCTTTATATTTGTGGTTTTATTACACCTGTGGTTCAGTGAGGGGTCGATCCATTCAGACTCACATTACACTCAATTGTACTTTTTTGTCTCTTCAAGCTAAACACTAAAAACAGGAAGTTAGTATTAAAGTTTGCTTTCTGTGGTAAGAAAAGATTAAACTGTGAAAATAAAATAATGTGCATGCAGTTCAAACATGTTACACTCTTAGTTTTTAAGGTATAATATCATATTTCATTTTCATTTCATGTATTTGTTGATTCGAAAAGGTAAAAAAAAAAAAGTAAAACATAAAGTATTTAAGCAGAAATTAAAATGACACTTCTTTTGCATCCTAGATAACTATACTTTGTTCAAAAGGGTGTAGGACGAAGTTAACAAAACTGAAAAATATCATATTTCATATCATATCATTACAGTGTACTTACAATCATGAAGGAGTAGAACAAATACATTATCGGACAAAATAGAGATCGCCATAGAATCTGGGATTATCTATGTATGTATGTATGTATGTATGTATGTATATATTATGTTTTATACATTACATACTATGTATAATGTATACATGTATTTATTTTTGCCACTTATGGGCAAGGAACCAAATATGATAATTTGATAAACCTTGATTTTTTACATAACAATAATGTTTTTTGGGGGAAAAAAATCACAAAAGTAATAAAGTCTTGTTTGTTTCTTTATATGGATATGTTATTCTTGTAAAGTTCATCCATAAATGTGTGCACATATTTAGAGGTGATGGGAAACTCAATTATTGCTGTGATTCTTCATGTATCTCTCAAAGTTTGGGGCCAGAGAAGATAGTGTTTATATATCTGGAAATGAAAAGCTTTGGGAGAAACCCTCAGACAAAATGATATAAGGAAACTATCTAAAAACAGACAGACATTCAAACAAAGACAGACAGTTGTTGTGAGAAGCACTGCGTATGTTTGGCCTTCATTTATCAAATATGGGCACACATCACATCTGCACAGCTGCCAAAAACCTCTTTCTATGCAACACAAACCAGATGATGCTCTTTAAGCCACACTGACCATCTGAGCTGCAAACTATAATCTGTGTAATCTGAAGCAAAGCCTCCCCTGACATCCATAATCCAATTATTACAGACCACTACAGGGAGTCAACAAACATGAATTCTCTAAGATATTGTAAAGTCAGAAGGTCCCGAAAAAACACAACTGAGGCTGTGCTTAAAATCTACACTAGAATTACAGCAGCAAAACTACAGCTACTGTGCCTGATTACACACAAAAACGGGTTATATATTATATTAATACACCATGTTTTTACATCATTAATGCAATTAAGGATCAAATTTAACCCATAAAGACCCAAACAGTTACCATCGACCAAAAGGATCTATATTGATCTGAGCTTGAAGATTGATCCTAAAGTGCTTTTATTGGTGTTTAAAACTCCTAATGGTTTGAGCCCTATTTATTTATTATTTATCTCCTTTTAATGTATTTTAATGTATGACTCTCAGGTCCTCAGGTAGTGATCTTTTAAAGGTGTCATTCCGCTGAAAACCACTTTTCTACGCTCCTTTTGGAATCTGATGGGTCAACCTGAGTTACCAACACATGCTGCCTTTGACAGTGGTTTGTCACCTCCACTGGCTGCATTCACTGAAAACAACAAGTGGAACGAGGGACCTAGAAAAAGCCAGTACCTTTGACGTCAGTTGGACTTTACCGTCACCCACATGGGATTAAGCCTGTGCGCCATTGCAGCGAATCTGAAGTAGCATTAGCATTAGCATCTACAAGAGAAGACGACGCCACAGTAGCTGCTGCACAAACTGGAAAAAAATGGTGGATCAAAGTGGTTCATGTGCTCTGTGTGGAAATAAAACCTTGTTTTTTTCCCTGCACATTTTCAGGAACAAGCGACCTCGCTGGTTGCTACTCTGGTAAAGGTAAACACATATAGAGAGGGAGAGGGGAGGGGGGAGTGTTCCTTCACACATTCTGAGCCAATCAGGGACACCTCATCGCCTCAAATAATGTTTCCACTGTGAAAAAAACAGCTGGAAACAAAGCAATCTGGCCTTTTTTTTAAAAAAATAGAACCAACACATAATGTATTCAATAACAATGGAGAATATAGTAATATTAATGAAATAACCATGGAATGACAACTTTAACTTTAACTTGGCCTCATTCAGTTTTTATTTACAGTCGACTTGAGGATCTGAGGTCCAGTGTTCAGACTTTTTAGCTTAGCTTTTAATTAAATTCTTATTTTAACTTTGTTTTATTCTGCTATTTTTATTTATGTATTCATATTTTCTTTTCTTTTTTAACTACCTGCTGTAGGATAATGGGGCGTCTGGTGTAAAGCACTTTGTGCTACATGCACCATGTACGTATGAAAAGTGCTATATAAATAAAGTTTGATTGATTGATCTTAAATGTCTTATACCTGATCTAATCACATTACTACATGTAAAAAATGGGTGTAAAATGCAGTTTGTCATCTTTTCATGGTCATCAGCTGTGACCCATTTAACATTCACAGGTTCTGTAGTGAACATGGAAACATTGGCATCTAATATAACACTGATTCACGAGTAAAATCTATCAAGTTTAATAAATAACAGTGGCTAATTTTATGCCTGATTAATGAAATATTTTGCTTAAAACATGACTTTTTCTTTGTTCCAGTTGAGTCTGTAATCTGAGCTCTAATGAACAGCGATGTGATACTGGAAGTAGATTAAATATTGGAAAATACCTGATTTTCACAAAAAAATACAAAAATGATAATATCATAAATGGTGTTAAATCACTTATGAAAGGTCAAGGTAGAGAGAAAAAAATTGGGGAACTAACACAAAAGTACAACTGGGTCTTTGTGGGTTAAAGTGCTTGGAGGGCTGCATAAATAAAATCCAGATTTCTTGTCTTTAAAAACTTAATTCAGGCTGATGGTGGCGTTTTAGTTGTTGATTGTTTTCATGTACAGCCCACAATTTAACACACTGCTCCCACTCTGGTGTGTGATGATGATGCTGTGGTTGTGTTGCAGTCTTTGACACATACCACCTTCAGGCTGAGTTTGTAGAGAGGAATGATTTGGTGTTCATTAGAAATTTCAAAGCTGTATCAGTTCCACACAACTGACTTGCTTTTGCTATTTTTAGCCATGAACTTTTCACTCTCTTTTGCAAATGTGAGTTTTGTACTGGTGTGTAGAGACCAAAACTGTGTAAACTGTTCTCACTGTGAGGAGGAGGAGCCTAACAGTAAGTTACCCAGAGTGCCTGGACATGACAGTTACACTTTTTTTTTAAAACATCATCCGAATTAAATAATCCAATTCCCATTTAAAAGTGATTAATCATGCAGCCCAAAGTGCAACAATACCTAATACAGCTACAGAACAAGGTTATATTACATGAAGCTTTTTACATTTTTTTTATTTGATTTGATTTATTCGTTAAAAAAAAAACTTGCATTAAAAATGTACAGGGTAGCACAAAAAAGTGATAAAATACACTTGTTTCCATTGTGGCCCTAGAAACATGAAAATACAGAAAAATGGTCATAATGTTTTTGCTTCTGCATGGCGACAGGAAAATACTAGCATGTAGCTCTAATGCGTGTGTATAATTAATGACACAAATATGCACTTCTGAACATGTTTGTATAAATACATATTGCATATCATCATGTCAGTCATAATTGTTGTTGTGGACGTGTGCTTATTATTTGTGCTCTAAATATATTTATATTTTTCTTGAGAAATGGTAGCACCGGATGACTGTCTGCAGTTTTGGTTAAGGAGAGACCAAACTAATTAAATGAATTTGATATGTCAAATGATAAAAAAGCAATTCATTCATTCATTTATAATCCACTCAACTGGACACATTAATTACGGTTGTCAAAATTAATGCATTAACGGCGATTAATCCACTACGATTTATCTGATTAAAATTTTTAACACAATTAAGTTGTTCAGTTGTTTAGTTAAAACGGTTGTATGTCCATGATTCAATTTTGACCTTTAATGTATCTTTATCCTTGACCTTTGACCTAGAGTCTTCAAGTTTGTCCTTCAAGGTTCTGATGTCAATGCACATCAACAGTGAGAGTAAAAAGAAGCTATATATGCAAAACTGAATATACAGGAATGAAAAGATTTTTTTCCCCCATTTTGGTGACCTTGACCTTTGACCTACATTCACCAAAATTTAATGGGCCCTATTTCAGACACTCTCGCACCAAAACCCATGGGATTTGATCAGTGACAGTGGAGGGAGATACTTGGTTTACATTCAGTTAATGTTAATTTCACTGAAAAAGTCATGTATTCTTCAGTTTTCTTTATTTCTGATAAAATAAGCCTCACTTTTAATCTGAACTTTTATGAACATTTTCATAATAAGTCAATTAAATATAGGAACATACATGATTTTCAATTTTAAAAAAGCAAAATACAGGGGATAATATTATAATGAATGATGATAAATCACTTATGAAACGTTAAATTGAGGGAAAAGATGCCACAAATGTACCACTGGGTCTTTATGGTGAAAGAGGACAGGAACATTTAACCTTTTTTTTTTTTAGTTTTCACAATAGGGAAAGGTAAGTTAAAGGTATTCAGTTGGTCAAACTCTGCCATTACAGCCAATACTTGCTACTAAATCTGAGTGGGAATTTAGTTTTATTGGATTAATTTAATACGATTTGCTTTCTCACACTATTTATGGGAACATTAGTCCACAATGCAATGAAAAGAGGCTGTCTTTCTTCAGAACATAGTGATTCTAGTGTGAAATCATTCCAATGTTCAGGCCAATTATAGGTAGTTGTGGTAGACACTCATCAACTGAACAAAAGAAGAAGAAAAAGAAAGTGTGGAAGAAAAATGACATGGACAGAAGAGATGAAGCACTAACAATGGAGTAAGAAAATAATAAACAGTAAAGCTGAGAAGGTGTGAGGGGCCACAGTGGGTTGGGTCATTCATTTTTCACCTTTGCAGAAACAAATAAAACAGAACCAGACCTGACAAAACACAGACGTCTACAGACCAGGTCATGTGAGCCCACTTTTATCACTTTATCACTTTTAGCCTTTTTAGAAAAAGGACTTTTAAGGCTTTTTAAGCATACTTATTTTAATGTGTATCGAGTCTTATTTATTATATATTATTGTGTTATTTTCTTTATGCTCGATTTGCGCTGGGGGGGGGTGGGGTTGTAACACATATGTTACAATTTCATTGTACCATAAATGTGTGCAATGACAAAAAAGTGATTTATTCATTCATTCATAAAGACCAATGTGGTAATTGTCACATTCCAATTTAAATGGCCTCTCTATTTAGCCTTTCTAAAGCAATTTTCTTATCATATTATGCTTTGTATTCAGTGTTTTTTAGTGAAAAATCATGTATTTTCCTACATTTAATTCACTGATCATGTCAGTGTTCATAAAAACCCAGATTAAAATTGACAGATATTATATCAGAAACACAAAACTGAAGAAAAAGTGATATAGTGATATATATATATATATATATATATATATATATATATATATATATATATATATATATATATATATATATATATATATATATATATTTTAGTAAAATCTATCATTAACTTAACATGATCTAAGCATCTTCATCCACTGTCATTGATTCAGTTCCATTGGTTTTACTGATGAATCAGTGTTGTAGAAGATGACAGTGTTTCCATAGTAACTACAGAAGCTCTGAACATCCAAATGGGTCAAATTATGAAAAGAAGGCGACCTGTGCACGCCACGAAAAAAATTTTTTTTGCATAATTTCTGTGACATTTGAGATAAAGAGTTAAATATTCATAGTCAGGTCCAACAGATGTGCTTGAAAGAGACACCTCACAACTACAGACACACAACTAACTACACAAACTCATAACTACACATACATACGACTACACACACAAGTACACAAACACACAACTACATAAAAAACACCATAACTACACAAAATGCAACACAACTTCACAAATACACAATTACATAAAAAAACTACACTAACCCACATATATGCATACACATACAAATACACACATACATTACACACACACAACTACACAAACACATCGGACAGCTATACAAGCACACACAACTACAGAAAAAAACAACACAACTACACACACACACTAAACTATACAAACTCATAACTACACATACACACGAGTACACACAAAACTACACAAAAAATAATACAACTACACAAACACACAACTAAACACACAGCTACACAAAATGCAACGCAACTTCATAAATACACAATTACATAACAAAACTACACAAACCCACACATATGCATACACATACAAATACACACATACACAACTACACAAAAACATAGGACAGCTATACAAGCACACACAATTAGAGAAAAAAAACAACACAACTTCACACACACACACACACACACACACCTAACGATACACACTGATAACTACAAGTACACACAAAACTACACAAAAAACAACACGACTACACACACAACTACACTAACCCACAGCTACACAAAAAACAACACAACCTCAGAAATACACAAGACAACTACAGAAACATCCATAAAAAACACAGAACTACACAAAAATGCAACACAACTTCATAAATACACAATTGTATAAAAAAACAACAAAACTACACAAACCCACACACATACATAAACAAGCACACACAACTGCAGAAAAAAACAACACAACTACACTACACATTCACATACAAACACACACACACACACATTCATATAGACACACACATACACACAAACAGCAAGCATTTGCCTGTCCTTATGGCCGTCCCTGTATATAAATATACTCATGTAAGGTAACCAAATCTATCGTATAAAACTGTACTTTCAGGTAATAAAAGCCTGTTAAATCACACTATTTTCACACCTGTGTATTTGACATAAAAGTACAGTTGTCTCTGACATAACGAGAATAAACTGTGGACACTCTCATGTGAACATGTGTTCTCATGTGAAAGTCAAACTTATATTTAAGTCACTGCTCCGAACCTAAGCAGCCACAAGCTTCAAAATATCGTAAATCCATAAGAAGCTGACACTCTCATAAGCCTTTCGCCACCATTAATCCATTTCGTCATGTGCTAGAGTTAACAATGGAGGCCAGTGTTCAGGATATTTAGTTCACTGGCACCGTAATGCTGTTGTTGGATGGAAGCATTTCCTCCACTGAGGGTTTGCCCTAAATAAGGTAGAAGTCACAGCATGGTGTCCAGCCCTGAGCAGGAAAATATCACAAGACAAAAGCATATGGGGAAATGTTAGAGCTGAGGTCATTAAAATGCCTTGAGGTAAGTATATTTTGCTGCGTCATGCATCAAAATGTCTCAAGAGGCAGAAGAGAAAAGCGCACCTCATCAGAAAGTGTTTCCCTGATGGGCTGTATCCTAGACGGCGTTTGACAGCAATTCACCTCAGCGCTGCATGTATTTATCACCGCACTGCTAAAAATCCATCTTTACAAGTCACTTAGTCTCCTACCGAGTTGTAAAAACTTGACTTTCTTTGCGTATGTGAGAAATTCTACCTGTGGCCTGAGATAACGCTGTCTGCCCCCAGAGAAATGCTGGAAATACTGTCAATATCTTGGCAAAATAAGACACAGCAATGACAGCTTTTGGCTCAGCGTCGCACATTCCCTCCATGTAGATGTTACCGATCGAGAAAGAAAAGCTCAGAGGATGTCTGCATGGATATGAAACTGATGGTTAACACAGCAGGGCTCGTACATTTCCATCTGTATTTGCTCAAATGTGGTCACTAGTGGAAGCTGTTGGTTGAATAATATAAATAATTCCCCTTCTTTTCCATGATATAAACATATAAAAGTGCCATGAATAATTTAAAGCTGCACTTAGTATAAATGTTTTTATAGGCTATCAACAATGAATCATATGAGTATTTTATACAGTATTGACCTGCAGTGGTGTACCACCTGGCTCTGTCCTAGGCACATTTTCTTATGAATGAAAGCAATTCACCTGATGTGGCAAAACTACTCACATTCTGTACTTAACCCATAAAAACACAAACTACCAAAAATATCAAATAAACTAAACTGTTAAACCACAAATTCTACCAAATGCGTGACCATCAGACATGACCCATTGGTACCTTCAGAGGCTTTGTAGTTACCGTGGAAACAATGTCATCTTTTACAACATTCATTCACCAATAAAACTCAATATCAGTAGATGGAAATGCTTGATTTATGTTCAGTTAATGTTACGTTTTCACTTTTTGTACTTTTCTCTGTTTTTGATAGAATAGCCATGAATTTTAACGTCAAGTTTTATTGAAGATTTCATGGTCAGTAAATTAAATATGGGAAAATACATTGTTTATAATAATAAAATGCAAAATAAAGAGGCTAATATTATTAGTATGATGGCAATAAATAACTCATGAATGATTAGATATAAAGAAAATGTAATTTTGAAGCTGACACAAAAGTAATGTTGGGTCTTTATTGGTTAAGTAGAAATACAGCTACTTGTGTGACACAAATTACGGTGATTGAAAAGGGCCAAACACATCGCAACAGCCCAATGTGTTAGAGAAAACGGCTATGAGTACACAACCTTAAGCACAAGTAGCTGTACTTCTACTCAAGTACAGAATGCGAGTACTTTTTGCTGCAGTACATTTGGTGGATTGCTTTTGTTCATAATATAATATGCCTAGGACAGAGCCAGGTGATACACCACTGCAGGTTAATGCTGTATAATGATTCATTGTTGATTAAAAAAAAAAAAAAACACATTTATATGTGCAGCTTTATAGTAGTCAGGGCATTTATATAAAATGTGTATTTTTCTTCTTGATTTTTGTTAGTATGGAAAGTGCTGATGCTAATGCTAGTATGATCATTTACAAACAGGTATTGTTGTATTGGTGTATATGAGAGTGAGGATTTGATACATTTTTATATAGTTATATTTATAATAATAATAATAATAATAATAATAATAATAATAATAATAATAATAATAATAATAATAATAATAATAATAATAATAATAATAATAATAATAATAATAATTATTATTATTATTATTATTATTATTATTATTATTATTATTATTATTATTATTATTATTATTATTATTATTATTATTACATTGATATTCATATTAAATATTGTATATAAATATGGTGCTGGTTAATTTCATTTATTCTAATTTATTATATGTGTATGAGTATGTATATGGGTGTGTTTTTATTTTCTTTTATTTAACCCTTGGTACATCATTATTCATGTTGTGTTGCTTGATTTGTTTTGATTTCATTTTCTATATGAAAGATTTCAATCAATCAAACAAACAGTTCAGGGTGCTTTTATATGTTTATCATGGACCATAAGGTGAATCCACTACATGTGGCAAAAGCACTTACATTCTGTACCTGAGTAGAAGTACAGCTACTTGTGTTTAAGGTTGTGGATTTGCATTGTTTCTGTATTTGCAGCTGTTTTCTCTAACAGACACACATTGGGTTGTTGTCATGTGTTTGGCCTTTTTCAGCCACTGTCATTTTTTCCCACACAAGGATATTTGGGTTTTTCCCGCTCATTTTTCAATATCCCCCTGACACCCAAGTAAGTGAAATGTATATAAATATATATATATATATATATATATATATATATATTTTTTTTTTTTTTTTTTTTTTTTTTTTTTTTTTTACATTAAACAATTATCTTGATTGGAAACTTCACAATGCAATTTTTTTTTTCAATACCTTTTAAAAAATAATTAGCAACACTTTATAATTCCTACACACAACCCACTATGTATTAACCATCTGTTATTCGTTAATGGTTTATTCATACACAATTTATCATCAACACTTTGTTCTTCTTTTCTATGAACAAACCATTTGTAGCTGTGTGAACAGATGTTTTATTATATATTGTGTGTAAGGAATACATCAATAAACATGAACTCATTCACTGCATTTGACGTGTTTCAAAACAAAATGAACAGTCTACACTATATTTTCATGGATGCCATACTTATGTAGTCTTAGAGTATTTTATTATCGTATAGTATAATATATAACATATTACTATAATATTATAACATAATACATATAATATTGACTATATTCTGAATCAATATTCTCTTATAATTCACCTGGCAGTAGTTGAGTTAACAAATAGGTAACAAATGGTTAATACATAGTGGATAAAGTGTAGGTATTATAAAGTGTTACCAAATAATTATTCATAATTGTTTTTAATGGAATGCCATTTGCAATGGACAGAATTTTTAAAGAATAACTGTGAAAAAAAATGCATTGCTGGGTCTCAGTTGGATATGATTTTCATGAATGGAAAATTTATCATTTTCCAGGATTTCCAGGATGCATGGGAACCAAGGTGGCTGCTTTACGTGGATACCCCCCCCCCCCCTAAATCCAGTCTAAATAACATTCAGGTCCCAGCATGGTGGCCAGCACATGTTTCAGCTCTGAGCAGGAAAAACCACACTCCAAACACTTATGCAGAGAGTTGGAAGTCAAGTCATTAAAATACCTGGAGGTGAGTCAAATTTTGCTGTGTCATGCATCAGTATTTGACAGAGATTCACCTCAGCACAGCATGTCGTCATCATCACACTACAAAAATCCATCTTTACAAGTCACTCTATCTGCTATTGAAATGTAAAAACTCGAGTTCAGTGGAACCAACTTCATTGACAGTGGCTCCAAAAAAACCATAAAAGAGCCGGTATTTGTTTACTCCACTAAGGGGATATAAAATCAATGAATAGTAGGTGACAGTAATGTAAGCTTAATACCACCTCTGATGAAATGGAAAAATAAGAAAAAGATGTATATTCTCCGCTAGTGTAGAAACATGGCAACACAACAAGGACTCTACAGAAGACGACCTGCTGTGGATATAAATGACTCATTCAATGGTACAAAAAAGGGAACAATTCTGTTTTTCAGGTGATTATACACTAATGAAAACGCAATTATCGTATTATATTCCCTTACTGCAGCTGCATCACTTTAAACAGTACACACTGGGGAGTTGTAGAATATTAAATAAAGGGTTTTACATGCTGTTAGAATACACACCTACACAATATTAGGGTCAGCAACTCGAAATATTTAACAAAAGTACTCCATGTTAGGCATAGCCAGATTAGTCTGCCCACATTTCTATGTACACAGGCTGATGCATTATTTTTTTCATTTAATTACCCGGGGGGGGGGGTAAGGTGCACCGTTTTTGATTCAGTTTATGTTTGTTAACACTGTTAACACAAACTACTGGTTGAATTCACAGCAAACTTGGTTAATAGATCACCAATGACGCACAATAGATCTGATTATATTTGGAGTACAGGAGGTCAAAGTCCAAATTTTACAAGAATTTTTTAAATTATTTTCCTCATTTACTTAGTAAGTATTTTTTATTGATAGAGCATAGTCACCCATTCACACTCATACACCAGTAGATGGCTGCTGCTAATACACAGGCGCAGCTGGGAGCAACCCAGGGGTCAGTATGCAAGGTCAAATGTGGACGACCCACTCTACCAACTGACCCACAGCCGCTCCAACGATGGACAATTACACTGGACTTAGAAAGGACAGAGTTTCACATTTCATAGCAGCAAGAATATTAGTTGAATTAACATCAAATTTAGTTGATAGATTGCCAGTGACACCAAATAGATGTGGTTATACAAAGTATTATGAGAAAAATAGATTAAAATAACGTTTTTTTAAAAAGGTTTTTTATCCCATTTATTTTCAATGGGCAAAATTTCAAATGGTTGTAGCAGCAAAACTTATGCTTGTTTAAATGCATTTCAAAGTTGACACACATTATAAAGGTAACTGACATAGATATGATGACATCAGATAGATCAATTCCAAAATAAGCTACAATATGTGTGTTGGGTCAGGTGTGTTGTGCCTGAAAATGCTTGTTGTATTTTTTGTTGTTCTGAAGCCCAGGTCACCAGGAAGCTTCCCGTCCTCAACCCTGTTGCCTGAGTCACTCACTCCTTCACTGTAAAATACCCACAGGTCAGCCGATCAGATAATAAGGGAATGAAAATATCCCTTTTAACCCATAAAACCCAAACAGGCACCAGCATCCAAGAGCATTATGGTTATCCATCTTTTCATGGTCATCAGATATGACCCATTTGGACATTCAGACACTTTTTACCATGGAAACATATTATCTTCTACAACAATGATTCACCAGAAAAACCCATGGAGTTGGATCAGTGTCAGTGGATGGAGACACTGGGTTTATGTTCAGTTAATCATACACTGTATTTTCTTCACTTTTCTCTGTTTTTGACACAATACTACCACCACTACCACTAATAATAATAATAATAATCTCAACTTTAACCTGAGCTTTTATTAACATCCACATCATAGTGAATTAAATATAGGAAAATATCATATATATATATATATATATATATATATATACACGTATATATAAATCCATCATCATAATTAATATGATTAAAAATGTATCAGTTGAACAGTTTTGTTGAAGGTGTTGAATAAACATGTTAACTGCACATATATATATATATATATATATATATATATATATATATATATATATATATATGTATACATACATTTATCATTTCATGGGCGTTTTTTTTTCCTGTATTTTAGAAGATTTTTTGAAAATGTTTTGGATTTGTCATCACTTTTTGTGATAGTGGTAATTTTGGTGGATTTTGTAAATGAGTTCCTCTGTATTTTTGGTGCTTCTTAATGGATTTTGTGGGAAAATTGAGTAAAAGACGAAATAAAAAAGAGTCAACCAACACGAAGTTCATGATAATCATGATTAATCAACATGTATTCAAGCAAATCTAAGATTAATCTGATTAAAGCTTTTCATTATTTGACAGATATCCATCCTTCTGACACGCAAAAAAGGGAAAGGTTTAGCTCTTTTATATTAAATGGAAACTGCACAATGCAACAGTTTATTCAAATACATTTTTAAAATATCTGTATTCATTCAGAATTTGTTTTAATAGAATGTCACTTACAGTGGAGAGATTTTTTAAGTAAAAGTTTTAAACTTTTGTCCCCTAAAGAGGACAAACATTACTGGGTCTCAGGAGGATATATCTAAATGATAAACGGTGATAAATCTCTTAACAAAAAGGTTAAATAGAGAGGGAAAATCATCTGACAACTGCCACAAAAATAACACTGGGTCTTTATGGGTTAGTTTTGACTATCAGGAAAATGATCATATCAAAGTCGTTGGATGTGAGATATGACATTTAAATGCATAATCTCTTGAAAGGAAAATATTTAAGGAATTTCCGTGCATGTGTTATATTCATTATAGCCTTAAGATGAACCTCCTTGCAGGCTCAAAATGTGCAAGTATGCAATGTGGGTGATCCATCCACTGAGGCACAAGCTAGCGGTAATGAGACTAAAGATACAAGAGAGAGATAGAATGAAAATAAAGCAATGAAACCACAAACAAACACACACACACACACACACACACACACACACACAGTCGCCTGGAAGACAGAATAGAAAATGCCACAGAAATAGACTATAATCCTGGCCAGCAGTGATCAACACTGATAAATATTAATAAACACTATTATACTGTGGAAAATAGAGACAGATAGAAGGAGGGAATGGGAGTGAGGGAGGACCATGACAATAGGAGGCAGTCTTCTTACACTGTTATTGCAGGCAATTTTCCCCCTGACGTCCACCTTGCGATTTTGTTTTTTTGCAGACAATGCGGACTCACGTGCGCTCACATTCACACATACACACACACACCTTATTATCAGTCCATTTTCGTCTGTTTTGTTCGTCTTCTTTGGAGGCCGGGATAAGAGGGTGGACACAAACACAACACAGTAAATGAGCATCGCTGAGCAGAGGTATACAAAGAGAGAGGCAAAGGCAGATAAAGTAAGCCCTAAACACATACACACACACACTCACACACAGGATAGTATCTCTGTCTCTGTCTGAATCAGTCTCATTAGTCATGCTGAGGCTGTAGCGTTCCCGGGTCGGCCCGCTTTACAGAGCTGTAGAGCTGGACGGCGGCCCGCAGCCGGCGAAGGTCACCCACCGCTCAGTTTAACTCCCAAGTGGCCAACACTGTTCTCCACGTCTTCATAATGAGTGGGTATGAAGGTGCAGTGGGACAGAACCGCAGGTTCTAATCACAGAAAAAGTCGAATCCCAGATGAAACATACACACTGGAAAAATCTGAATCCTAACAATTTTTTTTTTCTAGTCCAAATCATAATTAAAATAAGACATAATCACCTGTAGAGTAACTTTTCACTGAGATATAAGAACAGATTTTTAGAAAATAGATCTGATTAATCTTATTTCAAGAACTCTTACCAAGATAAGTTTCACCTGTTGTATTGACAGATTTTTTTTGCTTGGATTCAGCAAAGTACAGTGAATAAATAATTTAACTCATTAATAAAAATCTTAATTTCAGCAAAAAAAATTAAATCTTGAACAAGTGGTGCAGGCACAAAAACCCCCACCCCAAATGTTTCACCTCATTTGCCCCATTTCTGAGCATTGCAATGACACATTTTTTGGTGACTTTGACCTTTAATCTACATTTACCAACATTTAATGAGATCTAATCTGATCCACCTCAGGACTTTTCCTGAAAATTTCATGGAAATTGGTCCAGTAGTTTTTGTGTAAAGTTGCTGACAAACAAACAAACAAGTGGATATAATGGATGGACAAACAAACAAACAAAAATCAAAGACAATACCCCTTGTCTCCCCTCTTGGGGGGTGGAGTAATTACCTCCGCCAAAGAGGTAATGTTTTTGCCGGCTTTCATTGGTTCGTTTGTTGGTAGGTTTGTTTGTGTACAAGATAAGTCAAAAACTTAGGGTTGGATTTTGATGGAATTTTCAGGACACGGAAATTCTGGAAATTATTAGATTTTGGTGGTGTTGGGGGGGGCAGAGGTCTACCTTGGCAGAGGTCTGTGCTCTCAGAGTGCTTTTCTAGTTCAGCAAAATAAATTCTGTCAATGGAACAAGTGAGGTTTATTGAAATCTGACGCTTCATGTACTAAGACTTGTGTGGATTTCCTACTGGATTTCTGCGCAGGTGAAAATCTGGAAAGATACTTCCGTACAACACAAACCACAAATGTATCAATCTGTGTGTAAGAAGGTTTTCACACACATTCCTGTTGTACATAACAGTTAATGTGAAATTCAGCCTATGTGGACGAGCCCAAGTCTCCGCCCAGTCTCCTTCCTGATTTACTCCACACTGAATTTGCTAATGGATTTAAATAAGGCTTTAGCAATGTTCCCATTAGGTAAATTAACATGGAGAGAGTGAGCAAGAAATAAAAGTTTTCGGAATGCGAGGTGGAAGTGCTGATTTTGGAGGTAGAAGTAAAACATCAGACCTTGTTTGGAAGCCTCTCCTCCAAAATTAACACCAACACCAAGCAAGTTGGTGGAGAATCTGATTAAAGCCATGAATGCAGTTGAGGCTGAAAATCGGACCAATGCAAATGTGAAAAAGAAATGGTCATCCAGAGTTCCTGACACTGTAATCCATTTTTTTTTTTTTTTATAGGAGCCCTTTGCCATTTTAGGTCATGACTCTTCTGAGTAAGCTTTCATGCACTTGTGTTGCAGTGCCTCTGTGTGCCACCAAATACCAAATGCAACAGAAATGTACAGTACTTACACCAGCCATGAAGTTTGTGTGGAGAACCGTACTTTTTAATGTCCAGTCAAGTCAAGTGACCTATGTAGCTTTTTTGTGCGTAAGCAGGCTTTGTTCATTTTCCAGATCTATTGTCTGAATCTTACAGTCTTCTACAGTTGGTGTTAAACTGCATCCGGTGGTGGGGCCGCATTATGGGAACTTTCCGATTTTAGAGAGTGTGGAGTAACTCCTTAACCATCACCGCTCCCAGGTTGGCTCTGGCCCGGAGCAATAGGACCTGAAAGGGCCCCTGCCAAAGGTTACTGGAACTGGGTCAACGGTGGTCAATAGCCCGGTTACATAAGCAGTCTAGGAGAAGGAACCTCCGAAATTAAATCCACCTGCTGCCTTGTAGGTTATGCCTGAATCTCAGGCAAAGGCTAGGTCCACAGCCGACAACTGTGGTTGGCGTCAGCAAGGACATGTGACCAGAAAACCTCACTCCAATAATAAAGAATGACAGCACTTCCAAGACTGGAGAATGTGGCGCAGAGTCATTCGACCATCCAACCCTAAACTGGGTGACTAGTGTGTGAGAATAGGGATGTAAAACGAGATGATGATGATGATGGTAAATTGACTGTACTTATATAGCACATTTTATACACCATATGGTGCCCAAAGTGCCTTCAGTGTCTTGCCCAAGGACACTTCGACATCTGGACAGCCAAAGCTGGGACGCTTTTGATCATTGGATGACCCGCTCTACCAACTGAGCCATAGGTTTTCTGTACGAAATATACTGTCATCATCTCATCATCACATTCTGCTGAAGCCCGACAACAACCCACTGCTTTGAATCAGGTGTGTTGGAGCAGCGTGACATCTGAAACCTGCAGGATGGAGGTCTGGAATAGGGTTATATTGTAGATGTTTCGGTACTTTTGAAAACAATATATGCTTCGTAAATTACTGTGTACTTGTCATATCGACCTTATCTAGATTATCACAACTTCCTGATTGTATAACTGTGCTGCTACTGCAAAGTATTCAAGCTTATGTAATATATTCCAACAGCTGGTGTGATCAGCTGATATGAGTTCATGTATGTTGGAATGAACACAGCGTATATGTGGAACATTACTAAATAAGTTTTTTGTTTTTTTTTATCTGCAGAGCCTGTTTTAAACTGACATGCTGCTGTTATTATTGTTATGAATATAATGGATGTAGCCTCAGTTCTATATTCGCCAAGGACTTTCCAATGATAGACACTTAGAAGTCCTTCCAGACTCTGCAGCTTTTTATGGATCTGCTCCAAAATATAATGGAATCAAAAACCACAACATTGTCTATGCTGATATAGAATAGGAAAATGTACTTTCAGTGTATGTCTTTAACCCTTTATAGTCCCTGAGACATTATTTCAGCTACTGTGATTTTTTTTTGTTTTTTTGTAGAGTTATGATAAAATCTGCTGTGAGAATGTGTTAGTGTTCCTTTCCTTCTGTGTGTTTTAGGCTCAAAACAGGTGGAATAACAGAAAAAAAAGACAAAGAGTGGGTTTACATCTAAAAAGTCCTTTGATCCACTTATTTGATTTGGAATAATCTGGACTTTGCATTCTCATTGCATTTTTTACTAGTGGATTTTAATCCATAAGCAGAAGCATGTGATATGCTACACTAGCTTTGAATAGAAAAGATCACAGGTGACAGGGGTTGATGAAAACAAATATAGAGGTCTGATGTGTAGTTATTTTTGGAATATGCATTCTATTTTTCCAGACAATTTTATGAAAATAAAGTTAACTGTCAAAAACAGATGATTTGGAACCAGTTTCCTAATATGGGCGTCGAACCACATGTCGATAGTCGCTTTTTTATTGACCCTCATATTGTACAAATATAACTTGTGTATAAAAATAATTAAAAACAACTTCGACAAAACCCTCATTTTTCAATTAAACTTTTTTTTACACTAGCAAGAGAGTTTTTTAGGAGTAGCACAAAATCTTTTTTTATGTAAAAATGTAATGTAAATATATGTTTTTGCAACTACAGTCAAAGGAATAAAAAAAAATGGATGTGGCAACAAGCGAAGAAGAAGAAATTTAAAATGAAATACAAGGAAATCCAATCAGTATTTCAAAAATGTAGAATAGGGTAGAAGGGTAATAGATAAAAATAATAATAAGCGTGACTGTAAAACAACAAATTTACATTCATTGCCATGTTCATGGAATGACTTCTCATGTCATCTTATGATAACACTGGTCTACAAGAAAAACATTTCTGGAATCAAATGACTCATGTTCATATTTCGTGTCATATTTATCATATTTTTAATATACTGGTTGATATCACTGATGTACAAGTATATTCTCCCAGAATAAAATTAATGAAATGTTACCACATGTTACCAATAAAATAAAAAAAAAACAAGTTACCAAGATACGTCTGGGGTCAAAAATGAACAATATAATAAGTTTTAGTCCAAAGGAATATTGGTCTGCTTCAAAACACTGTCTGCACAAACAAAAATGTCGGAACAAACTTGTTTTCTGATTCAGGGTCGTATATGTAAGGCTGTATTTCTGAAGACATGTTTTTTTGTTTTTCTGCAAGTTTTCAAAACAAGTGACAACACAAAACCTGGCTAGATGGTACTCTCAGATGGTAAACACACACAGAGCAAGAGGGGAGGGGTTCCTTCATGCATTCATTCTCTGAGCCAATCAGAGTCGCCTCATTACCACATCATGGACATGTATGAGGAAAGACATTTTTCTACCCTCCAAATAAACCTTGAAACAAAGAAACCTGGATGTTTTTTTTTTAAACAGAACCAACACATAATGCATTTAATAACACTGATGAACACAGCGATATTAACAAGGCTGTCAGAGACAGCAGACCTCCGACACGTTACATGATCGAGCCATAGGTGTTCGTGCCATCTGATTTCCAAAGGTGAAATGATATGAATGCAAAAAACTGCGAGATTCCATCTTTATATATCTAGTTTTATCGTCATCAAAATTTTTGTGTAATCCTGCTGACAGACAAACGGACTCGAATTTAATACGTCATTGGCGGACGTAATGACATGACCTTTAATGTCAGATACTTTCTAAAATAAAAATGTAGAGCAGTGTAATAAATAAAGAATCATCGCATTAGTGATGGAATCAAAGGATGACATTAAACATTTAGTAAATATCCCTCAAGTTTTGCACATTTATCTAATGGAAAGACAACTAATGAGACAGTGACCGTCCTCATCACTCCACGTCTGTCCTCAGCTCATGGCTCCGACTACCCATGTGGCTCGGTTACTTCCAGCGGCTACAGTGGCTCGTCAAGCACAGAGAGGTGACATGGTTCCTTGGTTTGTTTAGGCTCGAGGCTGGTTTACACCAGAAGTGAACCGTCCCAAGACAAATGGACCAAGACCACAGTCTGTTTGTTTGATAAGAATCAGAGTTTGGATGTTTGTATTCAACCCTAAAAATAAAAGCAGTAAGACTTTCTAGGGAAACGAACTGTGGTCTATTTTAAACTGACTCAAACTAAGGCGATCTGAATACATCCAAAGTGAAGACCTACAGTTTGACAGGTTTTGGCTAAATAAGGCACTCAGAATGTACAACAGTAAAAGATTTAAGATGTTGAACAAAGATCTGAATTTTTGTTTTGGGGGGTTTATGTTTGTTTTTTGACATATTATTGGACAAAAAATCAGTTACACTGTCAAAACTTGGTCACAGTAGAAAAAAATAAAGGAAAAATCTCCATAACACTGTAAACAACAGTTAAAACAAAAACCCACGAGGAATATGGTGTACAAACAAAAGTAAATAAAAAAGCCCAAACTATCTATTTTTAGAGTGAATTGGTCTCAGGTCTCACTGCACTGTTTTGTCCCCCATTACACATGCTGATGGAGGCTGCACTGAGCATGCTCAGATCAGCATGTTTTGAATTTTTAACTGCGGAGCAAAGGGCTGCATTTTCATGAATATTTCAAATAAATCATATATTCAGAATGCTCGCCACAGGCACATAAGGGGTTAAAGCAGTGGTTCTCAACCTTTTCTGACTCCTAACTTTACATTTAAAACTGAAACTTTTCAAAATTAGTTGGTTTATGATAATGCAATAGTTTACTCTACTATGTTGGAAATAAACATGAATTTTACATGACTTTTAGTTTATATCATGTATATTATTCCGGACAGAGGCAGGAAAGTCGGGTGTAGATTATACTTGTTATATTTAGTTTACTTTATCATGATGTTGGTTTTGTTTATTTGTTTGATTTCTTTAATCTGTTTATTTTACTACTAAATTATTCCTATTGTTGTTATTACTGTGATTATGTTTTATTTATTGATTTGTTTGGTGTGTACTTGTGGATTTCTCTATGTTTTGTTTGTTTGCTCTTGTCACTTTTTCGCATTGTTTACTCTATTGTGTATTTATTTTGTGTTGTCTTAAAGGATCCCCGTTTGTATGTATTTATTCATATTTTACTTTCTTGTTATGTCAGTTTAGGTATGTATGAATGGGTATGTGCATTTGAAAATGATGACTGAGGTGAATTGATGGCAAGGATTATTTTGTGGAGAAGAGATGGGATTAAATAAGTTTTATTTCCTCCCACTCCTTTTCGAATATGCAAATGAAGCCATGTTTTGTATTATTTTTCATGTCCTTTTTTTTGGTTGATTTTTGGGACTTGTGTTCACTTGGTTTTTGCGTATTTGAAATAAATTCATTGTAAAATCCAATTAATTATTGTTCTTCAGAAATAGCATGAAAACCAATTACACTGCATATTTTAAGTTGTATTTTAGGAGAACGGAACAGGTTTTTCACATTTTTTTTTTTTTTAAGTGCAATCAGTTTGCATGGTTTTAAGAAGTAGCCAATTGGTGTCCAGGTAAATGTAACTTAGAGAAAGGCTAAGTTGATCTAACTTAGGTAAAGTGTGTTATAGGGACTAAAGACAGAGTAAGTTTCACATGCAAAGATTTAGAAGATTAAAATACACCTACAAAGGAAGTAGCTTAGCCGCACTCCACACCCCTAGCGACTGCAAATCTAATTTGCTATCAGGGACGGTCTAGTTATGCTCAATGTAACTTTTGGCTCGATTTCCCTGAAACTGGTCGACGAATCACGGTGAAGTACAGAGTCCACAAAATGACGACAGAGCTGTGACAATTTGAAGAGAAACAACCATAGAAGAAGAACGACAACAACAACGGCTGGTGATTTCCTTTTATCAAAAATGAGTGAAGAATGTGAGAAAACATCAGCAATTTTAAAATAATTTTTTAGAGAAGTGAAAACAGTCGTAATCCCCGTAATCCCCTATTTTGTTTAGTCATTCCTAACTTTCTCCAAACTCCTCCTTGAACTTTTCGGCACTCTAACTACATCATCCTAAAGATTACACTAGTGCCATCCTATTGCATACAAGAGGGATTTGACAGACAACCTTTTAACCCACCTCCCCTGACAATGACATGTTCCTAGACCTATACATGTAATGAATGGGGATAGTGCAGCTGGGCTACGAAGGAAGCAGTAGTTCATACTTAAATATTGAGTTCTCCTTACTTGTTTTTATAAGTGCAGTCAGATTGCATACTTTTTTTGAGTAACAAAAACTAATTGGATTTTACAATACCCCATATGTAGGAGTTAAATGATAGAACATGAGTGAATGTTCTGGTAAATCCTCTTTGAAAAGTTCCACACCATGACATAGTTTGACTTGAGGTAGAGTGTGATGTGTGAGAATTAACTCCCAGCTCTGACCTTGTCTTTTGAGATGAGCCGATATGAAAGCTTCCACATGACAGTAGTGCAGAGGCAACAAGCCGTCACTGTGCTCGTCAGGAAACACTGAACATGCCTCTATGAAGACATGATATATTCATCACAGCGACGTCCCAGAGCAAACGCCACTGACACGACCTTGATCGATCACAGGCAGAGCGACAGATGGCTATAAAGGACAATCATGTAACTGTACGCTCATTAGCATAATCGCATACATATACTGTATACCGTAGAACTCCAGGACCACATGGCGCTCATACAGATACCAGTGGGCTTTGACAGAGATGTCATGTTGTTATGGTTTTGCATGAATTGTGACACTTTTCAAAAGAATATTAAATTAGCAAATACAGCCAGAACATAATGAATGTGTCTGAGTCACTGGAAAAGCACAGATATTATACAGCTGCTGTCTCACTGGCCTTTGTGTTTCACTTTTGGTTCAAATCCGTTGAGGAAATGGTGGCTCCAAATTGAGGGCAGCACAAACTAGTAAATCCGATTTGATCGAGACAGTTTCACAGTAAAATGATGATTTACTGTAACTGCCCTCAGCTGTGTAAAAACTGGACATGAATTATTTTATATATCACATGTGCAACAATAAACAGCACAAGACCAGTCATTTATTTACCTTAAATATTTCCACAAAACCTTTATCTGTAACTGAACTGTCAGAGATTCACCTCTAAAGACCCAGTGCTGCTTTTGTGGCAGTTCATCATCACATTGTTTTACTACATTTCTTTCTTAAACAATTTATCACCATTTATTATGACATAATCCTCTATATTTTTACATTTTTAATAATAGATTACATTTCTAGAGTTATTTTCAATTAAAATGTCCTCAAAGCCTTTTGCACTGGTCTACAAGTAAAATGCTTCTGGAATAAAACTAATTACATTTTATATTTTATGTACATTTCACCTTATAGAAATGCATGCACCTTTTCAGGATATAAAATATTTTCAAGTAGTACCTGCAGTTCCTATGAGGCGTTCCTATGAGGCGTTCCTATGAGGCGTTCCTATGAGGCGTTCCTATGAGGCGTTCCTATGAGGCGTTCCTATGAGGCGTTCCTATGAGGCGTTCCTAGACCTACACATGTAATGAATAACACAGTAACACAGTATTCCTTTGTACCAAACTATTCCCCAAACACTCAAGTATGAGGCTGGACACAAACAGAACCCATTTGAAGTGGCTAATTCTTACTGCCACTGCAAAAAAAAAATCTAAAACATGACAACAGAGAAGATAACAAAAGCACAGAAGGCAGTTTGGACATTTGAAGAGTGTTAAGTTTCATTTTCAGTTTTCCGTTTGTTACAGCTGGGTAACAATAAACAGTCCACGAGTTCCTTTATAGGAAAATGGTTTTATTTTTTAACTCAAGTTGATAAAATCCAGTGAAGCTGCTGCTCTTCTGCTTCACTGTGAGGTCATGTTCACAGCCCCTCAGGGAAAACTGTGAGGCGTTCAAAAACACAACAAAAACATAAGACATAACATGTGGGCTGCCTGTTAATGATGCACAATATTTTATAGAAATGTCCTGTAGGTAGTTACACCGTGTGCACGTGTCCTTAACTGTAGCGAAAAAAAACACAGTGGTAGTTTTTGGAGGGACTGTGCATTGCAAGTGTGTTTGCTGTTACATGCCAAATGATAGTGGATGTTGTTCAGTTTATATGACATTTTCTCTCATTTTTCATAAATGTTGCAGTTTATGGTTGTCCATTTTTCCCCTTATTTTGTACATTTTTGACTCAATTTTAATCCTTCCATCTATCCATGCATCAACCAAGTTGAATTTAATCTTTGTTGCCCATTTTGTTTCATTTTTCATGAATTTTGCTACTTATGTTTGTCCATTTTTCCCTTATTTTGTGCATTTTTTTTAACTATTTCTTTCTATCTAGCTCTGTACAGGACAAACCCACTTTTAGTCTCTTACTGAAAACAAGGTCAGACTCTTAGTGTTTTTGTGTCACACTAGTTCCTCAACAAACTGCCTCTTGTCAAACAAACATAAAAACAGGTTATATTAAGTGTTGTAGGAAATGCCATACATGTTCCTGTGAGACTACCTGGCTATGTTGACTTCTGCACCCTGACCTGCCGCTGTTAGAGCATTTAATCATCACCACAAGTTGTTTTTCCTGCTCAATTTTTGTCTGTTAAAGTCACGTCTTTAAAAATGCAGATTTATCACCTCCTTATGAAGTTTAGTTTACTTTACTTTACTTTACTTTAGTTCACACTTTAAAAGATGACAAATACATAAGCAAGTATAAATAGAAATAAAATGTATTGGTCATCTGTCAGTTGTTTAACATTTTTTTTCGGCTGTTTTGAGCACTTCAGTTCACTTCTGTCCATAACACATTAATTAATTAATTAATTAATTAGTTCATTCATTCATTTATTTATTGTGTGTATTTGTAGGTGTGAGCTATGTGACAACCTAATTTCCCTGAAGGGATGAGTAAAATCTATCTATCTAGCTAGCTAACTAGCGATCATCTATTTTCTTGTCTATTTTGTCTATCTGTGAATGATTTATGTGAATGATTTGTATGGATGATTTATGTTAATAGAAATTTAAATAGAAAATTATTATTAACAGAGCAAGGTAAGTGGAATGGTATTATTTAATTGTAGGTTTGTAAAAAGTAAATATAAGTTATACTTCTTCCCCACTCTTTTTTGAGTGCTGGAAATTTGGTTTGACCATGTTCTATGGATCTTTGCCATGTGATGATTTTATGTGCTCAAAATACAAATTTAACTCACGTAACTATCTATATATCAATTGAAAATTATCAATCCGTAGTCCCCTGCACTTAAAACATACCAAACCAAACTTTTTTCTGCACCTTTACACTCTACAGGCTCATATATACAGAATATAAAGTAACTAAAATAGTATGAGTGACTGCAGTGGATAATCTTTGGTTGTGGTCTTGAGTTCTGGAGCCCAGTAAAACTTTTGTTAACCTCACAGTTTGTGCCAGTTAATTCATTAACTGCAGCTGTTTAAGCCACAGACAGTTGTCATGAGACAAATGTTTCCTGTTGAAAACTTGCCCATAATTTCTTTGAGAAATCCCTTTTGTTACAGCCCAAAGTTACATCACTATTGACGACCATTTCACAGCCGGATCTCAAATCTGGAAATTTTGTTACTTAGGAAACAGATGTGGTAATATTTGAACCAAATCCACCTAACAAGGGGATTTAAACAAACAGGCCTATTCTTTCACTATGAGTCTGAATTTATTATTGCACACATAGCTACTTTAACTCAATCAATGTTCTTTTCCTAAACCTAAAATTTTCTTAATATAATTGGATACATTGCTGATTTAGGGCCAGATTTAGTAGTGACACGGGATGCTTTTAATGTTCAGTAAGTTCTGTGTTGAAAACTAAATCACTCCAAGTTTAATATGTGGATGAATAGGTCTCACTAAGTACCATCACATGTTGCAATTCACAGAAATAAAATTTTGGCGTTAAGTACTTAAATTCCTGCTGCGTGACAAAATAAAGTTTTTTTCCACTTTACATGAATGTACTGTTCTCATGAGAAATTGATACTAGATAGTTTTATCTATCATAGGGTTTAAGTCAGGGGTCTCAAACATGCGATCTGGGGGGCCAAATGTGGCCCGTGAGATGAAGAGCATAATAACCTATTAAACTACTCCATATTTTCTTCTCAGTTTTTATTTGCATATAAATGATGAAAATTTCCAATTTTTGTCATTGTTTTAAAATAAAATATGAATTTATGAAAATATTTACATCCAGAAACTATCCTGTAACAATAAAATGTGAATAACCTGAACAAACAGGAACAAACTAACATAAAACTAAAATAAAAAATATAAGACACAATTTGATCCATTTTCTTCTTCTGTTACTAAGAGTTTAGTGTCTTTATAGAGCTAATCCATAATACACATGGACAAATGATAAATTACCCTTATTTTCCTGATGAAACTTAACTTTTTTTGCATTTGGATAACTTATAAAAAATATTTTCATAATTAAATGGGATTTTTTATGCACTAAAACAATGACAAAAATTTGGAGTCGTCATTATTTATAGGTTATTATATTTTTTAATGGAGATCAAATCAGGCTGAATGTGGCCCCTGACGAATTTAATTTGAGACCCCTGGTTTAATTTTTGATGTTAAACTACAACCGTGATCGATATTGAATAAAAAAGTTTAAATATGTTGTTATCAACACAAATATGTTGTGACAGTAGTTTGTCTCCTGCCGCGGACAGTGGGATTAATCCATTACATGTTGCTGCAGACAGGGGTCAATATTCTGAATGCTCCTCAGGTTGGAGCAGTTGTTGGACTATTTCAGGTGGTGTTCTCCTCACCTTAAGCACCTTCACTTTTTCAAACAGCAGTGACCTCTGAGCAAACCATCTGGTTATTTGAGGCATTTTTGATGGAATTTAGACACACTGATGCCAAGACTCTCTTCCCTAAATGCAGCAAAACAACATATGCCTATTTTTCATAGATTTGATCACCACATCCTTGGCTTACGAGCACCAAATACAATTGTGAAATACAATCAAGACCAACTATTCGATTATCTGCCAGAATCAGCAGCTGTCGACTCAAAAACAGTAACAGTTATTGGTGTCTATACTCCTACTGCATATGGGCCCACCTCTGCTTGGAAGAAATTCTGAAATACATTACAAATTTACAATGAAAACAAAGATTTAGAATATTTTATTAACTCCAAATGGAAATTATTGGGTTTTTACAATCGCTCTGTTTAAGTATAAGAACAAGTATTCAGAGAATGCATCATCTCACCCCTATTTTGTGCCAATCTCAAGTTTCTATGACAAACCGTTCTTTAATTAGAGCCAATAATGTGATTTTTGACATTTCTGCTAAATGCCACCTTGACTTTTGACGTTTTGCAATATTGATAATTTCATCATATATATATATACTATATTTTCATCAGTGCGTGTAATATGATAATATATCTAAACTAAACTACATATATGCATATGGGCAGACTGATAGAACTCACGCCTACAGCCCCTCTGATCACCACCAACATTTATATGCATTCATCCACCTGTATGAGGAGGAGAAGTGGAGGTTCTGTGTGTCCAAGTACACAGGATTCAAACCGCCAACCCTTCCGTTACTGCATGACAACCTCCTCAGCCATGGCTGTGCCCACCCCTGCCACTGGGGGTTTTTTTTCAGGTATTTTCTCACGTTTAATTTTGTAATCATATGGAATATTTACAAATCCATTGTTTACATGTACATAAACCACCATATATGTGGAATAACACACTATCATATATATAAAAACATGAGTTAACCAGCACTTTTGTCATTTGTTTTCTGATTCATCTTATTAAAGTATGTACGATTTAGCACATTTAATGTCTGAAGCAGATACTTTCTAAAAAAAAAATGTAGAACAGTATATTATATGTGTATTGACTTTGTTCTTCTTTGTCATATTCTCTCTTTCTCAGTCTTGCCACTGTGCATTTCTCTTTTCTCCTGCCCTCAGTACTTCCTGTTGATTCCCCATCCGAGTAATTCAATGCCCTCATGTATTTGTTCTCCTCCTTACATCCTCCTATCCATATTTCCTTCCCCCTATAGCCCTCAGCCTCCCATTTTTCCTCCTCTGCTCCCCTCTTTTCATTGCATCGTCTGTTCCCTCTGCATTGTATTTTCAGATCACATCCAGGCGCTGGCTTTACACACTAAGTCACTCTATACCTCATCACTCAGCGGAAAGTCAAGGAGAGGGCAGGGAGAGATGGTTTTAAAAGCAAAGAACTGTGGGGGGGGGGGTGTGAGGGTGTATAGGATGGAGGGGTGGGGTGGGGGTCACAAAAGAGGAAAATGAAGAACAAGAGTGTAAAGATGACAGAGAGGTGAAAGGTTAGAAAAATTACACCGAAATAATGATAAAGAGTCGTAAAGGATAGAAGGTTGGGAAAATTAAAGACATGTTGATGTAAATGGTGTTAAAGGGAAAGAAGAAGAAGAAAAAAAGAGAAAGAGAGGATGTAGACAGAGAGGATAGAGTAGAGTCCAGAGATTTATGGCAGGTTGTTATGGAGCAGCGACTGAATAACAGAAGGTGAGACAAGGTGAATTATTCATGAGGATACAGGGCTGTGTGTGTGTGTGTATGTGTGTGTGTGTGTGTGTGTGTGTGTGTGTGTGTGTGCGTGTGTGTGTGTGACAGGAGCAGGTGAAACACACACTTAAGTCTCTTAGGAACCCTTAGGTCATCTCATCTACAAGGGAAAGGAAAGACAAGCCATCCAGAAACTTGCGGAGAGTCTGGAAGATTGGTAGCAAATCGACAAAAACTCAGAAAAGACACCTCCGCTGTCCTCAGACCTAATCGATAATGTCTTCAAGTATGGAGATATTTAACAGCATCACAGATGGTTTACTGCTGTCAGTGTCTGGGCCGAGTAAAATCCAATCCTATAGTACTTCACCATCGTCTTGGTCATATTCACTTATCATTTTGCCAAGAACAAACACTATCATGGTTCAGTTTCCTCCTCAGATGCCAACTAGTGAAGGACAAACGACGTCTGGACTCATTCATTCATGGAAATTCTATCTGTCGCCAAGTTTTCAGATGCCATTCTGTCACATTAATGGTCTTTTATTGGAAATCTTCAAGAAAACAGTAAGAAAAGAATGTCCCACACTATGAAAATCCAAATATTACCAAGTGTTTTTGTCCCATTTCTAGTCAAATTCAGTCCTCACTCTTAAAATACGACATAATCTGTATTTTTCTGTGAGATATTGAACTTATTTTTAGAAAATAGATCTTGAAAATGTTATTTCAAGAAACCTTACTGAGATAATTTTTTTGCTTGCATTAAGAGGAGAAAAACTTGAATTAAGCAAAAAAAATAAATTATCTACAAATGATGTTGGTAATATTTCTTGAAATAAAATTTTCAAGATTTATTGTCTAAAATTAAGTTGAAAAGTTCGTCTTGAGGCAATTATGTCTTATTTTAAATGTGATGAGATATTTTGACTAGAAATGACAAAAAGACAGAATTTAAAGAATTTAATTTTTTCCAATGCAACCATATTTTAGTTTTGTCACAGTTTTGAGGCTGTTCATTCAAAATATTAACATTCATTGAACACGTCCTGATGTGTGAGGCAGGTGTGGTTAATAAAGTACTATTTCATTGTAGTTACAATTTAAATGTTACTTTAGTATTTACTTGAATCCGTATTCTCAGCAAACACATGTCCAAATATGTCAACATTTTGTTGTTTTTCTTAATTTTACTGATGTATATTAATGGTGTTTGGTGAGTGTTTTATGTCCACAACTATGTGGAAATGTGCTTGTGCCGTCACCATGGAGACAGTGTGGTGAAAGGTGTGTGTGCAGCTCCCAATAGGTCAGTACAATGACAGTAGACATAAACACATAATAGTCTTAAACAAACACTGCAGTCATGTCTGTTTCTTTCATATATCATTGTATGTCAATATTTGAAAATGCAGAATAAAACAAGCACATACCTGTTAAGTACAATGTTTGTTCATATGTTTTCAGAAACCTGGGACCCTATAGTTCAAAAACTCAATTTGATAGAAAAAAACTGAGATTAGTTTTGGATTCCGCACCCAAAAATAAGTTAAAAACAGCTGTCAGACCTAACTAAACTAAAATCACGTCCCCCAGTGTAATCAGTGGCTAATCCGGCTGCCATTCCAGACAGGTGAACTACAGCAGATTATTACTTATGAAAACACAAGACTTGACAAGTCATCAGTCAGATTAAGTCAGTCAAAACACTGAAAATTTCTGCTGTAGCATCCTCAAATGGTTTGGGGTCTTTGGCCTGAACTGGGTTTCAGGTTAGGTCTCTAGTCTATACACTAATTTCACTTAACAATTTGATTCCACAAACAAAGAGTAAAAAGTCAATGCTTCACTGATGGACAAAACGCCTCCAGATGGGTAAAGTCCTGCTCCTGGACTGATGGCTTTACCCATGGAAACTAAGACAAAACAGAGAAAGCTCTACAACAGGCACAGCATGAGGGAAATTAACTTAAATGTGGCATGGCCTAAATTGTGCCAGAGCAGGAAATGGACGGTAAAACACAAACCAATATTTCTTCAACAATCAGGATTAACATCGCTTTAATGGCTGCAGAAGATCACAACGAGGATCACAAAAACACTTCTGGTAAGGACTGTGTCAAACACTTACCGAGTTGATGCAGGCCAGCTCCTTGTTCAGCAGCCAGGGCAGGGAAAGCTTCCCTTCTCCTCTGTAACACGACTGAATCCTCTCTTTAATCTTCTCCTTGATCCTCCTCATTGTGAACAGACACAAAGCCGACTCTTTGGGCGGCTTGGCTCTATTTTTCTGACCCTGGGCGAATACAGTAAACAGAACTTCCTCGTGCTCCTGAATACCAAGTGAACGGGCTAATCGGCTCCCGGGCCGGGCCAGATAAGCATCCTGAACCAAGCGGTACTCCACCCCATCCTTGGTGCAACCTATAGGGAACTCCACGTAGGAGTAGAACTTTGGATCGTCGACGCATAGCCGGACAATTTTAGAAGTGAAGAACTGTTCGCTACTAGCGTCTGGTGAGGTGAGTTGGGTATCGAGTTGAAGTGTGAGATAATACACAAACTGTTCGCTGTTGAAGCCATAGATGTAGTAAATGTCAAACGCTGGAAACTTCGATAATGTATCTGAGGGAATCTTAAGCTGCGACGACACAAACTCATCTTGATAGACAAAACTGAACATGTCAGCATTCTCCTCGTTGGACATTAACTTTCGGCTAGACAGGGTCGGGAAGTATTCAGATTTGCCATCAATAGGTGTACCAACAAAAAGTTTCCCGCCGCCACCAAAAAGATCAGGGGATATCACGACACCTGACATGGTGCCTGCCTCAGCAACACTGGATAGATAATGCTCTTTACGATGGTGGGGCTCGCCAAGCTTGAACAGGTCATCCAAACGTAAGAACTGACATATTCCCTGGGAAGTACTCCCACAGGCGATTAAACGATTGTGGGCAGCATCAAGTAGTAAGAGTTTATTGACATTAGAGGTCTGTACCAGCTCGTGGGGACAGGATTGGACACCAGGTGGAGGGTAACAGCGAGGGTTGTCTGTGACAGGTCCGGTAACATGGCTTCGTAGTTTGGTGAGGTTGCTAGACAACTTGTAGATCCAGTTAACAGCGCCAAGGTAAACTTCACCAGTTTTGTTGTGAACCACCAAATGTGTGAGGCCTCCTTCCGGTGGGGAGAAGGAGAGAAGGGAAGAAGTAGACGGTATGGAAAAGGAAAGGAGGAGGAGGAGGATGGGGAGGATGAGAGAAGGAGGGTTTAGGTGGGAGGACATGGTGGTGAGGGAGGGGAAGGGGGCGGTGTTGGGTTTTGGGTAGTGGATGTTGATGTGTACGTTTGAGCGGTTAATCCTCTGGAGGGTCAGTTAGTAGCACAGTAGGGTATGATGATACAAGAGCTTTCAACAACTCCTTCTTCCTTTTTTCCTCTTTACTCCGCTGTGGTTTTTATAACCTCATCCCCTGATCCTCAGCCACATCTGCCGCCAGACCTGGAAAAAATCCAAAAGAAAGAAGCAAACTTAGTAAAAACAAAGCGGTATATTCAGAGACAAAAATGATTCATCCGTTTCTATCAAAATGACAACACATTAAACATCCACCCACACCCAGATATAGAGCATTGGTACTTAAGTATATATATAAAAAATAAATAACTAAATAAAAAATTAGGGTATGGTTGGCTTTGTTTTATTGACTTCTGGACTGCAGCTCACAGTGGAGTCCATCTTTAAAAAGAAGACGGGGCTTCTGGGTATCGATTGTCTGGAGGTGTTATAGGATTCTGTAGACAAAGTGCACATATGCACAAAAATATATGAACAGTGGTGATGCTCGCATAAAAAAAGAGCCACCATGAGACACAAAAGAGTACATACAAGTCAGTAAAAGTGTGGATGAAGTGAGCATATAACGACGCAACATGTTGGCTGAGTCACTGATATGCAGGGCCATGATTGTATAAACACCCATAAATTACAATAAGGGCTGCAGGGAGACTATATTGTATTGTATATTTACTACAGAGCAACAGAGCAGAGAAATACAGGCAGCCTGCTCTAAACAAGAGATTGGAGAGAGCCAAAGAACTGGTCCAACCCGATAAAACAGGACAGACAGTGAAAGGAAGGAGAGTCAAAGCTATTTGGCTCCAAACCAGTTCAATATAAAGGCTGTGAAGATGGAGAGAAAGATTGGTATAAGTGAAAACTGAGGGTGGGGGTGGGGGCAGACAAAATAAAAAAAAATAAAAAAAAGGGGAGATGGACCATCCATCTATTTTCTGTTCTATCCGTCCATTCAATTTCTATATCCGCTTATCCGCTTTGGGGTTACTGGAGGCCGAACGCTATCCCAGAATGCACTACACTGCCTCTGAAATTTTTGGTTTCGGGAATAAAAAAAACTTTAGTCCAAACTCCAATATAGTAGGTGAAGGTGTGTTGTATTTAATGGAAGGAGGAGGAAGAGAAGGAGGAGACTATGAAGAAGGAGAGGAAGAAAAAGGAGAAGAACTAAAGGAAAAAGACTATGAAGGTGGATGAAGAAGAAGAAGGTGAAGACAAAGGAGACAAAGAAGACAAAGGAGAAGAAACAGCCTTCTACTGTACTGTCAAAACTCTAACATACAACATCGGCAGAAATATTTTCGAGGATAACAAAGCAAATATATACTTTTGGGTACCTCCATTTCTTACTCCAAAATAAAATAATACTACTACTAATAATAATAATAATGACAACAACAAAAACAAGGCAGTGATTAAATCTGTAGTAAAATGTAATGATATTTATAGAAAAGTACAATTAGTGGTTTCTTTATATACTGCGCAGTGTCTCGATCACGTGATTTCAGACTTGAACAGAATCAGTTATTACAATATGAATAAATAAATAAACAAATATAACTCACTGGAGGCCATTGACAACTATAGACTCAATCATGTTTTTGTTTTTTTTAATGGGAGTTGCTTAGGGTTGATCTGGCTGAGCTCATTGGTGAAAATCAGAATTATGATCATGGAATTTCATGTACTGAGGAACAGTATAAATAAAAAAGAAAAGTGCAAAGCTCTGCCCCCCCCCCTTCAAATGATGAGAGGTCCGCCAAGGAGGTATTAAATTTGAGTTTGTTTGTTTGTTTGTCTTATTGTCAGCAGGATCACGCAAAAAGTTCTGAAGGGATTTTGATAAAATTTTCAGGATGTATCATGAGTGACACAAGGAATAACTGATTAAATGTTGGTAGTGATCCAGAAGAGATCCTGGATTCTGGATCAATTTGCAATTTTACATTGCAGTAAATGGAGAATACGTTTCAAAGAACTTTTTGCGTAATCCTGTTGACAGACAGACAAACAAAAAAAACTGCCTTGAGTTTAATACCTCCTTGGCGGAGGTAATAACAGTAAATGGAATGTAATATATAAATAAAAAATGATAGAGGGAGAAGGAATGAACATGGAAAAGTTGAGGCAGCTCACACTGGAACAGAGCATGTGTCAGTGCAGTTCAGAGAAAAAGACACAAAGACACCAATGAAAGGTAGAGCTTTATAAAACCAGCCGTAAAGAACCAAGATGGACCATGGGCAGAGGGTCCTAGTAGGCCACACATACCCCTGCTTCCTGTGGTGGTGAAACCACCAGCGTGTTATTCACTTCTCAAATTAGATAAATAAAAATAAGGTGAATAAAACAAAAGGACAGCCTGGATCTGTTTAGTCGCTCTCTGTATTATAAAAGTATCCGATCAGGACTCGGTATCAGCTGATCACTCAAAATCAAACAACATGGCTGATCAGGACATCTCTAGTTATTTTCTTTCTTTTGATTCCTTTCTTGATTTCAGTATTTTTTATGTTGCTTTCTCCCTTTTCTTCACATACATGGAAAAAGGGGAGTCTCATGTCCTGTTTGCACCTTGGTAACCCCTACAATTTAACAATGATGTTAAAGAGGACATATCATGACCATTTTCCACCAGTGAACCCAGTTCCCTGGTGTCTCAGTGACCTGTCTGTCACATACTTTGGTCAAAATATCACATTGATGCATGAGATACAACAGCCTCTTCAACCTGGAGAAACAACCCTTTTTAAAACACCGGATTTTAAGTGGCTCATGCTTTCATGCAAATGAACCACAGCTGACTCCGCCCCTTTTTTCCATATGCTACTGAGAGGAGGAGAAAGAAATGGAATGTGAAAAAGTTGAAGCAGAGAAAAAGAGACAAAGACACAGATGAAATAAATGCTGAGTTTTACAGCCCCACGGACCAGCCCGTCCAATCAACACGAGTCAGACCAACCACAGACCTGCATAGGGACCAGGGCTCAGACCCCAATGCACCAGACACACAACAGGACTACCGATGGAGGATCTGTGAGTCTGAGCAGAGGTGTCTGTGACCAGTAGGTGGGGTTAGCTGAGCTGGTGGGATGGGGTGGGGTGGGGTATTCATGTGCATGTATAGAAAATCCAAAACAGAGCATTTCGATCCACCTCAAATAAGAAATGATTCAGGAGAAAAGGAGAGTGGATGGTTTTTGTTCATAATGTAAGGGTCTCCTCACACACAGACAACACATATTTATGTTGGAAAAACCATTAAAAAGTGTATTTTGAATGATATGTCCCCTTTAATTTTAGTCTGAAGAATTTTCCTAAAACTGAAGATTCAAACTATGTGAAATTCCACCATTAACAGCTTGAAGAATCCACCAAATACGATGCTTTATCCTTCACATACTGTACTGTCTTTTCATTACTTCATTAGTTTATGCTTGGATAAATACAAAGCACAAGGAAAGGCCTTGTTTGATAATGAAGTTTGGTTAGTAATCTATTCTCGTCTCTTATTTCTGAGGCCGTTTCTCATTCCTCCCTTTCATTACATTCCTCCCTCTCTCTTTTTCTAAGACACTTCACTTCTGGTCAATAGTGTCTTTCATCTCCGGCCCAGCCGTGATTACAGTGGCCCAGATGACGATGCTGTCGGCCATCCCATCAGGACAATACAGCCACTGTTTGGACCTGGGACACACACACACACACACACACACACACTCGCACACGTTGTGGACATACAACACACACGTACAGTATGTGGTCAAAGGCATCCGGAGGAAAGTCACAGCTTCTACAGACTGTCCCAGTGTTCAGCACACTTTAAACAACATCAATCTACATGAATCACACCACACACCAAGGGCCGCAAAGTCATGTCTGTCAGGGGCCACATTCACTCCAATGTCATCTGCAGTGGGTTGGATTTGTCTTTGTATTAGTGAATACATAAATAAATAAATAAATAAATAAATAAAAAAAAATATATATATATATATATATATATATATATATATATATATATATATATATATATTTTATTTAATTTTTTTTTTATTAAATTCAAGGTGAAAGAAAAGAGCAGTTGTATAAGAAATGACAATATTTTCAGATTTTCTACATAACAAATGAAAAATACAAATAATGAAATAAACCAAACCGAAACAAAACCCTTCCAAAGACAAAATACAAATAAAGAGCGACCAAAAAACTGAAAACAAATATCCACAATATCCAACCCCATCCCTTCCCCCACCCTACAGCGTCCTGGGCAATGCACCTTCATCCAACATTTAGCAAATAAAGTAAACTGTTATAGGCAGTGATATTAATAATTATAATACTCATTAGGGAGAACGAAGTAAATTAGGTGCAGTTTTAACAATATTCTGCCTGAACTTATCATTTCCGTATGTGAATTAAGGATTGCATCTGCAAAGACACTTAACAGGCAGAATATTTCATTTCAGGTTATTCATATGTTATTGTTACAGGATAGTTTTTAACTATTTTCAGAATGTAATGTTATTTTTTGCACAAAAACAAAGACATACATTTTAAGTTGTCATTATTTATTTATCCACATAGTGGAATATTATTTTATTCCACATTAAACCAAGAAGAAAATATAGTGTCATTATTTTTTATAGGCCATTCTGTTATTATTTGACTGTAAATCATACTTGTCTGTATGTGGAACCTGAACTAAAATGAGTTCCATATTTCCAAATTCATCCCATGGGCCACATTAAAACATTCGGTGGGCCACATCTGGCCCCCGGGCCGGATGTTTGATGTTTGGGACCCCTGTACACACACCACTGTACAAAAACATCAGGAAATGTATTAAAGATCTAGAGAGAAAAATATAAAAGGCAGGAAAGCTAAAATGTTCAAATTCCACATAAACTGACGTGCTGAGATAGTTATTTTTGTTCCGTTTTCATCTCCCATTCTGTGATGTATTTCATAAACTCTATAAATAAGTGAAAAAGCAGGCGTCACACATGGACATGGTGGTCATATAGCATTAGTAGCCAGAGGAGCTGAGAGCTGATGAAGGCAGCGGCTGTTTGATTAAACTAGGACAAAGAGATGAAACGGGAAAAAAAAGAAAAAGTAAGACGCTAGAGTTGGAAAAACAAGTTTGTGATTTCTGAAGTGTTCCTCTGAATTTAGATCAAGAGCAGAAATTGGTTGAGTTTATTGATTAACATTTAGGCAGGAAAAGTGTGAATACATACAAAGGATAAACAGTCTTAAAAATAGGACTGAATGCTATGTATTATAATTGTTGTACAAACACACGCTGTCATCTATGTCTGTGTGTTTTAACCCTTTATCATGCAAGTGACTATTTTTGTACATATTGTAAAACAATGACAGTTAAAGTGAAGACAAGACTTGTTTTTTTCTATTGAGCCTCAAACCGTGTGCATTAAAAATGTACCTAGTGGTAAAACAACAATTTCAACAATATGACTTAAAATTAATATCACAATATATTAGACAGTGTGACAGATGATGAACGTGTTGGGGTCTTTTATAGGTTTTTGTAACCAAGCCAATGTAATAAAGGCATTTTAAATTTTCACATATAATAGAGTGCCTTGGAATTTTCTCTTTGTATTGGAAAATTACAATGAGACCAAAAATATAAGTATTAGCGTAATGTTTTATATAAATGTATGCTTCCGGGGTGTGAGTCTGCTCAGAAGACACAGGTCAGACCTGAGGAATTTGCATGTGGGGGGTGTGGGGGGGTGTACAAGAAGGACAACAATGAGACACAGAGGATGACACCCAGCCCTTGAGGAGAGACAGAAGATTCCAAGAATGGGGTTGACACTAAAACAATGAATTCACACAAAAGGTCGAAAATTGCTATGTTCCCTAATAATGCTAAGGTTGACATTTTGCATTTCAGACTATTTCTATGATTGCACTCAAAGGGGTTAAATAACTACATGGATATAGATTCAAGGCTTTACTGGGTTATGAGAACACTGTCCAGAGACACTCCTTATCAGAAAAAACAGGGAAAAAAACATTATGTTTGGTATAATATTGATTTTGAAATGATTAGCATCTTATCTGACCTAAGAACTCTTGCATTTTTAATTTATCTTGGCTATTTGGGGTGTTTGGGACCTGATGAGTCCCAAGCAATTATCAGGAGTGTCGATCTCATATATATGTAGATGGATATAGATATAGATAGATAGATATATAGACAGACAGACTCTTCTGACATTATGTGATGTCAGTATGAGGTCCCTTGTAGAACAAAATGTGATATTGTGGTGTAGACAACAGAAAATGTGAAGTCCACATATGTGGATGCCAGGTCCTGGGAGGATATATATATATATATATATATATATATATATATATATATATATATATATTTAAAGTGTGTGTCAGGGCGATCTTGAAGCCCACCTGCCACATCAGATGAAGCCGTAGAGGCGTTCAGGTCTGTCCTGTGCTGATTTATTGCTGCTGGCACATCGATTGTGCACACAGTCACAGACCTTGGGCAAACACTTAGGCAAATTTATACACACCATTTCTTTAGCATGGAGCTCACATCCACGCCTGCTGGCCTCACTCAGAGTGGGTCTGTGTTTGTGTTTATCTATGTGCATGTGCATGTCCATTCAATCTTATTTGCCACTCAAACACACACAGACCCATGTCCAAACACATCTGCCTGTATATAAACTGTGTGTATACATATCATCTGTAATGGCAGCCAGACTGTACAAAAAAAAACACACTAAAGATAAACATTTACACGATTAAAGACATAACATGAAACATAATGTGCTTGCACTTGAAAAACCTCAGTGTGGCTGAAGAAAGTCTTCATAATATTGATTGCAACGGATATGTTGGTTTACAATATGTAAAAAGTTAGACTGTAAATTAAAACCGTTAAATCAGTTTGTAAAACAAATGTATAAAGGAATCTACAAAATATGTAAAACAGTCCATACAGTGGAAGAGAATGAATATAAATGAACCATAAGAAGAGAAATAAAAATAAAATATACAATAGCACATGGGGGTTTTTCTTCCTATTTAATTCTGAATAAAAGTGAATTACCATGTGACCATGTAAACACCTAATTCTGCTTTAACATAATTCCTGTTGTTCTGCAAACACTCCTGGTGATGATGCATGTATTTTGTGTTGACGCACATATACCGCGCTGCCGGCCAAAGTTTGTCGATTCCTATAGATGATTCAGTCGAGCTGCCGCTTCGTAATTAGCACAAAAAAAAATGCAAACATCGCACATATTATCTGATCCAACATGTTGATAGTTGAAATGAACACAAAACAAAAAGTGCATGTGATCATTTCCTTCCAGTGGACATCCAGACGTTAAGCGGCGGTTCTATCCAATCAGAACCCTCTGTATCTCCAGTTCTTAAATCCCAATTAACTAGAGTGGAATACAACCTTAATTTAGAATTAAGATGTCCATGTGAACACAAAGAAAATTGCTTTAATTCATAATTATTAAATAATTAAAATGATTAAATAAATCAGAATTAAAAATCATCATGTAAACATATCAAATGAGAAACTGGAAAACCACTTGGAGGGCACATACCTCCGACAAGGCAGATCACCCCTCACCCCCCCTATTTAAATTCATTCCTGGACCTGGAAAACCTATGGAGTCAGTCACTGGTAGCACCAGCCTCCTAAAATGAAAGTTTGCAAAGCTTCAGAAGGTGAGAAGATTTCACTTTGACTTCAGTGAATGGCAGAACCCCCCCCCCCCCACACACACACAAACACACACACACACACACACACACTTCACTTGTCACCCCTCACATTCAATCGTTTGTTCCTTCTGTCAGTGGTCCCTTATTGTTCACAGGGTATATTACCTTCTAAAGATAACCCACAATAGGCAAAATCCACAAAGTAATCATGTTAATTTTTTACAATTATTCTATTTGTTTTAAGGCTGTAAACCCCCTCACCTCACACTTTTCACACTTTTCTCAGACAGGCATTAACATTTGCTGACATTTCCCTCCTTGCTTTTGAACACATTGCTGCTCAAAAAAACCCTAAAAGATAATATGATAATTTTCACATTTTGGAAAGCAATCAATACGTTAATCTATACTTTAAATACCAGCACGGATCATCTTTAAATGTAGAATGAAGTAGCTGTGATGATATTTTAAAGCCTGAAAATGTGCAAAGAGACAGATTGGATGAATCCATTTCTGGACTTTGTGGCTTCCAGAAACAGATGGTAGGAATGTTAAAGTCAGAGTGTAGGTCAGCTGAGGACACCGCAGAAAAACAGCATTACAACTAATGTGAGGGGATTTCGATTTGGAATCTATTTTCCAAAAAACAGTCCTAAAACTAACAAGTGTTAATACAGCAGACTGTAGTCAACTCGCAGAGTCCTCCAATGGCTTTAAGCAGACGGACAGAGATAAGAAAAGACGAGGAGGACGGAAGAAATCTGAATAAATGTGGCTATACAGATAAATATACAAAATGAAAAAATATCCTGTGACCAGAAATTCTACACCCAGCTATCACTGTATCCATACATTATTAATTTCTTCAATAGACTCTAAGTACAACAATGCCCGGAATGCAAAACAAGAGACTACTTCCCACCAATACACAACTTCCTTTATTTGACATTTTGTTGATAATACGATTTAGATCCTTAGAAACATAATCCATACCAAGTAATACAACCTTTAAATATCATCGACTGTGAACAAGCGGAATCTGATCATATATATATAACAGCATTTAAGACTACTGCACTAAATAAAAGGTAATTATTATGATCATTATTATTATTTTTCATACCACTGTCACATGTAATGAGACTATAACACTGCAAATGTCACCAGAAAGGCAGTTATATAAACCCATTTGTCCACATGTGACCTGTTGCAGTCATATACCTACAGAAACACTGCACACTTACAGTATATACAACATGTATTCTAGCCCTAAACATGGTCTGCTCTTAACCCTGACCACATTAGGTTAGCTTTTTTTATTTTGTTATTTTCTGTGGTATTTCTTAAGTGTATATTAGGTGTTGTGTTGCTATTGGAACCTACATTTCCTGAGGACTCTGCCCATAGGACCAATACGAATTCCAATCTGATCTAATCTAATCTAATACAATATAATTTCATCTCATCCAATCAAATCTTACGCAATGTCACCCAATCCAATCTAATCTCATTTAATCTAACCTATTCTACTATAAATACTTAAAAAAAAAAAAATGCAAAAAAAAAAAAGTTTATGCTTTTAGTTAATAAGGCTGAATCTCTCATTTCACCCATTAGCAAACTACGCTATAAGGGGTAGGGCGTGAAAAGCAACCCCTATGAATTGGGACACCCCTTCAACACTCACCTACGTCATCGCCAGTTATTACGTAACCAAAAACCACAGCTTTAACCAGAACTAAACCAACATGTCTGCTGCTGTAGTTGTCACATTCTCCTGGAATATGCAGAATTTTTTTACTAATATCTGAAAATCAGAGTTTACGTAAATAGCGATTTTTTTCATGTGAGGTTTATGGAGAAAATTACTATTACACAATGCGACAATGTCAAACTTTATACAATACAACAGTTATCACAACTTAAAAACAGTTAATTACGGTGAAAATACTACATTTGTGTACTGTACTTCCTTCGTAGATGCCGCCATTTTTAAAATGATTCACATTGTATTCTGGGAAATTTCTCATTTGGGGTCTGCGTCTGGAAACTCTCCATTTGAAGGGGTATAAAGCCCTTTCCCTTCCTCCTACCCCTCTGCCTTAACGTAAATTGAGACACCCCTACCCCTACACATGAGCGCACAAACCAGAAGGGAAAGGGTGAAATGAGGTTCAGCCCAAGTGTAGTTGTATTATTTAATGTGTCAAATACATTGTTGGTGGTAACAGGCCAATACAACAATTTTTCAGGTTTTTTTTTTTTTTTTAGGAACATTCATCTGAATCTGTTTTATAATTGGACTCCGTCGCTTGTGGAAGCCGATGCGAACTCCATTTCTATGCTAATAGTAGCTATTGTTAAAACAGAAGAGGAGAAGAAGAGTAGCTACAAAGAACATACATAGAAATAAGTCTGTCCATTTTACACAATAATTAGATTTCTGTCATTTTTTTGAAGGAACTCAAAGCCCTTTTGCATTTTGGATCAAAGTTTTAGAGGAATGAAGTCATACTTTTTCTATATTAAATCTAGTTTCCTCTCCCAAGGGCTAGAGATGGCCTTATTTAAAAAAAAAGAAAAAACATTAAATATGAGGTTGAGCAACCCCTTCTCAGCCTAATACATTATGGATGGATCATAAAACTGGTGTTTTGTTTTATTTTTGTTGTTTGACAAGAAGCAGTTAGTCAGTACAGCTCACTTTAACTCTACAAATCCCCCCAAATACTTCCAATTGAGAGCACTGTGTGGTTATTTAACTCCCCTAAACTGAAGTAGATTGACATGGCAGCTGGAGAATTAACTGATTTTCAGAACTGGAGAAGAGGTTTTTCTTTTAGACCGGCATAGCTCTGACTCAGACACCGCAGTATGGCGTCTTTAATTACATTTTGCCAGGTTTTATCTTTAGTATTGAAATAATTGCTTTAAATGCAATGAGAATATGTCATGTCATGCATACATAATTGTACCCTGGCCTCCTACCTGTGTGTGATTCAGATAAAAAAAAAAAAAAGAATATAAAGAGCGGCTGTGCAAGGCTGCAGGCATTAGGAACGTTGGTTTGTTTATTCATTTATTTCAAATATTGCATTAAAATCAAACAACAAAAGGGTTTTATAAAATAAAGTCACACAATCGATAAAGGAGCACGACGAAGTTGCCCTTTTACCCTCTCCTTCATCTACCCTAAAGTCCCAAATACCCAAAATACAAAATTCCTGTACAAATCAAGGATAAACTGTTCATTTTTCACCATTAAAATAAACTCTGTCCTTTTCATAGCAGTAACAGTGCACATATCCAAAACTAAACTCTGAAATAAACCTTATTTGCCTTTAATAAGGAATAAATACATGTCAATGAAACCACAATGTGGGGGAAGTGGAATAAAGATTTGTCATATTGAGGCTTGACTATGCTTTATTTAATAGAAAACAAGGACGTATGAAGGATACATGTTAACTTTATTATACAGATATTTAAATCTATATCCAGAGCCAGGCCATTATTAATAGTATATACATTATTAATATTCAAGTTAACATTATGGTTAGTATCACTACTTGTAACATGCATACATTTATTTAAAATAAATAAATAGTGATGCCTAGCCGGGTGGGTGTCCGGTTCTATGATGCACTGGGGGAAACTCTGAATACCTATTTTAAAAACAAAACATGGGCTGTCATATCATGCATGGAGATATAGTGGTTCATTTACAGTCACATTCCATGACTGACAGACTGACCCCACAGAACGAACCCATACACATCCACACAGTGTTTCACAAACTGTCCGCACGCTCTGCAAATAAACAGCTTACGTCAGCGCTACACAACACATTACACACACACTCACACACAACTGCACAGTGACAGGGGCGGCTGTGGCCCAGTTGGTAATGTGGGTCGTCCAATGACTGAAGAGGTGACGGTTCGTGTCCTGTCTCTGCCTGTCCACATGTGGAAGTGGACACTGGGGTTCAGCAAGACACTGAACTCTGACTTAGGTTCCCAGTAGGACTGACAGAACCTTAGAACCCTACTGGTGTATGAGTGTGTGTGTGTGTGTGTGTGTGTGAATGTGAGGGTAATGTAAAGGTGGAAAAGCTCTATATAAGTGCAGTCCATTTACCGTTTACATGACAGTCTGTTCACATGAATAATGACTTATGGTAAATCACAAACATACACAATCACAACTTCAAATCCAAGAGTAAAATACATTTGTATAAACATATGACCACAAATATTGCTCAGCTATAGACATGAAGCTGCCTGCGTTTCCACGGTGACAGGTGCAGCTCAGCCATCAGTCATTAGTGGAGTAATAATCTAGTCTGAACAGAGCTGAGCGGTGCAGCTTTAATCATTCTTAATCTGACTGAGTCTCTTCTACAATACGTTCATTCTGTCTATGACTTCTGCTGCGAAGAAGGATTTAACGGGGGGGTTTTGGTAGTTTTTTTTTTTTTTTTTTTACCTTGTGTGACTGTATTTACACTATGTAAAACGTACATCAACTTTACCCTGTTTACATGAGTTGTTATTCCACTTTAATTCCTATTCAAGGTTTATTCCACTTTAAGATGACCATGTAAACACCTAATTCCAGTTGAAAATGTTAATTATTTTTCGCTTAATTCAAAAATAAATATATAAAATAATCTGCCAATGGAACAAGTGAAAATGATCTTGATGAAATTTCTTGAAATAAGATTTTCCAGATCTATTGTCTAAAAATCAGTTTTCATATCTCATTGTAAAGTTAATCTTTAGGTGATGTATGTATTATTTTAAGTATGGATATTTAGAAATGAGAAAAATACACTTGGTAAGATTTTTAGATTTTTGTTGCATGTGTATATTGTTTGTTTTTTATTTAATTATTCAATTTCTTTATTTTGAATATGCAAAGAAACAAATTAAACAAAGGTCCGTGTATATTTTAGTATTTGGATTTTCCATTTATGTATTGGAATTAAGAAACACAAAATTACTGGTTTATTTGACTTTCTTTTTGAAGCACATAAACCAACAATTGAATTACGCATCATTTTCTTTTCATTTTCATTTCATTCATATTTTTCTTTCACTTGACAAAAAGAATTTCAAAGTCAACAAAAATTTAAAAATATTCATATTCTTGCACCGGAAGCTGCCATTCAGACTGTAATAAAACGCGAATAATAACCAATAACCAAAAATTATGTCATCAAAAAATACTGGTCCATGTTTCTGAATAGCTAATCACCAAAAACTATGCCCACAGCCGTTTTTCTGTAGACGCCAAAATTATTGATGCTTTTCCCCACCATGCTCTCTCTTGCCTGACTTCTAGTGCGAGAATATGAATAATGCTTGTTTTTGGTCCATTTTTTAGTTTCTGTTGATTTTGAATGAAATTAAATGAAAGGAAAATGCTGCGGAATTTTTGTGTTTCAAAACGAAAGTCAAATAAACCAGTCGTTTTTTGTTTTTTCCCCATTAATTCCCATTCATAAACGGAAAATCCAAATACCAAAACATACACAAACCAACAAAGCAGGTTAAAATAGATAAAACTAATGCTATTTAAATGAACAGAATTTATCTTCAAGTACACGTTTGAATGTTGAAAAGGAATCTGAAGAAGTACAAACTTATTTAATCAAGTGCTTCTACATGTTTTAATATAAAAATTAAACAATACATAAATGCTCAACACTTCTGCTATTGGAACCTTTTATCAGTTTCTAACAAATTAACAATAAAGGCAATTTTTCAAACTAGAATTCTCATAGTTCTGCTTTTTTCTTCATCTATTATTTTCTCTCTTTCATCCACATGAAGGACAATCACTGACCCACTCAGCGGTGACAATCGACTGTTCCCATTCTACCCATTTTTTTTGGATAGGTTTGTTTGGATTCTTTCTCAACAGAAATGTCAATAGCGACTTCTGTCTGTGGAACTTATCAGAGTGCCACTACCTCTTTTTTTTGTTCAACATATTTAGATCCATCAAGAGGTTTGTGTTGTGTTTCAAATATCTGAAGCCATTTAGTGGTCCCTGTTGTGTTTGTGAGTGTTTCAAGCATCAAATTAAATTAAAGATGGAGGACAGAGACAGAGCAACAATACAAAAGGGCTTTCAGAAAAGTAGAAATAAAGCAAAACAACAAATGTGAATTGTATGATTTGCTGAGGCTGTAATCAATGGAATGGCATGTAGAGAAGTGCATCATGGGTGGAACTGAGTAGAAAGCTCTTATCCCCAAGTAATGTGGGCTCAGAGAGTGAAACAGCAAAGGCCATCCATGCCACAAACTGTGACCATAACCACAGCGGTGAATGATACTTGACAGTGTTATGACCAACAACCAATCAAAATCCATCCCATAGCAGGAGGGGGGGGGGGGGGGCAATGCATTTTTGTTCAGGGACCACACACTGTGCAGCCCCCTTTGATTTTAAAAAGGCTGGAACAGTAAAATAATAGCACAATGGGTCTGTTTACATGAGTTTTTATTGTTGTTTAATTCAGAATAAGGTTAATTCCTCTTTAAGATGACTATGCGAACAGCTAATTCCAGTTGAAAATTAAACTTAGTTCTAAATGAAGTCACTCTTAGTTCTGAATGTAATAATTAATCTGATATGTAAACAGTTAATTCCTCTTTAAGATTATTCCTGTCATTTTGTACATGCTCCTGGTCTCTTCGCCATGACGACCATATTTTGCATTGATAACGCATATATTCGGCCGACACGGTGGTGCAGGGGTTAGCACTCACGCCTCACAGCAAGAAGGACCCTGGTTTGATTCCCACACCAGACCTTTCTGTGTGGAGTTTGCATGTTCTCTTTCTGTCTACATAGGTTTTCTCCAGTTTCCTCCCACCATCTAAACACATGCATTGATAGGTTAATTGGTTAATCTAAATTGTCCATAGGTGTGAATGTGACAGTGATTGTTTGTCTATATATGTTCAGCCCTGCGATGAACAGATAACATACAGGGTGTACCCCGTCTTCCCCAATTGTCGTTGGTTCAGGCCCCCACAGACCTCTGTGACCCCATATATTCCAAGCTGCCGGCATTAGTTTGATTCCTGTGATTGATTGAGTCAAGCTGCTGCATCATAATTATTACAAAAAATAAATGTAAAAATGACATATAGTATCTGGTCTAACGTGTTACTAGTTGAAAGAAACACAAAACAAGAAGTGGACGCCATCTTTTTTTTTTTTTTTCCCAGATCCTGTCCAATCAGAACCCTCTGTACCTCCATCTCTTAAAGGCCAATTAACTACAGCAGAATACAATTCGTACGTACGTAAGCCTTTATTATGAATTAACATGTCCATGTAAACATGAAGGAAATGGCTTTCATTTCTAAATATTTTCTTTAGAATAAATAATTAAATTAAATTAAAGCATTAATTTAACAGGCTGGATTGGACCCTGTGGCAGTCCAGTTTTGGCCCACGGGCCGTATGTTTGCCTCCCCTCTGATAGTGTGACATGTTAACAGATGGCATTAGCATAGGCATGTCATGTGGTGCAGTTTCATTTAACTCCTCTCTTTAATAAGAGAATAAGAACCAGTTGGGTCACAGTCCTGGTACTGAGCAATTACATTAACAAGCAATTAAGTGCAGTCATAGACAGCGAGGGCAGGGGGGGGGTCAGGCCGCTGACCCTCTGCTGGATCACAAATGGCCTTTATGGAAACTATCCTGTTGACCTTCACAGATAAACAGCTCGATTCTGTGAAGACTTTCTGCAGGGCTCACAAATACAAATGGACTTTAAATTTTGTCTCTGCTTCCTCCAACAGATCAGTATTCATTTAGAGCTTTGACACAGGTTTGGATCCTCTGTTTACACAACATTATTATTTATCACTGCAGATTCAACACAAACTGTTTAACCCATAAAGACCCAAAGCTATCTCTGTGACTATTCGTTCATGAAATTTACGCTACATTTAATGCCTGTAATTCATCTCCATTTGTCATCATATTATCCTCTCCATTTGGCATTTTTTCCCCCAGTGAAAATCTGGTACTTTCTGGTATTTAATTGAATGATCATGCAATTAAATCATCACATTGAGATTACATTTGATTGTTATTATACCAAAAAAGAGAAAATGAAGAAAAAGTACATCATTAATTTATAAACCGAGTGTCTCCATCTCCATCCAACTCCACAGGTTTTACTGCACTGTAAACCTGAACTAGTTAGGTTTACTAGAAAACCTTAAGGACACCCATTGACTTACATAGTTTTAGTTTTTTTTTTTTATAAAACATGAAACCGTTTAATTTGTATTGACATAGATGACTTGGACTTATTTAAATTTGCACGAGCAGTCTTGACTCAAAACCATTAGTTACCATAAATTTAATTTTTCCTTAATTTTCACTGAACAACTAGGAAAACTATGACAAAAAATAAACTTAAATTGGTTAAGATTATATGATAAATCAATTTTGACTCACGACAATGTGACATACAATCATTTATAATGTAACAGGTGAACAATCAATTCAAAAAATGTTGTGTAGAATGTGACAATATAAGCTATGGTTTAAGTCAGGGGTGTCCAAATCTAGTCCTCCAGGGCCAGTGTCCAACATGTTTTAGGTAGTTCCCTTTTAGCAGACTGGCTTCAATTAATGATTACCTCATCATCCTCATCATCGTCATCATCATCATCATCATCCACTGCAGAAGCCTCATACTGATGTAATGGCTTCCAGGTGTTGTTGGAAGAGGGAGATATTTAATACATGCAGCATACAGGCCCTGGAGGACTGAATTTGGACAATTTGCTAAGTTATTGTTACAGTTCTTAATGTAGATGAACCCAAACTGCATCTGCACCAAAAGTCAGGCTATTATTTTACACACAGCTGGAAAAATAATGAATTTTCTCTGCATTTGTGCCCATCATTTACATGACAATGACAGCCACAACCACTGAAAATAGTTTAGAAAAAGTTTGGCCAATGTGTAGATATCTATTTCTGCATTTCTATGTAAACAGAGAAAAACTTGGATCTGGGACTAAAGTCACAGTTTACAATGGAAATGCATGTATGACTAATGGAAGTAACATTTTGTTTGTAGATTCTGAAAAGCCACTGCCACCTACTAATATAATAACCTATAAATAATGACAACAAAAAAATTTTTTGCCTTTCACTCTATAATTGGACACACACACGTGCATGTTTGGGTCCAGAAAAGAATAGAATAGAATAGAAGCTCACTAAGCTGAGCAGAAACACACAAGGGTCGGCAACAGTAGTTATTATCGTAAATGTCGGTAAATTTTCCGTTTATCGCCCAAGCCTACTATGGCCACACAGGAGTTTGCATCTGACTGCAGGTGGAATCTGTCATTTCTTCACAGACAGTGTCTTTTTTATCTTGACATTTTTGCATTAATGGTTTCTCTCAGCTATTTTTTAAAACGAAGTCAGAAATATCCCTTTCCCAAAATATCCAGCTTTGTCTCCACGTACATTAGCGTCACTCCCACATAACTGGGCACTCACAAAAGTAAAGATTCTGAGCTGTTACTAAGGTATTTTCCTTAATCATTGTTCTTTATTTTCACAAGGCTGACGTGTTTCTCATCAGCCTCCACAGCGTCGCCTGGTCTCAGGACTCCTTTTACTAATATCTTAACTGTCTTACTTCCTGCTTTGACTTTGAGCATTAACATGGACCATTTAAAGCTATTTGGAGAAACGACTCATGCCATTGATTTTCTCAAGAGGACAGTTTCTTTTATATATACAATCATTTCCTCCTAAACGCAGACAATTACCGTATATGAACGAACACACACACACACACACACACACACACACACACAGTAATTGGCCGGCAGGGGTAAATGCATTTCCACAGATGCTGTGAAGCTGGAGGGAATGTGTGAGCGTATGTGGAGATGTGAGAAATAAGGAGAATTATTTGTATGTGCTGACAAACCTTAAAAAGAGAAATTACTCTGCAGTTGGATCATTCCCATGATGGGTGTTGAAATCACTGCATTGAAATGTGTGTGTGTGTGTGTGTGTGTGCGTGTGTGTGTGTATAGTCTCCAAAGAGGGGACCCCGCAGCTAAAGCCATTTAGGAGGGCTTTAAGTGCATGAATAGGCCCAGAAACACAGTTCTTTATCAGGGAATTTGGCGTAGATAATCGAAGCTGGCTCCCAACCGCAGAACAGCAATTTTGCAGTTTAAGAAAATGAGAGAGAGAGATGGGAGAGAGAGAGAAAACAAAAGAAGAAACAGCACAGCCCATTGCATCTAAGCGAGGAGGAAGGAAATCACTCCATTGGAACGGGTATATCGGTGTGTACATGCTTTACGGAAAACAACTAAAAAAAAATTTAAAAAAAGGACAGAGTACAGGAGCAGTGACACAAAGACAGAAAAGTGTGAGGGAGCCGCTGACTGGTCCTGATGGGTCTGCACGCTCAGACAGATGGCAAACTAAGTGCGTACTGTAGTTTCATATCTGCAGGCGAAAAGAATACCCCCATCTATCTTGGTTGAGAGACTTTATACCCAGGCTGCAATAGAAAGCCCTTTTATTGTCACGGCGGTGCTGTAACACCAGCCATAAACCGCCGCTGCTACTGCAAACATTCAGTCGCCATTAGGAGGGCGGGGATGCAAACACGCTAATTTGGCAACACCTGCTTTACATGAGAAAGGCTGGAATTACTGAACAAGCATTCATTACAAGACTTTAGATGAGTTTCAATCCAATCAAATGTAGAAATGACCTTTGAACAGATGGAAAAGTAGAGCAGAACTTAACTCCATGAGGGCGGTTGGGGTTTAATTTAATAGAATAGAATAGAATAGAATAGAATAGAATAGAATAGAATAGAATAGAATAGAATAGAATAGAATAGAATAGAATAGAATAGAATAGAATAGGGGACATCACTGTGGTGTACTGGTTAGCATCCGTGCCTCACAGGTTCAATTCCAACACCAGTGGGTTGCATGTTATCCTCATGTCTGCGTAGGTTCTCTCTAGTTTCCTCCCACCATCCAAACACATGCATTGATTGGTTAATTGGTTAATCTAAATTGCCCATAGGTGTGAATGTGAGAGTGATTGTTTGTCTATATATGTTCAGCCCTGAGATGAACTGGAGACTCATACAGGGTGTACCCCGCCTTCACCCATTGTAGCTGAATTAGGCCCTCGGTGACCCCTATGACCCCTAGTGAGGATAAAGCAGGTTCAAGAAATGAGAGACAATAGAATAGAAGTACTTTATTGATCCCACAATTAGGCCTGAGCAATTTGATATTACAATAAATTGGGCAGTTGTACTTCCAATCGTACGATAAATGGAGGGATTCGCCCCCACATACAGGGGTTGGGGTGGTGTGTGTGCCGTTTGATTTTTTGTACACTTCTGCCTAAATGTTAATAAACATATTAAACACTAAAATGAGGTTTAAAGAGATGATCTACAGTATACGCAGCAGAAAACTGAAGAAGGTGTTTGCGTATAAACACATGGGACTGTTTGTTCTTGTTTATTGTTTGTTATCCCATCCCGAAAGGCAAGGG